>CAKAOJ020000394.1:0-232500 GCA_916701645.2 Sebastolobus alascanus
AGAATGTTGGGGTATCATAGAAAGTTTGGGTGCAGTAGGTGTGGGGTTTGGGCCCGTAGGTGTGGCTGGCCCGTAAATGTTGGCGTGATCAGTAGAATGTTGGCGTGATCAGTAGAATGTGGGTGTGATCAGTAGAATGTTGGCGTGATCAGTAGAATGTTGGCGTGATCAGTAGAATGTTGGCGTGATCAGTAGAATGTGGGTGTGGCCAGTAGGCTGTGGGTATGGCCAGTAGAATGTTGGCGTGATCAGTAGAATGTTGGCGTGATCAGTAGAATGTGGGTGTGGCCAGTAGGCTGTGGGCATGGCCAGTAGAATGTTGGCGTGATCAGTAGAATGTTGGCGTGATCAGTAGAATGTGGGCGTGATCAGTAGAATGTGGGCGTGATCAGTAGAATGTTGGCGTGATCAGTAGGATGTGGGCGTGGCCAGTAGGCTGTCGGCATGGCCAGTAGAATGTTGGCGTGATCAGTAGAATGTTGGCGTGATCAGTAGGATGTGGGCATGGTCAGTAGGCTGTGGGCATGGCCAGTAGAATGTTGGCGTGATCAGTAGAATGTGGGCGTGATCAGTAGAATGTTGGCGTGATCAGTAGAATGTGGGTGTGGCCAGTAGGCTGTGGGCATGGCCAGTAGAATGTGGGCGTGATCAGTAGAATGTTGGCGTGATCAGTAGGATGTGGGTGTGGCCAGTAGGCTGTGGGCATGGCCAGTAGAATGTTGGCGTGATCAGTAGAATGTTGGCGTGATCAGTAGAATGTGGGTGTGATCAGTAGAATGTTGGCGTGATCAGTAGAATGTGGGTGTGGCCAGTAGGCTGTGGGTATGGCCAGTAGAATGTTGGCGTGATCAGTAGAATGTTGGCGTGATCAGTAGAATGTGGGTGTGGCCAGTAGGCTGTGGGTATGGCCAGTAGAATGTTGGCGTGATCAGTAGAATGTTGGCGTGATCAGTAGAATGTGGGTGTGGCCAGTAGGCTGTGGGCATGGCCAGTAGAATGTTGGCGTGATCAGTAGAATGTTGGCGTGATCAGTAGAATGTGGGTGTGGCCAGTAGGCTGTGGGCATGGCCAGTAGAATGTTGGCGTGATCAGTAGAATGTTGGCGTGATCAGTAGAATGTGGGTGTGGCCAGTAGGCTGTGGGCATGGCCAGTAGAATGTTGGCGTGATCAGTAGAATGTTGGCGTGATCAGTAGAATGTGGGTGTGGCCAGTAGGCTGTGGGTATGGCCAGTAGAATGTTGGCGTGATCAGTAGAATGTTGGCGTGATCAGTAGAATGTGGGTGTGGCCAGTAGGCTGTGGGCATGGCCAGTAGAATGTTGGCGTGATCAGTAGAATGTTGGCGTGATCAGTAGAATGTGGGCGTGATCAGTAGAATGTTGGCGTGATCAGTAGAATGTGGGCGTGATCAGTAGAATGTTGGCGTGATCAGTAGGATGTGGGTGTGGCCAGTAGGCTGTGGGCATGGCCAGTAGAATGTTGGCGTGATCAGTAGAATGTGGGTGTGGCCAGTAGGCTGTGGGCATGGCCAGTAGAATGTTGGCGTGATCAGTAGAATGTTGGCGTGATCAGTAGAATGTGGTGTGGCCAGTAGGCTGTGGGTATGGCCAGTAGAATGTTGGCGTGATCAGTAGAATGTTGGCGTGATCAGTAGAATGTGGGTGTGGAAAGTAGGCTGTGGGCATGGCCAGTAGAATGTTGGCGTGATCAGTAGAATGTTGGCGTGATCAGTAGAATGTTGGCGTGATCAGTAGAATGTTGGCGTGATCAGTAGAATGTTGGAGTGGACAGTAGGCTGTGGGCATGGACAGTAGAATGTTGGCGTGATCAGTAGAATGTTGGCGTGATCAGTAGAATGTTGGCGTGATCAGTAGGCTGTGGGCTCTGCAGTAGAATGTTGGCGTGGATCAGTAGAATGTGGGGCGTGATATTAGAATGTGCGTGATCAGTAGAATGTGGAGTGTCCAGTAGGCTGTGGGCATTGCCAGTAGAATGTTGGCGTGATCAAGTAGAATGTTGGCGTGATCAGTAGAATGTGGGTGTGGCCAGTAGGCTGTGGGCATGGCCAGTAGAATGTTGGCGTGATCAGTAGAATGTTGGCGTGATCAGTAGAATGTGGGCGTGATCAGTAGAATGTTGGCGTGATCAGTAGAATGTGGGCGTGATCAGTAGAATGTTGGCGTGATCAGTAGGATGTGGGTGTGACCAGTAGGCTGTGGGCATGGCCAGTAGAATGTTGGCGTGATCAGTAGAATGTGGGTGTGGCCAGTAGGCTGTGGGCATGGCCAGTAGAATGTTGGCGTGATCAGTAGAATGTTGGCGTGATCAGTAGAATGTGGGCGTGATCAGTAGAATGTGGGCGTGATCAGTAGAATGTTGGCGTGATCAGTAGGATGTGGGCGTGGCCAGTAGGCTGTCGGCATGGCCAGTAGAATGTTGGCGTGATCAGTAGAATGTTGGCGTGATCAGTAGGATGTGGGCATGGTCAGTAGGCTGTGGGCATGGCCAGTAGAATGTTGGCGTGATCAGTAGAATGTGGGCGTGATCAGTAGAATGTTGGCGTGATCAGTAGAATGTGGGTGTGGCCAGTAGGCTGTGGGCATGGCCAGTAGAATGTGGGCGTGATCAGTAGAATGTTGGCGTGATCAGTAGGATGTGGGTGTGGCCAGTAGGCTGTGGGCATGGCCAGTAGAATGTTGGCGTGATCAGTAGAATGTTGGCGTGATCAGTAGAATGTGGGTGTGATCAGTAGAATGTTGGCGTGATCAGTAGAATGTTGGCGTGATCAGTAGAATGTTGGCGTGATCAGTAGAATGTGGGTGTGGCCAGTAGGCTGTGGGCATGGCCAGTAGAATGTTGGCGTGATCAGTAGAATGTTGGCGTGATCAGTAGAATGTGGGCGTGATCAGTAGAATGTGGGCGTGATCAGTAGAATGTTGGCGTGATCAGTAGAATGTGGGCGTGATCAGTAGGATGTGGGCGTGGCCAGTAGGCTGTCGGCATGGCCAGTAGAATGTTGGCGTGATCAGTAGAATGTTGGCGTGATCAGTAGGATGTCGGCGTGGTCAGTAGGCTGTGGGCATGGCCAGTAGAATGTTGGCGTGATCAGTAGAATGTGGGCGTGATCAGTAGAATGTTGGCGTGATCAGTAGAATGTGGGTGTGGCCAGTAGGCTGTGGGCATGGCCAGTAGAATGTGGGCGTGATCAGTAGAATGTTGGCGTGATCAGTAGGATGTGGGTGTGGCCAGTAGGCTGTGGGCATGGCCAGTAGAATGTTGGCGTGATCAGTAGAATGTTGGCGTGATCAGTAGAATGTGGGTGTGATCAGTAGAATGTTGGCGTGATCAGTAGAATGTTGGCGTGATCAGTAGAATGTTGGCGTGATCAGTAGAATGTGGGTGTGGCCAGTAGGCTGTGGGCATGGCCAGTAGAATGTTGGCGTGATCAGTAGAATGTTGGCGTGATCAGTAGAATGTGGGCGTGATCAGTAGAATGTTGGCGTGATCAGTAGAATGTTGGCGTGATCAGTAGAATGTGGGCGTGATCAGTAGAATGTTGGCGTGATCAGTAGAATGTGGGCGTGATCAGTAGAATGTTGGCGTGATCAGTAGGATGTGGGTGTGGCCAGTAGGCTGTGGGCATGGCCAGTAGAATGTTGGCGTGATCAGTAGAATGTGGGTGTGGCCAGTAGGCTGTGGGCATGGCCAGTAGAATGTTGGCGTGATCAGTAGAATGTTGGCGTGATCAGTAGAATGTGGGTGTGGCCAGTAGGCTGTGGGTATGGCCAGTAGAATGTTGGCGTGATCAGTAGAATGTTGGCGTGATCAGTAGAATGTGGGTGTGGCCAGTAGGCTGTGGGCATGGCCAGTAGAATGTTGGCGTGATCAGTAGAATGTTGGCGTGATCAGTAGAATGTGGGCGTGATCAGTAGAATGTGGGCGTGATCAGTAGAATGTTGGCGTGATCAGTAGGATGTGGGCGTGGCCAGTAGGCTGTCGGCATGGCCAGTAGAATGTTGGCGTGATCAGTAGAATGTTGGCGTGATCAGTAGGATGTGGGCTTGGTCAGTAGGCTGTGGGCATGGCCAGTAGAATGTTGGCGTGATCAGTAGAATGTTGGCGTGATCAGTAGAATGTGGGTGTGATCAGTAGAATGTTGGCGTGATCAGTAGAATGTTGGCGTGATCAGTAGAATGTTGGCGTGATCAGTAGAATGTGGGTGTGGCCAGTAGGCTGTGGGCATGGCCAGTAGAATGTTGGCGTGATCAGTAGAATGTTGGCGTGATCAGTAGAATGTGGGTGTCAGTAGGCTGTGGGTTTGGCCAGTAGAATGTTGGCGTGATCAGTAGAATGTTGGCGTGATCAGTAGAATGTGGGTGTGGCCAGTAGGCTGTGGGCATGGCCAGTAGAATGTTGGCGTGATCAGTAGAATGTTGGCGTGATCAGTAGAATGTGGGTGTGGCCAGTAGGCTGTGGGTATGGCCAGTAGAATGTTGGCGTGATCAGTAGAATGTTGGCGTGATCAGTAGAATGTGGGTGTGGCCAGTAGGCTGTGGGCATGGCCAGTAGAATGTTGGCGTGATCAGTAGAATGTTGGCGTGATCAGTAGAATGTGGGCGTGATCAGTAGAATGTGGGCGTGATCAGTAGAATGTTGGCGTGATCAGTAGGATGTGGGCGTGGCCAGTAGGCTGTCGGCATGGCCAGTAGAATGTTGGCGTGATCAGTAGAATGTTGGCGTGATCAGTAGGATGTGGGCATGGTCAGTAGGCTGTGGGCATGGCCAGTAGAATGTTGGCGTGATCAGTAGAATGTGGGCGTGATCAGTAGAATGTTGGCGTGATCAGTAGAATGTGGGTGTGGCCAGTAGGCTGTGGGCATGGCCAGTAGAATGTGGGCGTGATCAGTAGAATGTTGGCGTGATCAGTAGGATGTGGGTGTGGCCAGTAGGCTGTGGGCATGGCCAGTAGAATGTTGGCGTGATCAGTAGAATGTTGGCGTGATCAGTAGAATGTGGGTGTGATCAGTAGAATGTTGGCGTGATCAGTAGAATGTTGGCGTGATCAGTAGATGTTGGCGTGATCAGTAGAATGTGGTGTGGCCAGTAGGCTGTGGGCATGGCCAGTAGAATGTTGGCGTGATCAGTAGAATGTTGGCGTGATCAGTAGAATGTGGGTGTGGCCAGTAGGCTGTGGGTATGGCCAGTAGAATGTTGGCGTGATCAGTAGAATGTTGGCGTGATCAGTAGAATGTGGGTGTGGCCAGTAGGCTGTGGGCATGGCCAGTAGAATGTTGGCGTGATCAGTAGAATGTTGGCGTGATCAGTAGAATGTGGGTGTGGCCAGTAGGCTGTGGGCTGGCCAGTAGAATGTTGGCGTGATCAGTAGAATGTTGGCGTGATCAGTAGAATGTGGGTGTGGCCAGTAGGCTGTGGGCATGGCCAGTAGAATGTTGGCGTGATCAGTAGAATGTTGGCGTGATCAGTAGAATGTGGGTGTGGCCAGTAGGCTGTGGGCTGTGCCAGTAGAATGTTGGCGTGATCAGTAGAATGTTGGCGTGATCAGTAGAATGTGGGTGTGGCCAGTAGGCTGTGGGCATGGCCAGTAGAATGTTGGCGTGATCAGTAGAATGTTGGCGTGATCAGTAGAATGTGGGCGTGATCAGTAGAATGTGGGCGTGATCAGTAGAATGTTGGCGTGATCAGTAGAATGTGGGCGTGGCCAGTAGGCTGTCGGCATGGCCAGTAGAATGTTGGCGTGATCAGTAGAATGTTGGCGTGATCAGTAGGATGTGGGCTGGGGCCCGTAGTGTGGCTGGCCCGTAAATGTTCGTAAAACCATAAAACGGGGTCCAGTAAAGGGGATCCAGTATAAACGTTAAACCATAAACTGTAACCGATAAACCGGTACAAACCAGTAAATGGTTAAACCGGGATAAACCGTTGCGGGATCCCAGTAAAAGAAGGGAAAAAAGTTAACCGTTGACAGTAAACTCACAGTATGTGGGAGGGCCAGTAACGTTAAACCAGTATAAACCAGTACAAACCGTCTGTGGGAGGAGTTCCCAGTACAAACCGGTTTAAACCAGTAAAAGCAGTGAAACCAGTATTCGGGATAAACTGGTTTAACCGTATAAAGCATTAACCGGTATAAAGTATAACGGTTTAAACCGTATAACGTATAAAACTTGGGGGAGTCTCGTATAAACCAGTTAAACGTATAAACCGTAAAACTTAAAACCAGTTTAAAACCCGTATAAACCAGTATAACCAGTATAAAACCGTAAACCAGTAAAACCGTTAACAGTATAACCGTAAAACGGTATAAACCGTATAAACCGTATAAACCGTCTGTGGAGGAGTCCCAGTATAAACGAATAAACCAGTAAAAACCGGTATAAACCGTATAAACCGGTAAAACCGTCTGTGGGAGGTCCCAGTATAAACCGTATAAACATGTAAATAAAACCGTATAAACCGTGGGAGTGTCCCAGTAAAACCTTTAAAACCAGTATAAAGCATTTTAAACCGTATAAACGGTATAAACGTTTAAACCTTTAAACCATATAAACCTGTATAAACCGTATAAACCGGTATAAACCGGTATAAACCGTATAAACCTAAACCAGTATAAACCGTAAAACCGTATAAACCAGTAAAAACTTTAAACGTATAAACCGTTAAACCAGTATAACCGGTAAAACCGTATAAAACGGTAAACCGCTGTGGAGGAGTCCCCAGTGGATAAACCAGTATAAACCGTATAAACCAGAAAAGAAAACCAGTAAAACCATATAAAACCGGAAAAATTTAAACAAACCTAAACCGAAACCAGTATAAAGAGTAATTATAAACCGTATAAACCAGTATAAACCGGTATAAACCATAAACCGTAAAACGAGATAAACCAGTATAAACCGTAAAACCTAAAAAACCGGTATAACCGGTAAAACCGGTAAACCTTAAACCGTGTAAACCAGTATAAACCGGTAAAACAAGTATAAACCGATAAACCGGTAAAACCATAATCCGTAAAACCCGTATAAAGATAAACCGTAAAAAGAAAATTTAACAGTATAAACCAGAAAACCAGTATAAACCAGTAAAACCGGATAAACCAGTATAAACCCTTGGAGGACCCAGTATAAACGGTATAAACGTATAAACCAGTATAAACCATATAAACCGTATAAACCGTATAAACCGTTAATTAGTAAAACCGTATAAACCGTTAACCCATAAACCAGTATAAACGTATAAACCGTAAAACCTATAAACCGTATAAACCGTGTAAACCAGTATAAACCAGTAAAAACCAGTATAAACCGTTAAACCTTAATCCAGTATAAACCGTATAAACCTTAAACCGTATAAACCAGTATAAACCGGTATAAACCAGTAAAACAATATAAACCGGTATAAACCGGTATAAACCGTTAAGGATAAACCGTATAAACCGGAAAAACCAGTATAACCAGTATAAACAGTTAAACCGGTATAAACCGTCTTGGGAAATCCCAGTAAAACCGTTTAAGTCCTAGTATAAACCTATAAACCCGTTAAACCGTAGAACCGTATAAACCAGTATAAACCAGTATAAACCAGTATAAACTGTATAAACCGTTAAACCGTATAAACCTATAAACCGTATAAACCTGTAAAACCTATAAACCGGTATAAACCGTATAAACCGTAAACAGTTAAACCGTATAAACCGGTATAAACAGTATAAACCGGTAAAAACCTATAAACCGTATAAACCGTTAGATAACCAGTATAAACAGTATAAACCAGTATAAACCGTTGGGAGGACCAGTATAAACGTATAAACCCTGTAACGGTATAAACCAGTATAAACCAGTAAAACCAGTATAAACCAATAAACTGGAAAAACATAAACCGGTATAAACCGTTAAACCAGTATAAACCAGTAAAACCAGTATAAACCGTATAAACAGTAAACTTAAAACCGGTGTAAACCAGTATAAACCGTGTAACCAGTATAAACCGTATAAACCAGTATAAACCGGTAAACAGTAAACCGGTATAAACCGTATAAACCGTATGAAACGTATAAACATATAAACCGTATAAACCGTATAAACCAGTATAAACCAGTAAAACCAGTTAAAAACCCGTAAAACCGGTATAAACCAGTATAAACCGTTTAAACCGTAACCGTAAACGGGTTAAAACCGTAAACGTAAAACCGGGATAAACCGTATAAACCGGTTAACCCAGTAAAACAGTATAAACCAGTATAAACCAGTATAAACGGTTTAAAACCAGTATAAACCAGTATAAACCAGTTAAATATAAAACCGTTTAAACCAGTATAAACCATTAAACCACTATAAACTATAAACCAGATAAACCGGTTTAAAACCAGTATAAACCGTATAAACCGTATAAAACGGTAAAACCGTATAAACCGGTATAAACCGGTATAAACCGGTGAAACCAGTATAAACCGTATAAACCAGTATAAACCGAAACGGTATAAACCGTATAAACCGTAAAAGGTCTTGTAAAACCAGTATAAACAGTATAAACCATCGTAAAACCTGTATAAACCAGTATAAACCAGTAAACGTTGTAAACCAGTACAAACCGTTAAACCGTATAACCAATAAATCTGTATAAACCAGTATAAACTGGTAAAACCGTATAAACCAGTATAAACCGTAAAACGCTTAAACTAAAACGTATAAACCGGTAAAAACTATAAACCGTATAAACCGTTTAAAACCGTATAAAACCGGTAAACCAAAAATTTAAAAAGTATAAACCGGTAAACCAGTATAAACGGTAAAACAAGTATAAACCGGTATAAACCAGTATAAACCGGTCAAACCAGTATAAACATATAAAACCGGTATAAACCCGGGATAAACCGGTATAAACCGGTATAAAAAAATTTCCCGTATAAACCAGTATAAAAGTATAAACAGGTAAATCCGTAAAACGGTATAAACCAGTATAAAGTCTGTGGAGGAACCTATAAAACAGTATAAACCAGTAAAACCGTATAAACCGGTACAAACCGTATAAACCGTTAAACCGTATAAACGGTATAAACCGTATAAACCGGTATAAACCGTATAACCAGTGTAACCGTATAAACTGGTATAAACCGGTATAAACCGTAAACCGGTATAAACCATAAAGTAAACCAGTATAAACCGGTAAAACCGGTATAAACCGTATAAACCGTATAAACCGTAAAACTGTAAACCAGTATAAACCGGGAAAACCGTATAAACCAGTATAAACCAGTATAAACCGGTATAAACAGTAAAACCGGTTAAACCAGTATAAACCGGTGTAAACCGTATAAACCAGTATAAACCAGTTAAACCGGTAAAAACCGGTATAAACCGGTATAAACCGTTAGTAAACCAGTATAAACAAGTAAAACCGTCTTGGAGGATCCCCAGAAAAAACAGTATAAACCAGTATAAACCGTAATAAACCATAAACCGTAAACCAGTATAAACCAGTATAAACCAGTAAAACGGTATAAACCGGTATAAACCAGTATAAACCGGTATAAACCGGTAAACCAGTATAAACCAGTATAAACCGTAAAGTGTAAAATTTTAAAAACCGTAAACCAGTATAAACGGTGTAAACCTATAAACCGGTATAAACCAGTATAAACCGTATAAACCAGTATAAACCGGTATAAACCGTATAAACCGTATAACGTATAAAAGATAAACCGTTAAACCGTATAAACCAGTATAAACCGTAAAACCGTAAGGAAAGTAAAAGTACAAACCGGTTTAAGAGTATAAACCAGTACAAACCGTCGTAAACCATACAACCGGTATAAACCGTCTGGGAGGACCGTATAAACGTATAAACGGTTTAAACCAGTAAAACAGTTAAACCGTATAAACCGGTATAAACGTTTAACCGTATAAACCGGTATAAACCCTGTAGGAACCAGTATAAACCAGTATAAACGGTATAAACCGTAAAACCTATAAACCGTTAAACCGTTAAACCAGTATAAACCAGTATAAACCGTTAAAAAGTAAAACCTTAAAAGGTAACCAGTATAAACGGTATAAACCAGTATAAACCGGTATAAACCAGTATAAACCGGTACAAACCAGTATAAACCGTATAAACCGTAAAACCGGTAAAACCGTATAAACCGTTGAAAACCAGTATAAACCAGTATAAACCAGTGTAAACCAGTATAAACCTATAAACAGTTAAACTGGTAACAGTATAAACCAGTATAAACCGTTGGAAAAGTCCAAAGATAAACCGTTAAACCAGTAAAACCAGTATAAACCGTATAAACTGTAAACCGTATAAACCGGTGTAAACCAGTATAAACCGGTTAAACCGTATAAACCGGATAAACCAGTATAAACCGGGAAAACCGGTAAAACCTGGAAACCCTATAAACCGTATAAGGTGTAAACCAGTATAAACAGTATAAACCAGTATAAACCGTATAAACCAGTTAAACCGATAAAACCGTATAAAAGTTCCGTCTGGGAGGAGTCACCAGTATAAACGTATAAACCACTTAAACGGTATAAACCAGTATAAACCGGTAAACCAGTATAAACAGTATAAACCGGTATAAACGGTATAAACGTTAAACCCTGTGGGAGGATTCCCAAGTATAAACCTTTAAACAGTAAACGTAAAACCGTATAAACGTATAAACGTCTGTGGGAGGAGTCCAGTATAAACCAGTATAAACCATTATAAACCGTATAAACCAGTATAAACCGTAAAACCAGTATAAACCGTATAAACCGTATAAACGTATAAACCGGTAAAACCGGTATAAACCAGTATAAACCTGTGAAACCAAAGATAAACCAGTATAAACAAGTATAAACCGGTATAAACCGGTATAAACCGGTATAAACCGTCTGTGGGAGGAGTAAAAACCGTATAAACCAGTATAAACCGGTATGAAAGGGAAACCGTATAAACCGTATAAACCAGTATAAACCTGTATAAACCAGTATAAACCAGTATAAACCGGTATAAACCGTAAACCTGTATAAACCAGTAAAACCGGTATAAACCGTAAAACCAGTATAAACCGTTAAACCGTATAAACCGGTAAAACCAGTATAAACCGGAAAAACCGGTATAAACCAGTATAAACCGTAAAACCTATAAAACCGGTAAACCAGTATAAACCGGTGTAAACCAGTTTAAAACCCGGGATAAACCAGTATAAACCGGTAAACAGTATAAACCGTATAAACCGTATAAACCGTTAGTATAAACCGTATAAAGGAATAAACCTTAAACAGTATAAACCGTATAAACGGATAAACCAGTTAACCGTATAAACCAGTAAAACCAGTATAAACGTCTGTGGGAGGAGTCCCCGTATAAACGTTAAACCGTATAAACCAGTATAAACCAGTATAAACCGGTCGGAGGATCCCAGTAAAACCGGTTTAAAAACCCGTAAAACCGTATAAACCAGTATAAACCGGTATAAACCGTTTAGAACCATATAAACCGTATAAACGGTGTAAACTGGTATAAACCGGTATAAACCGGTATAAACTGTCTGTGGGAGGAGTCCTTAGTATAAACCAGTATAAACCATTATAAACCGTATGAACCGTACAAACATGTATAAACCTGTGTAAACCAGTATAAACTTGTATAAACCAGTATAAACCGGTATAAACCGGTATAAACCAGTATAATCCTGTATAAACCAGTATAAACTGGTATAAACCGGTATAAACCAGTATAAACCGGTTTAAAACGGTATAAACCGGTACAAACCAGTATAAACCGGTAAAAACCGGTATAAACCGGTATAAACCGCCTGTGGAGGAGTCCCCAGTATAAACAAGTATAAACCAGTATAAACCAGTATAAACAAGATAAACCAGTATAAACCAGTATAAAACGTCTGTGGGAGGAGTTCCCAGTACAAACCGGTTTAAACCAGTAGAAACCAGTATAAACCAGTATAAACTGGTATAAACCGGTATAAACCAGTATAAACCGGTTTAAACCAGTGTAAACCAGTATAAACCAGTATAAACCGGTATAAACCGGTACAAACCTATAAAAACCGGTGTAAACCAGTATAAACCGGTGTAAACCAGTATAAACCGGTATAAACCAGTATAAACCGGTACAAACAAGTATAAACCGGTATAAACCGGTATAAACCGTCCCAGTATAAACCAGTATAAACCAGTATAAACCAGTACAAACAAGATAAACCAGTATAAACCAGTATAAACCGTCTGTGGGAGGAGTTCCCAGTACAAACCGGTTTAAACCAGTATAAACCAGTATAAACCAGTATAAACTGGTATAAACCAGTATAAACCGTTAAACCAGTTAAACCAGTTAAACCAGTATAAACCAGTATAAACCGTATAAACCGGTAAAACCGTTTAAAAACCGTTTAAACCGTATAAACCGGTATAAACCAGAAAACCAGTATAAACCAGTATAAACCGGTAAAACAGTAAAACGGTATAAACCGTATAAACCTGTGGAGACCAGTATAAACCAGTATAAACCAGTATAAACAGTATAAACCGTATAAACCAGTAAAACCGTTAAACGTATTCCATAAAACCGGTATAAACCAGTATAAACCAGTATAAACCGTCTGTGGGAGTCCCAGAAAAACGTAAAAATATAAACCGTATAAACCAGTAAAACGGTACAAAGTTAAACCAATAAACCAATATAAACTGATAAACCGGTATAAACCGGTTAAAGTTCCGGGGTAAACCTTGGAAACCAGTATAAACCATAAACCGATAACAAACCGTAAAACTTTAAACCAAAAGTATAAACCGTTTAAAACCGTATAAACCGTAAAACCAGTAAACCAGTATAAACCTGTATAAACCGTATAAACCGGTATAAACCATATAAACCGGTTAAACGTATAAACCGTAAACCAGTATAAACCGTATAAACCGGTAAAACCCGGGAAAACCGGGACCGTATAACCAGTATAAACCGTATAAACCGTATAAACAAGTATAAACCGTTAAACAAGTATAAACGTATAAACCGGGATAAACCGGTATAAACCAGTAGAAACCAGTATAAACCAGTATAAACCTGTAACCGTAAACCGGTATAAACCGTATAAACCGTTAAACCAGTATAAACTGTATAAACCAGTATAAACCGTATAAACCGGTAAACCAGTATAACCGTATAAACCAGTATAAACGGTATAAACCGGGAAAACCATAAAACCGGTTTAAACCGTATAAACCGGTAAAACCGGGATAAACCGGGAAAAAACCGGGATAAACCGGGATAAACCGTTAAGGGGCCCCCCCAAAAAACGTATAAACCGTATAAACCGTTAAAAAAAAACCAGTATAAAAGATAAACCGTTTAACCCCGTAAAACCGGGTTTTAAAACCCGTAAAACCGTTAAAAACCCGTAAAACGGGTTTAAAACCGGGATAAACCAGTATAAACCGGGTTTAAAAGTTCCAGTAAAACCGTTAAACCGGGATAAACCGGGAAAACCATAAAAAAAGGTTAAACCGTTAAACCGGGGAAACCATATAAACCGGGATAAACCGTATAAACCGGTAAAAAAAGTATAAACCGGTATAAACCGGTTAAAAGTCAGGATACAGTATAAAGAAAAATAAACCAGTTTTAAACCCTATAAACCAGTATAAACCGTAAAAACCGTTTGGGGAAAACCAGTAAAACCGGGTTTTTAAACCGTTAAAAACCCGTATAAATCGGGGGGGGGGGCCCCTAAAACCGTTAAACCAGTATAAACCGTAAAACCAGTATAAACCGGTATAAACGGTTTAAACCGTAAAAAAAATTTTAAACCGTATAAACCGGGTTTTAAACCCGTTTAAAAACCCGTAAAAACCATATAAACAAGTTAAACCCTGGGGAACCCCCTATAAACGGTATAAACCCTTAAACCTATAAAAACCCGTATAAACCTAAAACCGTATAAAACCCTAAAACCGGGAAAAAACGGGTTAAAACCGGGATAAACCTATAAACCGTATAAACCGTTTGGGGGGGCCCAAATATAAACCAGTATAAACAAATTAAACGGGATAAACCGGTATAAACCGTATAAACCGTAACCGTATAAACCTAAAACCAGTATAAACCGTAAACCGGGAAAACCGGGATAAACCTGTGAAACCAGTATAAACGTATAAACCATATAAACCGGGATAAACCGGATTAACCAGTATAACCGTATAAAACCGTTTGGAAAACCGTAAAACCGTTAAACCGTTTAAAAACCCTATAAACCGTAAAACGGGTTTAAACCGGGAAAAACCGTATAAACCCGGGTTTAAAACCGGGAAAACCATAAAAACCGGTTTAAAACCGTATAAACCGGTAAACCATAAAACCGTTAAACCAGTATAAACCGGTAAAAAAAGTATAAACCGGGATAAACCGTATAAACCGTCAGGACCCCCTATAAAAAGGAAAAAACCGTTTAAAACCATATAAAAAGATAAACCGTTAAACCAGTATAACCGTATAAACCCGTAAAACGGTTAAAAGGTTCCATAAAACCGGTTTAAAAAGGGAAAAACCGGGAAAACCGTTGAAAAACGTAAAACCGTTAAACCGGGGAGATCCCCCGTATAAACGTATAAACCTATAAACCAGTATAAACCTTTGGGGGGGTTCCCGTAAAACCGGTTTAAACCGTAAAACCGTATAAACCGTTTGGAAAACCATAAAAAACCCGTATAAACCGGGTTTTAAAACCCGTTAAAAAATATAAACCAGTATAAACCGGTTAAACCGGGAAAACCATAAAAACCGGGGTTTAAAAAGTATAAACCGGTGTAAAAAATCCGGGATAAACCGTATAAACCTAAAACGTAAAACCGGGATAAACCGGTAAAACCCGGGGGGAACCCCCCTATAAAAAGGGAAAAACCGTTTAAACCGTATAAACCGTATAAACCGTAAAACCGTCTGTGGGAGAGTTTCCCCGTAAAACCTTTAAACCAGTTAAACCGTATAAACCGTTTGGGGGGGAATTCCCGAAAACCTTTAAACCATATAAACAGTATAAACCGTATAAAAGGGAAAACGGGTTTTAAAACCTTTAAACCATTATAAACCGTATAAACCGGGATAAACCGGTTTAAACCGGGAAAAACCGGGATAAACCTTTAAGTCCCCCTATAAAACCGTATAAACAGTATAAACCGTAAAAAAAATTTTAAACCGTAAAACCGGGTTTTAAAACCGTAAACCGGTATAAAAAACCAAAAAACGTATAAACCGCTGTGGAGGAGTCCCCAGTATAAACGGGATAAACCATATAAACCGGTTTAAAAAGATAAACCGGGAAAACCATAAAACCGTTGGTTAAAAAAAAAAAGGTTAAACCGTAAAACCGGGATAAACCGTATAAACCGTTTGGGGGGGCCCAAATATAAACCTTAAACAAATGTAAACTTTTAAACCGTATAAACCGGTATAAACCGGGGGGGGGGGCCTTTTAAAACCGTTAAACCATTTTAAACCGGGTTAACCGGGAAAACCGTATAAACCGTTAAACCGTAAAACATAAACCGTATAAACCGGTATAAACCGTTAAAAAATTCCGTATAAAAGATAAACGGGTTTAAAACCCTATAAACCAGTATAAACCGGTTTTAAAAAGGGGGGAAAACCCGTAAAACCGGTAAAAAACCGGGATAAACCGGGATAAACCGCCTGTGGAGGAGTCCCCCGTAAAACGTTAAACCAGTATAAACCCGTAAAACAAAATAAACCGTATAAACCGATAAACCCGGGGGGAATTCCCCGTAAAACCGGTTTAAACCAGTAAAACCAGTATAAACCATATAAACGGGATAAACCGGTTAAAAACCCCCATAAACCGGGTTTTAAAACCCTTAAACCGTATAAACCAGTATAAACCGGGAAAACCGGGAAAACCATAAAAACCGGGGAAACCGTATAAACCGGGATAAACCGTATAAACCGGGTAAACCGTTTAAAAAAAAAGTATAAACCGTAAAACAAGTTAAACCGGGATAAACCGTATAAACCGTTTAAGGGGCCCCAGATAAAAAAATAAACCAGTTTAAACCAGTTAAACCGTATAAAACCGTACAAACCGTTTGGGGGGGCCCCGTAAAACCTTTAAACCAGTATAAACCGTATAAACCCGGGGGGGGAACCCCTAAAACCGGGTTTTTAAACCCGTATAAAAGGGATAAACCGTATAAACGGGATAAACGGTTTAAACCGTAAAACCTTTTAAAAACCGGGATAAACCGGAAAACCGGGTTTTAAAACCGGGATAAAAACCCGGAAAACCCGTAACCCCCCTATAAACCAGTATAAACAGTATAAACCAGAAAAAACATTTTAAACCAGTATAAACCCTTTAAAAAATTCCGTAAAAACCGTTAAACAAATAAAACCTTTAGGATCCCCCTATAAACGGTATAAACCATATAAACCGGTATAAACCAGTTAAACCGGGAAAAACCAGTAAAACCGATAAAACCGTAAAAAACTATAAAAACCCGGGATAAACCGTTAAACCGTATAAACCGGTAACCCAAATATAAACCTAAAACAAGTTAAACGGGAAAACCTATAAACCGTTCTGTGGGGAGGGCCTTAGATAAACCAGTTAAACCATTTTAAACCGGGATAACCGGGACAAACCTTTTGGGGGGCCAGTAAAACGTTATAAACCGGTATAAACCAGTATAAACCGGTATAAACCAGTATTAACCGATATAAACCAGTATAAACTGGTATAAACCGTTATAAACCGGTATAAACCACTATAAACCGGATTAAACCAGTATAAACCGGTAAAAAACAGTATAAACTGGTATAAACCGTCTGTGGGAGGAGTCCCCAGTATAAACCGGTATAAACCGGTATAAACCATTATAAACCGGTATAAACCGGTATAAACCAGTATAAACCTGTATAAACCAGTATAAACCGGTATAAACCGGTATAAACCGGTATAAACCGTCTGTGGGAGGAGTCCCTAGTATAAACCAGTATAAACCAGTATAAACCAATATAAACCAGTATAAACCATTATAAACCGTCTGTAGAAGGAGTTCCCAGTACAAACCGGTTTAAACCAGTATAAACCTGTATAAACCGGTTTAAACCGGTATAAACCGGTATAAACCGTCTGTGGGAGGAGTCCCCAGTATAAACCGGTTTAAACCAGTAAAAAACAGTATAAACCAGTATAAACCGGTATAAACCGGTATAAACCGGTATAAACCGGTATAAACCGTCTGTGGAAGGAGTCCCCAGTATAGACCAGTATAAACCAGTAAAAAACAGTATAAACCAGTATAAACCGGTATAAACCGGTATAAAACGGTATAAACCGGTATAAACCGTCTGTGGGAGGAATCCCCAGTATAAACCAGTATAAACCATTACTGTACTGATGTCATAATGCTTCACATAAAATATGATCCCAAATGGCCTGATGGTGGAGCTACAAAATTTTCAAGGCCTGCCCCCTGACACCATAAGTCCGATTGACTTGAAATTTGACACACATGTGCTGCTGAATGTGCGCTACAAAACAGCCTCTAGAGGTCATAGATGTTCATGACTAAGTTTTCCACCATTTTTAATTTTTGGAAAAACACATTTTTGACATCTCCAAAACTCTATATCCTATTGCTACAAAACTTTCTGTGGATCATTATTGGACCAAGGTTATCCAAAGTTATCAAAAGTTTGTTGATATGTCATTGCGTTTTGAAGATATTGAGCAATTAACTTTAAAGGGGCGTGGCTTAGCACATCAATAGACCTAACTCCACAACTGTTGGGCTCATCTTCTTGAAACTTGCAGAATATGTTCATAGGAGTACCTGAAACATCCCCTGAAAGTTTCATTCAAATTGACCACTAGGGGGCGCTACAAGTCAGACTACACATCAGAAATTGTTTGTCCAATCAATACCAAACTCACAGGATACATTTTATAACAATTTTAAACCACGTGTGTAAAACTATATAGAAATTACTCCATAGGGGGCGCCACCAGTTCCAAAGATTTGCATGGCAAACCCTAACCCTGGCGCAAATCTTGTCACAAATCAATGGGGGTTTGTCCCAGCATCACCAAACTTGATGGATATTTTTAATTAACCTGTTGAAACATCCCCAAAGTGCCAAGAAAAATGAATGATCAAGTACAGAAAGGCTGCATACACTTTAATGATGAAACAAGGGAGTTATTGGTCTCACTCCTTCTTTATACAGAATTAAAGCAGGTGTAATGACTTTGCTTTGTGAAGCCCAAAACCCGATAACTGCTGCTCGCGGCTTTGATTTTGGCAATTCAGCTAGTTCCCTCTGTTGAGCGAAAAAAGGCTTGAACCCGCGAATTGCCGCTTGCAGCTGTAATGTTCCTTGTGTTCAGGTCGTAGGGTGGGTAGGCTATCTGAGTCCACTGGCGTTGACCTCCGTACAGGCTCTGTGCATGTTGGTGTCCCAGTTTTAATGAATTCATCCATTTAATAAAGGCTATATCTTTTGTACTCTACTCCTGTGTGTGTGAAGCCCCAGTCTCCCCTTTTTCTCTCGTTTTTAGTCGACCTTTAACATTTAAGAGCATCACTTCACTCGGCTGACGTCTAGATGTGATGTGACTTGCGACAGGAGGAAGCATGGGTGTGATATGTATGCTCCATTTCTGTCCTCAGATGCTATTTTTTTGCATTAAATATCATTATGTTCAGCATAATAATAATTATAATAAGATGAAGAATATCAAATAAATAAAAACACACCAAAACTAAAACTAAAGACGTGAAAGTTAAGAGTTCAGTCCTGGATGTTTTGTGGACACCCGTGTTTACTGGTGATACCGATAAGTTCCAGATTCCTTTCAAAATAACAAGTAGCAAGTCGGAATTCTGTAAAACAAAACCTTAAATTCTCTCTATATGATATCCAGAACATTGATATAGTAGCAAACAACTATTGTCTATGTAAAGATATAGAGGAGTAATGTCTACCTGAGCAGAGAATGAAGTCTCTCTCCCTCTGTGTATGGTGTAATCAGAGCTTCTTCTCACTTTGTTTACATAGCCAGGCTGGCCACACATGCCTTTTAGTGCATATTAGTGCATGTGAGCGTGCCCCACTGGTTAGCTACTGGCCGCCGCTCTGCACTGCTTTTATACGGTGGTTACAGCTGACAACACCGCCCGCACCGACAGCGCCATTGCGGATGCGTAGCCAAAGAACATATATTGCTAAGAAGTGAAAGTCAATTGTTCGTTCCATTGCAACATCAGAGCCCAACAGCAAAGCTAGGCTTCCGCCATTTTAGACTGAAAGCGACGACCGGACGCCCGTAAAATGTCTGCCTAAAAAGTCCGTACAAAAGTAAAACTAAATTATTTCTATTCTATTGTACCACCCTCGGTCGTCACCGATTGATTGTGATGTGAGATGATTTTACCACTATCCTGAAGTGGAATGTGATCAGGAAAGTGAGAGGCTTAAAAACTGCCCATCAGTGCCTGTGACCCTGGATGACCCCTAACAACTGCTAACAACCAGAGCTGCCGGGATGCTTGGGGCGAGCAACGTAAGACAAATTCTGCGAGACACTCTTGCATTCCAGGTGTGGCACGCAGTCTTCTTCAGAGCCCTCATAGATGTGCCAGCTTGGATACCAGGCTTCTTTTCACCAGTCATGCAACCTCAAGTCACAACTTTCATTTCTACGACATCTGTGTTGCTTGTTTGTTTGGTAAACATGTTACACCTGTCAGAGGAATGCTAACGGGCTAAAGTTCAACAGCATTTATTATATCCTGCAGCATTTCTTCTCACCTCCCTCGTTTTTCTGTCTGTTTCCCTCGCAGCAGTGAATACAGGAAGTGTGAAGGAGTGAATGTGTGAGGAAAAGTGTGCATGTGTTTCTTCACGCATGTACTGTATGTGGATGTGTCGGCAGCAGGCTACTGGGCTGTTGTCTGGTCATGGAGATATTATTCATCCCTCCCCCAGCGGTCACTGCTGTGTCGGGAGCGTGTTCCTGAACTCTGGGCTATGGGACACCTGGAGAACTGTCAAATCCACTAACCCTCCCAACTATGCACAATGTTTCAGAATGGTCAACCATTATCTGACTTGCCTGACTTATATTTTTGTGTACAGTGAAATCAGAGCAGCAAGAAATGTGATTCTTACAGAATTATTTTCCTTTTTTATGTATTCTTTGAAGTTCTTTGATTTTATACATGATGTAACTTCTCATGATGGGAAATAATGAGGGATATAGTAGAATTTTTGAACATTAAAGATTTTTTCTGCCATAAACATTTTAAGCTCAGGTACTGTGAATCCAAGAACCACCAAATTTAGCTGATTTATTTCATGCTACATTTTTCAGACAAAAATATCACGCCAACTCTCTGTGTCAACAATAATTGCTAAACCGCAAAGAATGAATTCAGCTTTATTTCCCTTATAGATAGCTTTCCTCCAGTGGTTTAACAAGTATTTACATCCTTTACTTAAAGGTCCCATATTGTGTGTGTGTGTGTGAGTGTGTATGTATGTATGTATGCATGTATATATATATATATATATATATATATATATATATATATATATATAGTTGGATAGTACAGTGGTTAGTGCCACTGACTTGGACACGGGAGACCGGACGAAAGGCATTCAGTGAGGGTCCTTAAGCAAGACCCTTAATGCTAAACCAGCCTACCTCAAGCATGAGTGCACACAAAAAATGATAGAGTCACACTGGCTCGGACGTCTCCCGGGTCAACAAGGTCCGAGTCAGATGCTAGGGAACCAGGGCAATCTGATGAGAAATGGGCTACTGAAACAAGACATAAATGGACGAGGGCGGAAAATACGGAATTGTTGGAATGCTACTATACAAGCAATCACAGAGAGAGGGGATATGCAAAGAATGTGGGATTTATGGATATCTCGAAACCCACAATCGAGACTAACAAAGAAACAGTTGTTAGCTCAATGTTCCAATATCCGTAACCGCCAACTATTATCACAACTAGAGATCGATGAAATACTACAACAATGCTACGGCAAGGGGGAGCCAGGACAACAGGTCAGCGGGGGGATGTCACCATCACCCCCACAATCCAAGATTGGGTACCAAGCCCCAAAAGATAGCCTCAGCACAAGGGCAGCTGACTTGAGAAGGAAGATCGTAACCATCCTGGAATCCTGGAGTACAATCCCTACAGGGACCATCACCGAGACCAACAAGCTGATACACGGTACAGCAACAGTAATCCTAGAGATGCTTGGGTACAAGATGAACACATTATATAAGAAGCAGTACCCTCCATGGAAGAGACGGTTAGAGGCTAAGATAAAGGCAGCATGGAGAGAAGTTAGCCAGCTAGCAGAGCTTCAGAAATGCAATATGGTGAATAAAGGGGTACCCAGGAAATACAACAAGCTCTCCATACCTGAGGCACAAAGGAGACTGCCAAACAGAGGCTAACAGCTCTGGCCACCCGGCTGAAGAGATACACAAAAGAGGTAGAAGACAGGAGAATAAACAGGATGTTCTCCCTTGAACCAGCCAAAGCGTACTCTCAATGGCAGGGAAATAACAGCCGGTCAGACCCACCAAGAGCTGAGATGGAAAAATACTGGAAAAGCATATGGGAAAGAGAAGCATCACACAACACCGGTGCCCAATGGCTAGTGGACCTGAGAACTGACCACAGCAACTGCCCAGAACAAGAACCAGAACCAGTAACCATCTCAATGATAGACATCCAAGAAAGAGTGTCAAAGATGAAGAGCTGGACAGCAACGGGCCTCGACATGATCCACACATACTGGCTGAAGAAGCTAACGGCACTCCATGAACACCTAGCAGCACAGATGAACCAGCTGCTAAGGGATGGGACCCACCCGGAGTGGTTAACCCAGGGCAGGACAGTCCTAATCATGAAGGACCCCCAGAAGAGAACCGTCCCATCCAACTACCGGCCAATAACCTGTCTCTGCACAACATGGAATCTCCTGTCAGGCATCATAGCGGCTAAGATGAGTAGTCACATGGCTCAGTACATGAGCGGGGCACAGAAAGGAATTGGCAGTAACACCAGAGGAGCCAAGCACCAGCTACTGGTCGACAGAGCAGTCGCCTGAGACTGCAAGAACAGGCAGAACTGTGCACTGCCTGGATTGACTACAAGAAAGCCTACGACTCGATGCCACACACATGGATACTGGAATGCCTGGAACTGCACAACATCAACAGAACACTAAGTGCCTTCATCAAGAATTCAATGGGACTGTGGAAGACCACCCTAGAGGCCAACTCAAAGCCGATTGCCCAAGTTAACATCAAGTGCGGCAATATACTGTGACGACCCCTCCTCCCTCTCCTTTTGCTTGCTGCTGCTGTTTCTCCTTCTGCCTTGCAGGATGGAGGGTCGTTAGTGGGATGAGCCACACCTGGGCCTGGTGTGCTCTCCCCTTCAAATGGCTGCCTCAGTCTGCAGTCTCGCTCTCTCTCGCTGGAAGACTCAACACTCCCAGCAGCATGGCTCAGACTTGAATTATCTTTTGTTCTTTCCACCATACACATACACACACACCCATACATGCTCCACACCACTGATTTACTGATTTCTACACGTTGCATTGAGTTACTTTTGTGCTTTGTTTAAAAATAAATGTAAGTGTTCTTTGCCACCACCTCGTATCTGTCTCCCTCTTTGTCACAGCTTTGAGCCAGGCTGTGACAGATGGGGGCTCGTCGGTTTTGTTGACCCGGTGTAGTTTGTGTAGTGCAGGTGAGTCTGCTAGTTGTAATTTGGTTTTGATGTCGCTGTGATGTCGATACTCAGTTGCAGCCTGTTCTGTGCGTCTTTTTTGTAAATGAAGGCGTAATTTGGTTGTTTGGGAGACATTTGCGAGAGTGGTAAGTTGGCTGTTTTGTTGTTTGTGTTAAATAACAGGTGTTGATTGATCTGAGTGTTGGTGTGACGCCAAACTGTTTATGCTGGTGTTTTGTGGCTCAGAGTTTTGTGGTCCAGTACACAGTTGTAGTAAGTTGCTGTTGTTCTGTCCCTGTTAGGCTTAAGAGCGAATTCCCTAGGAGTTTGTTGGGGGGTTTGTAGTGTGGTGTGAACGTGGCCAGAGCAGTTGTCTCAGGAGCACGTCCGAGGCTGCAGGGGGGGTCGCCAGTTGTTGGTTGCTTCACCGGGCTTGCGGGTTTCAGTGCATAAGTACCTACCACAAGTAACACCTGAAGCCTAGGGAGGGAGTTTAGCTAGATTTTGGTTAGGCAGTCAGAGGGACGGAGCTGCGGTGACGGTTTCAGCTGTGTATGGACTGTTGAGCTCTGGTTTTTGGTCACTGGGAGTTTAGTCGTGGCGCATCAGTTTTGGTTGTGCGTAATTCGGGCAGGTAAGATTTATCCAGTCGTGTTCCTCAGTCATGGATACTGTTGAGGAATTTTTGAAAACTCCTTCGGAGGAGTTATTGGAGCGTTGTTCACGTGAGCAATTAGTGAAAATCGCTGACCACTTTGAGATGGATGTTGGGGATAGACGGTCAAAGGAGAACATGAAACGTATTCTTAGAGAGAATCTGTTGGAAATGGGTGTTCTTGAGTCTAAGTTGCATGCTGTTGGTGCTGTAGTGGACACAGTTGGTGCGTCTGTCTCTACTGTAGCTGGAGTGAGTCCAGAGTTAACTTTTGAGCAGCGCAAAGAGTTACTATTGTTGCAAGCTGATATTAAAAGACTTGAGATAGAGGAGCGCAGGTTAAGTTTGCAGAGTGTTGGTGGTGGGGGCCGGGCTCCTGTTGTTTGGCCTGGGCCTTCACGTGCTTTTGATGTTGGCATTAGTCTGCGTTTGGTTCCTCAGTTTTGTGAACGTGATCCTGATACATTTTTCTCACTCTTTGAGTGTGTTGCAGAGAGCAGAGATTGGTCTGATGCAGAGAGTACATTACTGTTGCAGTGCGTTTTGACAGGTAAGGCACAGGAAGCATACTCCGCCCTTAGTGTGGCTGAAAGTAAAATTTACTTGTCAGTCAAATCTGCAGTGTTGAAAGCGTATGAGTTGGTGCCTGAGGCATATCGCCAGAAGTTTCGGTTGTGGGAGAAATCTGCTAAACAAACACACATGGAGTTTGCCAGGGTGTTAACCACTCATTTCAACCGTTGGTGTATTTCACTGGGGGTTAATACCTATGCTGACTTGTGTGATTTGATTGTTCTGGAACAGTTTAAAAACTCTGTTCCCAGTCACATCGCGACTTACGTTAATGAGCATAAAGTGAAGACGGCGTCAGAGGCTGCTACTTTAGCTGATGAGTACGTGTTGACACACCGTGACGACACTTACTACTGGGGAGAAAGCGGCAGGTTTCGTCCAGCAAGTAAACGGTGGGATGAGGGAGCCGGTCCACGCTATGGTAGGCCAGAAAGGGCTACACGTAGTCAGGTGCAGTTTGATCCAGGAAATGTCTGTAACTACTGTGGCGGTAGGGGTCATTGGAAAGATGAATGCCCTGTTAAATCCAGTGGTAAAAGTGTGCATGTTAAGCCTGTAGCACTAGCGGCTTCTGTCAGAAAAATAAATCTTCTCAGTTCTCAATGTGTCATTTCTCCTTGTGTAAAACCTTGTGTTGCATCTCCTTGTGAGCAGGTGGAGACTGATGTGGGGTCTGATGTGGATTGCGGCCTGGATGAGTCTGATTTTTCAGATTTTGTCTCTGAGGGCCATGTGTCGCTGGTGGGCAGTGATGTTAAGGTACCGGTAAAGATCCTGAGAGATACGGGAGCCTTTAATTCATTCATTGTGAGTTCTGTTCTGGCTTTTTCTCAGAGCACTGATACTGGGGATTGCATTCTGATGCGGGGAATGGGTTTAAATGTGTTACCTGTTCCAGTGCATAAGTTGGAGCTTGACTGTGGGTTGGTTCAGGGCGAGGTGGCCATGGGCACGCGTCCTGCACTGCCAATCAGAGGCGTGGATGTCATCCTGGGGAATGACCTGGCTGGTAGCCGTGTGTGGGCTGATAGTCCGCCCCCTCCTGTGGTAAAGTCTTTACCCTTTGTTACTGAGTTGCCTAATGAGAGTGCACAGTGTTTTCCTGGTGTTCTCACCACTTGTGCAGTTACGCAGACTATGTCCCTTGTGGAGGCAGAACCTGAACTTGAGCAGAGAAGCACAGGAGAGAGTGGGGTTTTCACTGTGTCTGTACCTGACTCTCTTTTGTCTGTTTCCTGCAGTGACCTGGCAGCTGAGCAGCAGGCTGTCAAACCTGTGCTGGTGGCAGACACTGTGGGGAGGCAGTCAGCTGTTGATTTTCCCATACATGAGGATGATGGGGTGGTTCCGCCTGATGAGAGCCTGTTGCGAGGCCGGTTGAAAAATTCTGAAACACTGGGTAATTTGGAGTCATTGTTCAGTCACTTGTCCACAGAGCGGCGTGCCGAGTTGTCTGCTCTTGTCAATGATCACCTGTGCCTATTTAATGATGTTCCAACTCGCACACATTTGATAGAGCACGATATTGATGTGGGTGACGTGCAGCCAATCTGCCAGCGTTTTTACCGAGTGTCGGAGGAAAAACGGAAGGTAATGGAAAGAGAAATAGAGTACATGCTCGATAACAACATTGCTGAACCGTCTTCATCCAGCTGGGCATCTCCCTGTTTGCTTGTGGACAAAGCAGATAAGAGTCCGAGGTTTTGCACGGATTATCGTAAGGCAAATGGTGTGACTAAACCTGACGCTTATCCACTGCCTCGAATGGAGGACTGTGTGGATCAGGTAGGCTCGGCTAACTTTGTCAGTAAATTTGACCTACTCAAAGGGTATTGGCAAGTTCCATTGTCACAGAGAGCTAAAGAAATTTCTGCTTTCATAACTCCTTTTGGTCTGTTCTCCTACTCGGTGATGAGTTTTGGGCTGCGGAATGCACCGGCGACCTTCCAACGGTTGATGAATCTTGTTGTGTCCGGTCTGGACGGTTGTGCGCTGTACCTCGACGATGTTGTGATCTACAGTGATACCTGGCAAGACCATGTCCACCGTATCCGTCAGCTGTTTGATCGTCTCCGTGACGCGCACCTGACAGTTAACCTAGCGAAGTGTGAGTTCGCGAAGGCTACTGTCACCTACCTTGGTAAGGTAGTAGGACAAGGGCAGGTACGACCGGTACAGGCCAAGGTGACTGCGATCGAGCAGTATCCAGTCCCCACAACAAAGAAAGACCTCATGCGCTTTCTGGGTCTGGTGGGGTACTACCGCAGGTTCTGTAATAATTTTTCAACGGTAGTAGCACCACTAACAGATTTGTTGAAAGCAAGAGTAAAGTTTGTCTGGTCAGCCTCATGTCAGCAAGCTTTTGAAAATGTTAAAGCTGTCTTGTGTTTTCCTCCTGTCCTTGCAGCTCCTTGTTTGGACCGTCCATTTGAGCTGCAGGTGGACGCGAGTGATGTTGGTACAGGCGCGGTGTTGTTTCAATGTGACAGTAACAGTTTTGAGCGTCCCGTGAGTTTTTTCTCAAAGAAATTTAACTCCTATCAGCTAAATTATTCTGTCAAAGAGAAGGAAACTCTCGCCCTTGTGTGGGCGTTGCAACATTTTGAAGTTTATGTCGACTCTAGTGTTCCGCTTGTGGTCTATACAGATCATAACCCCATAACATTTCTGAACTCCTTGTTTTGCCCGAACCGCCGATTGATGCGTTGGTTCTTGTTCTTGCAAACATATTGTCTAGACATTCGCCAC
The DNA here is from genome assembly GCA_916701645.2 of Sebastolobus alascanus. Lineage (NCBI taxonomy): Eukaryota > Metazoa > Chordata > Actinopteri > Perciformes > Sebastidae > Sebastolobus > Sebastolobus alascanus. The sequence goes on from CAKAOJ020000394.1 coordinate 26,785, forward strand.
ATTAAAAGTTCAGAAAACATCGTGGCGGACGCTTTGTCGAGAGCACCTAGCACTTAGGATGCTTACAGTCTGTGTGTGTTATCCTGGTCTCCCATCTTTTTTCTACTGTTACTCTTAAAATTGCTTCTCCAGGCACCGGGGTTGCTGGGTGCAGGGCGGAGAGGGACAGGGATCGGGGGGGTCACTACAGAATGGGTGAGTATGCGGGCATGTTCAAGGGTTGCAGAACTTGGTAAATAGTATTGGTATAATTCAGAAATTGAAAAAATGGCTGGAGGGTTATTATTTTTGAACACTTTTTGTTAAGGTGTCTGTTGGGATTCCTGGTGGGAACCCCATTTTTATGGGGGGGGGTGTGACGACCCCTCCTCCCTCTCCTTTTGCTTGCTGCTGCTGTTTCTCCTTCTGCCTTGCAGGATGGAGGGTCGTTAGTGGGATGAGCCACACCTGGGCCTGGTGTGCTCTCCCCTTCAAATGGCTGCCTCAGTCTGCAGTCTCGCTCTCTCTCGCTGGAAGACTCAACACTCCCAGCAGCATGGCTCAGACTTGAATTATCTTTTGTTCTTTCCACCATACACATACACACACACCCATACATGCTCCACACCACTGATTTACTGATTTCTACACGTTGCATTGAGTTACTTTTGTGCTTTGTTTAAAAATAAATGTAAGTGTTCTTTGCCACCACCTCGTATCTGTCTCCCTCTTTGTCACAGCTTTGAGCCAGGCTGTGACAAGGAGATGCTCTGTGCCCACTGCTGTTCTGCATAGGCCTGAACCCCCTCAGCCAGATAATTACAAAGAGGACATCAATTCCCATGGAGGTCGGCGCAAGTGAGCACTGGTCCGATGTCCACATCCTCCTCCTGTTTGTGCCCCCACTCTGCTCCATCCACAGCTGCTGGTCAATGGCTGGTCGTCGGCCCCTCTTCGCTCACCACTGCACATTTCACATCCGATTGCATCCAGTGTCTCCTTTTTTTCACAGCAGTGGCAGGGGTCGGCACTGCAGGGGCGGCGGGAAAGTGCATCCCATGCTGGGCTCCTGGTCTGTGGACCACAGTGAAGTCATAGGCTTGTAGCTCTTCGATCCAGCGTGCCAGCTGACCCTCTGGTTCTCTGAAAGACATGAGCCACTGTAAAGCTGAATGGTCAGTCCTGACCGTGAAGTGGAGGTCCCCGAGGTAATATTTAAAATGCCGTATGGCACTGACCACGGCGAGCAGCTCCCTTCTGTTGACACAGTAGCGACGTTCTGTCTTGTTGAATGTCCTGCTCTGGTACGCCACCACCCTCTCTCTGCCAGGTGCCACCTGAGCCAGCACAGCAACTGAGCCAACATTGCTGGCGTCCGTCTTGAGGATGAAAGGCAGGGAGGTGTCAGGTGGGACAGAACTGGGGCTTCTACAAGGGCTCTCTGCAGTGCAGTGAGTGCTGAATGGCACTCCTCTGTCCATGAAAATGTCTCCCCTTTCTGCAGAAGGCAGAATAGGGTTGCAGCTATGCAGGAGAACCCTGCAGAAAGACTCACCATGATCAACGATGTCATCCAGGTACACAACACACTCTTGGCGGGGAATATCAGCAAGTACCTTGTCCATCAGTCTCTCAAATGTGGCAGGGGCATTGCAGAGGCCGAATGGGAGGACCTTAAACTGCCACAAGCCCCTGCTGGTGATGAAGGTCTTGGATCTGGCCTCAGGTGTGAGGGGAACCTGCCAGTATCCGCTGCTCAGGTCCAGAGAGGAGAACCAGGAAGACCCTGCCACTGTGTCGAGGGCCTCATCAATGCGCGGGAGGGAGTAGGGGTCCTTTTTGGTCACTTTGTCAAGTGGTCTGAAATCCGCACACAACCACCAATCATCTTTCAGCTTTTTGGGGACCATGACGACTGGGGAGGCCCAGGAGCTAGTGGAAGGCTCGATGAGTCCAGTCTGCTGCATCTCTCGCAGGGCTTTGTCCGCCTCCACCTGCTTGGCTAGAGGGAGTCGTCGAGGTCTCATCCTGATGGGCTGTGCACCTCCAGTATCAATGTTGTGCTGGACGAGGTCTGTCCAGCCCACATCCTCCTCTGACAGTGAAAAACAGTCCTTGAACTACAGCAGGAGCTGCCACAGCAGACCCTGTTCACTGTGGGTCAGTCCATCACAGTTTTTCTGCCAAACCTCCTTCACGGCCAAGACCCTCTCTCCCCCATCAGGTGGTGTTGTGGGAGTTGGATGTGGGTTTGGGCCAGTGGTAGGCGGGGTGGAGGGTGACGCGGGCGGTTCATTGGGGAAGGTGCAGCAGGCAGCCATGTTGTTTGTCGTCTCAGCTGCTAGCACTGCTACAGTGTGAGTCAGGGGGCAGCCAGGCGAGGACAGCCGCTTAGACATCTGGATAACATGTCCATTTGGAAAGGTGAGAGTTCCTTTACTTGTGTTAATGACACAACAACATCCAGCCCCAGAATACAGTCCTCCAGGGTCACGACCCACACTGGACAGCGAACCGACTGTTTCCCCATACCCAGAGTCACTAATGCCTCCCCCACCATGGGTGCTCGCTCTCTGGTGACAGTCTAAAGTTTCACCATGGTGGTTAAAATTGTTATTCCATCACCCACCACATCAGGCTTCACCAAGGTGGCTGAAGAACCCGTGTCCACAAGTGCAGAGCAGCATGTTCCTCCCAACAGTCACTGGCCAGTCATCTCCTATCCAGGTTCGGCCCAGTACCATGAGCCGTTCTAGTTGACCATCTAGCTCGTCGGGTGGGTGCCTCGCCCCTGCTTGGTTGGAGCACCGCGCTCCTTCCCCACTTGGAAGAGGTCAGGACTAGAGGTCGACCGATATGGGTTTTTTATGGCCGATGCCGATTTTTTACAGAATCAGGACAGCCGATGGCCGATATATGGTGCCGATTTTTTTGCCGATAAGTTTGGCTGGTTTTCTTTTTTTCCTCCTTCTGATAAAATTTAACAGCTTAATAATATGAAATGATACACAAAATTTCTTAACTTAAGTAAACATTTATTGAACAACACTTATGGTCTGTCTCTCCAATCTGCATTTTGTGTCTGCATTGCAGTGCACTTATATTTTATTTTATACATAATGGTTAATAGTAGTAATAGTACAGGGCTCAAAACCTTTTAAGCACCTTTCCAAAACTGTCCTAAAGCATGTTTTTTATTTATGTTTGTTGACAGACACTGTTACAAGCTATATGTCCATAATCTAAGTGATCACAAAAACATAATAATAACTTTGTTCACTCGTATTACGCAGCCTGCTGCTCATATCTGCTATGCTGCGGACTACACAGGCCAGTGACATCATAGAGGCTATGAAGGACCCATAGACACGATTAATGAGGAAGTGAACTTTTTGCTAAATGTTTCGACAAATTGCTCGTGTCCTCACACGCAAACTTGCACTTATGACAAGCATTGTCAGCATCAACTCCAGTAAAGTGTAATCACGCTTTATAAGTTTAGTTTTCTCCATCATAGTTACTAAGAGTAGAAGCTCTGTGTGTCTGCGCTGCAGCAGTGTGTATGTGAGAGCTGCTCCGCCACGCACACAGCTAACGTTACCTACAGAGAGAAATTCTCCGTTGCCAAAAACAGAATTGATAACGTCGGAGTTTATCAATATACTACGGTCTGTAATAATTTAGCCCCCGAGCCCGTTACCGGGTTTCGGTACCCATCCCTACCTGTAAGGTAGCTGGTTGGAGGCTCGCGTAATACAGTTCCAAAGTATTTTCTCTCTAAAAGTAACATTTCATATCTAACCAATTAAATATATAGGGCTTTGAAAGAGAAGAATTTAAGCCTACCGGTTTCTCCCAGTTACGACGTTGTTCTTCTCACGCACTCTTGCAAAGGTTAGCCCACTGGGCAACATTTACTGAGGTTTGCCGGTAGAATGGCAATTTGATTGACACAAGGGGCGGTGTCACACGTGTTCCACAGCTACAACAACACTGGGCTGCCCGCAGATGTGCCTGTTTGCTAATCGGCTTAATATGCTCAGGCATCGGCCGAAGCCGATTATGAAAAAATGTCAAAAAATCGGCCCGATTAATCGGCCGACCTCTAGTCAGGACACAGCATCAGGTGTCTGCATCGTCCCGATCATGCGGTCCCTAATGCGTTTCCCTGATTCTGAGGGGTGTGAGGGCACTGCCGGACTAGGTGGCCAGGCTGTCCACATCCCCAGCAGAGCCTTGAACATGGCCTCCCCCGCTGTTCCTCTCTCAGTGTGGCAGCCTGCACTAATTGAGTAACTTCGCCCGCCCAGGCAGGTTCTGTTACATTCAAATCAGCCCCACTTGCAGCTCTCATCTTTGGTGAAGTGTCAAGTGAGCCCGCAAGGGAATCAGCACACAGTTTTTCTCTTTCTGTAGCTAGCTCCAAAGCCTGCTGGAGAGACCTTTGGTGAGCCAGCAGTGTCTGGACACGCAGGTCGGTTGGCAGTAGGGCCTGGAGGAAATGGTTTTGGGCTAATTCACTCTGGATGGCAGGAGGCATGTGAGCATAGGTGCGGGGAACCAGTCCTTCAACATCGTTGGCAAGATCCCTCAGCGGCTCCCCTGGTCGTTGCTAGTGGCTGCACAGTTCAGAGCGTAGCAGGCTAGCCGCTGAACATAGGCCAAACCGCCTATTTAGAGCTCCAACCAATGCATCATAGTCACTCCTATCATCAGGGCTTAATAATAGCAGGCTTGACAAAGCATCACCAGTAAGGCACATTGCTGGCTGGAGGGCTTTCTTTTCAGTGGATCACCTGCCGGCTTGAGCCAACACTTCAAACTGTGCATGAAAAGCTTCCCAGTTAGCTTTGCCATTATACCTGGGGATTTTCATTGTGGGTGGGAGGGCTCCTATATGCGGCTCTACCTGTCTGTTCATGTCCATAAATTTGGCTGCCGCTGTTTTCATTTCCCTCGTCAGAGCAGCTAGATGAGCCCAAAGCCAGCCTCTGCAGCCATCCTCACTGCCATCTCTCTCACCCGCTCTCTGTGTCCATTCGCACTCCAAGCAGTGTCTGAGCCATAACCTCTCTGTTCGTTGGATCCCTCCTCCCGTTCGATCTTGAAAAGTTCCTGCGGCAACATGCAGCAGCAGTCAGCAGGTTGTCAACAAGCTAGCGAGCGGTGCAGGACACCCCGTTGGCGAAGTCTGTTCCCTCCCTTATTAATGAAGCTACGAGGCATGAACTCGTTTCGCTGGTACTTTATTCCTCAGCTCGAACACAGGCTACTGTGGGCCGTAGCCGACGCCAAAAGAACAAACCTGTCTACTTTACAGGGTGCTATCTGCATTAGTAACTCACTTCAAAATCTCCCGCACCTCGGCTTCGGTCTAATAGTCCTTTTTGCTTAGGAAGGTTCCTAACGGAGTGAAATGACCCGGAAGTACCTAAGTAGCAGCCATGATAAGAGCTGTTCGAATTCTCCAAATGCTAAGGACAGGTGCCTCAATGCTTCCTTTATTATCTCCTTTAGCATAGGTTACACTGGACCATCCTTTACGAAAGGAAAAGAGAGAATAACATCCCACAATTCCTTGCGGCCGCAGCATTTAAAGCGACGCACCATTTGGCTGTTCCTGATAACAAACGATATGCTTATCTTGCACATTATATTCATATGCCCATATACTAATTGGGATTCATGTTTAATATTAGTGGACAGTGACAACCATTTCGTTTCACTTTATTTTTAAGTAATTATTTATTCTGAACATGTAACAAATACCTAAGTAAAAAACAAAACAAGAATAACAAATAAAATTACAGCCGCAAGCGGCAGTTCGCGGGTTTATGCCCTTTTTCGCTCAACAGCGGAAGCACCTCAAATCAAAGCCACGAGCAGCAGTGATCGGGTTTTGGGCTTCACAAAGCAAAGTCATTTCACCTGGTTTAATTCTGTTTAAAGAAGGAGTGAGACCAATCACACCCTTGTTTCATTATTACAGTGTATGCAGCCTTTCTGTTGTTGCACACTCAAAGTCCCGCCAGTCATATTTCTTGGCATTTTGGTGACATTTCAACAGGTCAATTAAAATATCCATCAAGTTTGGTGAAGCTGGGACGAACTCCCATTTATTTTTTGTCGAATTTCGCGATAGGCCCATGCAAATCTTTGGGCCTGGTGGCGCCTCCTAGCGGTCGATTTGAACGAAACTTTCAGGGTACGTTTCAGGTACTCCTATGAACATATTCTGCCAGTTTCGAGAAGATGGGCCCAACAGTTGTGGAACTAGCTGTATTGTTGTGCTAAGCCACGCCCCTTTAAAGTTCATTGGTCAATATCTTGAAAACGCAATGAGATATCAACCTTATTTATGCAACTTTAGATGAGCATGGTCCAATGATGTTCCACAGAAAATTTGCCAGCAATCAGACCTACGGTGTAGGAGGAGATGTCAAAAATGGGTTTTTCAAATTATTCAAAATGGAGGAAAATCTAGAAGGCGGACTTAAGTGGTCCAAGAGGCTTTTTTGTAGAGCACATTCAGCAGCACATGACTGTCAAATTTCAAATCAATGGGACTTATGGTGTGAGGGGGCTGGCCTTGAAAAATGTTGTAGCGCCACCATGTGGCCAATTTGGATCATATTTTACGTGAAGCATTATGACATCATGTACAGTTGTGGTACCAAGTTTCATGTCTCTAGCTCGTTCCAGCTCACAGCAAATTGAGCAAACGCATAATTTAGCATAAAATGCTAAATAGGCCACGCCCACTTGCACCGATCAATATGACACTTCAGATCTTAGTTAATACTGGCCCCCAGAGCATGTGTACCAAATTTGATAAAATTCTGTCCACCGGATGTTGAGGTACAAGTTTTTGATGTTTTTGGCGCCCCCTATGGGTCGAGCGAGAAATGCTTTGGGACGCCTATTCCCAAACACGTATTGAAGTTATCTACCAAGATTTATGATGATCAGATTAATGGTCAATGAATTATGGCCAATTTCCTGCTAAGCCCCGCCCAGTGAAAAGTTTGTTGGTCAACAGCTTCACAACGCAATGAGATATCAACACGTTTTATGCAACTTTAGATCACCGTAGTCCAATAATGATCCACAGAAAATTTGGTAGCAATCGGACCTACGGTTTAGGAGGAGATGTCAAAAATGTGTTTTTCAAAAAATTCAAGATGGCGGAAAATCTAGTTAGGCGGACTTTAGTGGTCCCAGAGGCTTTTTTGTAGATCAGACGGAGCTGGACATGTGTGTCAAATTTCAAGTCAATTGGACTTACGGTGCGTGGGGCGTGGCCTTTCCAAAATCGCGTGTTTGAGCGTTAATTTCAGCGCCACCATGTGGCCGATTGGTGTCATATTCCTTGAGAAGCATTTGCACATCATTTCCAGTTATTGTGCCAAGTTTCATGTTTTTAGCTCTTTCCAGCTCACGGCAAATTGAGTCGCGGCATAATTCAACAAATAATAATAATAACAAGCGGCAGTTCGCGGGTTTATGCCCTTTTTCGCTCAACAGCGGAAGCAGCTGAAATCAAAGCCACGAGCAGCAGTGATCGGGTTTTGGGCTTCACAAAGCAAAGTCATTTCACCTGGTTTAATTCTGTATAAAGAAGGAGTGAGACCAATCACACCCTTGTTTCATTATTACACTGTATGCAGCCTTTCTGTATTTGCACACTCAAAGTCCCGCCAGTCATATTTCTTGGCATTTTGGTGACATTTCAACAGGTCAATTAAAATATCCATCAAGTTTGGTGAAGCTGGGACGAACTCCCATTGATTTGTGGCGAAATTCGTGATAGGCCCATGCAAATCTTTGGGCCTGGTGGCGCCTCCTAGTGGTCGATTTGAACGAAACTTTCAGGGTACGTTTCAGGTACTCCTATGAACATATTCTGCCAGTTTCGAGAAGATGGGCCTAACAGTTGTGGAATTAGCTGTATTGATGTGCTAAGCCACGCCCCTTTAAAGTTCATTGGTCAATATCTTGAAAACGCAATGAGATATCAACCTCATTTATGCAACTTTAGATGAGCATGGTCCAATGATGTTCCACAGAAAATTTGCCAGCAATCGGACCTACGGTTTAGGAGGAGATGTCAAAAATGGGTTTTTCAAATTATTCACAATGGAGGAAAATCTAGAAGGCGGACTTAAGTGGTCCAAGAGGATTTTTTGTAGAGCACATTCAGCAACACATGTCTGTCAAATTTCAAATCAATCGAACTTATGGTGTGAGGGGGCTGGCCTTGAAAAATGTTGTAGCGCCACCATGTGGCCAATTTGGATCATATTTTACGTGAAGCATTATGACATGATGTACAGTTATGGTACCAAGTTTCATGTCTCTAGCTCGTTCCAGCTCAGAGCAAATTGAGCAAAGGCATAATTTAGCATAAAATGCTAAATAGGCCACGCCCACTTGCACCGATCAATATGACACTTCAGATCTTAGTTAATACTGGCCCCCAAAGCATGTGTACCAAATTTGATAAAATTCTGTCCACCGGATGTTGAGGTACAAGTTTTTGATGTTTTTGGCGCCCCCTATGGGTCGAGCGAGAAATGCTTTGGGATGCCTATTCCCAATCACGTATTGAAGATATCTACCAAGATTTATGATGATCAGATTAATGGTCAACGAATTATGGCCAATTTCCTAATAAGCCCCGCCCAGTGAAAAGTTTGTTGGTCAACAGCTTCAAAACGCAATGACATATCAACACGCTTTATGCAACTTTAGATGAGCTTCATCCAATAATGATCCACAGAAAATTTGGTAGCAATCGGACCTACGGTTTAGGAGGAGATGTCAAAAATGTGTTTTTCAAAAAATTCAAGATGGCGGAAAATCTAGTTAGGCGGACTTTAGTGGTTCCAGAGGCTTTTTTGTAGATCACAAGGAGCTGGACATGTGTGTCAAATTTCAAGTCAATCGGACTTACGGTGTGAGGGGCGTGGCCTTTCCGAAATCGCGTGTTTGAGCGTTAATTACAGCGCCACCATGTGGCCGATTGGAGTCATATTCCTTGAGAAGCATTTGCACATCATTTCCAGTTATTGGGCCAAGTTTCATGTTTCTAGCTCATTCCATCTCACGGCAAATTGAGCCGCAATTTAAGACAACGAATAATAATAATAACAAACCGGCACAAACTCAATAGGGTTTAGCCCCTTCGGGGCATAAACCCTAATTACAGCCGCAAGCGGCAGTTCGCGGGTTTATGCCCTTTTTCGCTCAACAGCGGAAGCACCTGAAATCAAAGCCACGAGCAGCAGTGATCGGGTTTTGGGCTTCACAAAGCAAAGTCATTTCACCTGGTTTAATTCTGTATAAAGAAGGAGTGAGACCAATCACACCCTTGTTTCATTATTACACTGTATGCAGCCTTTCTGTAGTTGCACACTCAATGTCCCGCCAGTCATATTTCTTGGCATTTTGTTGACATTTCAACAGGTCAATTAAAATATCCATCAAGTTTGGTGAAGCTGGGACGAACTCCCATTGATTTGTGGCGAAATTCGCGATAGGACCATGCAAATCTTTGGGCCTGGTGGCGCTTCCTAGTGGTCGATTTGAACGAAACTTTCAGGATACGTTTCAGGTACTCCTATGAACATATTCTGCCAGTTTCGAGAAGATGGGCCTAACAGTTGTGGAATTAGCTGTATTGATGTGCTAAGCCACGCCCCTTTAAAGTTCATTGGTCAATATCTTGAAAACGCAATGAGATATCAACCTCATTTATGCAACTTTAGATGAGCATGGTCCAGTGATGTTCCACATAAATTTTGCCAGCAATCGGACCAACGGTTTAGGAGGAGATGTCAAAAATGGGTTTTTCAAATTATTCAAAATGGAGGAAAATTTAGAAGGTGGACTTAAATGGTCCAAGAGGCTTTTTTGTAGAGCACATTCAGCAAGACATGTCTGTCAAATTTTAAATCAATGGGACTTATGGTGTGAGGGGGCTTGGCCTTGAAAATGTTGTAGCGCCACCATGTGGCCAATTTGGATCATATTTTACGTGAAGCATTATGACATCATGTAAAGTTATGGTACCAAGTTTCATGTCTCTAGCTCGTTCACGCTCACAGCAAATTGAGCAAAGGCATAATTTAGCATAAAATGCTAAATAGGCCACGCCCACATGCACCAATCAATATGACACTTCAGATCTTAGTTAATACTTGCCCCCAGAGCATGTGTACCAAATTTGATGAAATTCTGTCCACCAGATCTTGAGGTACAAGTTTTTGATGTTTTTGGCGCCCCCTATGGGTCGAGCGGTAAATGCTTTGGTACGCCTATTTCCAAACACGTACTGAAGGTATCTACCAAGATTTATGATGATTGGACTAATGGTCTATGAATTATGGCCAATGTCCTGCTAAGCCCCGCCCAGTGAAAAGTTTGTCGGTCAGCAGCTTCAAAACGCAATGAGATATCAACACGCTTTATGCAACTTTAGATCACCCTAGTACAATAATGATCCACAGAAAATTTGGTACCAATCGGACCTACGGTTTAGGAGGAGATGTCAAAAATGTGTTTTTCAAAAAATTCAAGATGGCGGAAAATCTAGTTAGGCGGACTTTAGTGGTCCAAGAGGCTTTTTTGTAGATCACACGGAGCTGGACATGTGTGTCAAATTTCAAGTCAATCGGACTTACGGTGTGAGGGGCGTGGCCTTTCCAAAATCGCGTGTTTGAGCGTTAATTACAGCGCCACCATATGGCCGATTGATGTCATATTCCTTGAGAAGCATTTGCACATCATTTCCAGTTATTGTGCCAAGTTTCATGTTTTTAGCTCTTTCCAGCTCACGGCAAATTGAGCCGCGGCATAATTCAACAAATAATAATAATAATAATAAACCGGCACAATTTTAGAAGGGTTTAGCCCCTTCGGGGCATAAACCCTAATTACAGCCGCAAGCGGCAGTTCGCGGGTTTATGCCCTTTTTCGCTCAACAGCGGAAGCACCTGAAATGAAAGCCACGAGCAGCAGTGATCGAATTTTGGGCTTCACAAAGCAAAACATAGTCATTTCACCTGTTTTAATTCTGTATAAAGAAGGAGTGAGACCAATCACACCCTTGTTTCATTATTACAGTGTATGCAGCCTTTCTGTAGTTGCACACTCAAAGTCCCGCCAGTCATATTTCTTGGCATTTTGGTGACATTTCAACAGGTCAATTAAAATATCCATCAAGTTTGGTGAAGCTGGGACGAACTCCCATTGATTTTTGGCGAAATTCATAATAGGCCCATGCAAATCTTTGGACCTGGTGGCGCCTCCTAGTGGTCGATTTGAACGAAACTTTCAGGGTACGTTTCAGGTACTCCTATGAACATATTCTGCCAGTTTCGAGAAGATGGACCTATTAGTTGTGGAATTAGCTTTATTGATGTGCTAAGCCACGCCCCTTTAAAGTTCATTGGTCAATATCTTGAAAACGCAATGAGATATCAACCTCATTTATGCAACTTTAGATGAGCATGGTCCAATGATGTTCCACATAAATTTTGCCAGCAATCGGACCTACGGTTTAGGAGGAGATGTCAAAAATGGGTTTTTCAAATTATTCAAAATGGAGGAAAATTTAGAAGGTGGACTTAAGTGGTCCAAGAGGCTTTTTTGTAGAGCACATTCAGCAAGACATGTCTGTCAAATTTTAAATCAATGGGACTTATGGTGTGAGGGGGCTTGGCCTTGAAAATGTTGTAGCGCCACCATGTGGCCAATTTGGATCATATTTTACGTGAAGCATTATGACATCATGTACAGTTATGGTACCAAGTTTCATGTCTCTAGCTCGTTCACGCTCACAGCAAATTGAGCAAAGGCATAATTTAGCATAAAATGCTAAATAGGCCACGCCCACTTGCACCGATCAATATGACACTTCAGATCTTAGTTAATACTTGCCCCCAGAGCATGTGTACCAAATTTGATGAAATTCTGTCCACCAGATCTTGAGGTACAAGTTTTTCATGTTTTTGGCGCCCCCTATGGGTCGAGCGGTAAATGCTTTGGTACGCCTATTTCCAAACACGTACTGAAGATATCTACCAAGATTTATGATGATTGGACTAATGGTCTATGAATTATGGCCAATGTCCTGCTAAGCCCCGCCCAGTGAAAAGTTTGTCGGTCAGCAGCTTCAAAACGCAATGAGATATCAACACGCTTTATGCAACTTTAGATCACCCTAGTACAATGATGATCCACAGAAAATTTGGTACCAATCGGACCTACGGTTTAGGAGGAGATGTCAAAAATGTGTTTTTCAAAAAATTCAAGATGGCGGAAAATCTAGTTAGGCGGACTTTAGTGGTCCAAGAGGCTTTTTTGTAGATCACACGAAGCTGGACATGTGTGTCAAATTTCAAGTCAATTGGACTTACGGTGTGAGGGGCGTGGCCTTTCCAAAATCGCGTGTTTGAGCGTTAATTACAGCGCCACCATATGGCCGATTGATGTCATATTCCTTGAGAAGCATTTGCACATCATTTCCAGTTATTGTGCCAAGTTTCATGTTTTTAGCTCTTTCCAGCTCACGGCAAATTGAGCCGCGGCATAATTCAACAAATAATAATAATAATAAACCGGCACAATTTTAGAAGGGTTTAGCCCCTTCGGGGCATAAACCCTAATAAACCGGCACAATTTTAGAAGGGTTTAGCCCCTTCGGGGCATAAACCCTAATAAACTGTAAACATATAGCAAACTGTCAATTAACAAATGATCAACATAAATAAATATTACATGTCCGAAAAGAACTTGGAAGAAGTATATGGTCCTACACTTTCTCCATAACTCAAACAATTAACTCAATATTTATCATATATTTCTTTGTTTATCTCAATTCCAACCTTGGTTATTAAGTAATATTTTTCACCGGTTGTCCACGTTTAAGTTAAGATAATCCTTTATTATATGTTGATGTAAAGTCTTCCAGCAGCAGAAGGACCTGCAGTATCTCTCTTTCACAAGGATTGAGCCTGTCATTGAAAGACCTACTTAACAACGCACAGGGGGAGCAGCGCCTTCTGTGGTCCGTCTTCAGAACACTGTAGTTTTACCACAGCAGAACCATGTCACTAACATCCGCCGCCGTCGCATCATAATTACGGAGCCTATTGAGAGTGCAGTCGGATTTTCTTAACACTGTGGTTGTCTTTTCCTGAGACCTTATGAATTCTCCTTCTCATCTTTCCTTGACCTCGTGACGTTTTCCATCTAGGTCAAGGAAAAGTGGTTATGAAAAGACGTTAGGACGTCATTTTTTTACTTTTCGACCGCAGCCCTCGTCTCACACACACACCCACGAACTACCAAGGCCTATGGAAAGGAGGCTGGGTCACGGGCGGACATGGGTCTTGGGGTATGGGGTATAACACATGCGCAGTGTAACTGAAGCTGCGGTCGTGCGTTGCGATTGACTCAATTTCGGCAAGTGCAGGCCAGATTCTACTGTGCCTGTGTTATACCCCCAAAGATATGACATGTTGATGACACGTGACCCAGCCTCCTTTCTATAGGCCTTGGGAACTACTAGGAATAACAACAACCCTCCCTCCTAAAGCCTCTGCCAATAACCGGTGGCTATCTCACACAAATCACTGTGCATAGGTAACTGATATGAGTGACAGGCTACACAGCCTCTAATAACACACAACTTCACTGGCAATGCTACGTTCACTGACATCATGGACAACTCATTAACTGCAATAACAGACCTTTCAACTTTAGCTGAACATAACACAGTCTTAACAGTCACAGTACATAACAGTTAACACCACATGTCACTCAGTCCGTTACAATAGGTTCTTTGCTTGAACTCCCGACACTGAAGGTAATCAATACGCTTTTACCACTTGAATTTCCTAAAATATTTTTAACATTAGGTTAAATAAACTCTGATAGGTGCAGCTAATTGTGCTGCGGAGATACCAAGTCAAGGCAGAAATTTATCCGAAATCATAGCTTGGCTAGCTGAAGGGAACTGTTTTGCTAGTTAGCTAGCATCAAAATGAAATAAGGCGGCTAGCTAACGTAACATTAGCTGAATGCAAATTAGCTTAGCTCAGTAATTCATTCCCAGTGACAACATAAAAGCAACATGGCAGATATATTTGTTTTTCATAATGGTTACAAAACAGTATATTTTCTTAACTAAGCTAACATTAGCTTGCTCGTTTCATTACTAATAACTCATAGCTAAGTTAGTCTACCTATCCAATCAATTTAATTAATATCTCCTAATGGGATTTATTTATCTTTTTTATTATAAAGCAGGTTTAAGTGCTCTATAAATACTGTGAAAGTATTGAAACACTTAATTCATGGAGAAATACACACAGCCCGTATTCAGAAACTGTGCATTTGAACCAAGCCGTCAGGATTTCTGTACATTTGTGATATCACATGTAGCCCTTCTACCCTCTATGTATGTAGATGGTGCCCTGAGTTCTTTTCCCCTATTAACTTCTGTAGGGTAACTCTGATTTACTCAATGTTATTTATCTTGGGTCACTATTGAGTGTACTAACCCTTTAGCACAATGTATAAGCACCACAGTCTATGTAAGCTTTATACCCTTTAACCTCTGAAATAATAAACACAACCAGAAATTGTTTTAAAATAGAAATAAGTAATTTCTTAGTTTAGTTGTAAGGAAAAAATAAATAAAACAATATTAACTTAAACCATAAGTGTGGTTTCTACTTTTCTTTCTAACAAGTGTTTCCACTTAACAGCAATCACACTGTGTATTCAAACCATAGCCACAGTATATTTTCTCGTAACTTATCTTATTGACCAAACAAACACTGTGCACACATCAATATTCACATACTAAGCCGGCAAAATGTCAAATAAAATCGTTGCAGGCCTGGTTCGCTGCTTGTGATCGTAGGGGCCAAAAACTTAGCGGTCACTTCACTCCTCCAACAGGAGCAAAAACAAAATAAAGCAGGGTGGTAACTTTCTTGCAGTTATGTGGTTCTCCAGAGATGTTACCAGTCCATAGGCATGTGTCCATGAGCAGGAGGGCAGCACGTGGGCATAATCACGGAGTTGGATGGTTATCCAGCGTTGCCTGAGGAACTCTGAGCATTCCTGGATGGCTCAGAGCGCTATCTGGGTGTTGTCTCTCGCTTCCAGGTCGGAAACAGTCGAGACGAAGCTACTGTGTTAGCTGGGTTAGCTAGCAGCAGCCTACACAGTCTGTTCACCTTGCCGCACTTAGTTAACCCTTGTGGACCCCTCAAATTTACTACCTTTTGGGACCCTCGAGCCAAAAATGTACATGCACAAAAAACTGCTATAAAATCATCATATATCAATATTTTTTTCTGCTTTTTTTGGCATAAATCTCTTAAACCACTTCAGCACTGCTCAAAACTACCAAAAGTTCAATCATTTTCAGAATTTTAACCCTTTAAATGCCAGTTTGAATACATGATGTCACTGTTGTTATTTCTGAAAAAAACTTTTGTGGTCTTCATTATCCAATCGATAGCCAGGAGGAAGAGGAAAGGGGACAGTAGACAGCCTTGCCTGACGCCGGTCTTCACTTGGAAGCTTCTGGTGAGCTGTCCTACATGGATAACTCTGCAGATCATCCCTGCGTAGGAGTTTCTGATTATGTTGACCATTTTTTCTGGAATGCCATGGTGTCGAAGCAGTTTCCAGAGGATGTTTCTGTCAACGCTGTCAAATGCCTTCTCGTAGTCTATGAAGTTGATGTACAGCGGAGAATTCCATTCCAATGACTGTTCAACTATGATGCGGAGGGTTGCGATCTGGTCTATGCATGATCTATTCTGCCAAAAGCCTGCTTGCTGGTCTCTTAGCAGCGGGTCCATGGCTTTCTTTATTCATTCCAGGAGAATTCTACAGAATATCTTTCCTGGCACTGAGAGAAGCATGATTCCTCTGTAGTTAGAGCATTTGCTCAGGTCTCCTTTCTTGGGGAACTTGACCAGATAGCCCTCTTGCCAATCTGATGGTACTTCCTCCTTCTCCCAGATCTTCTCGAACAGTGGGTGCAGCATCTCTACGGAAGTGTCCATGTCTGCCTTCAGCGCCTCTGCAGGAATGTTGTCTGGTCCTGCTGCCTTGTTATTCCTCAACTGTGTGATGGAATTTTAATTTTGAAAGTACCGAAACGCCTGTTCATACCTTCTCTTGTTCTCTTCTCTTGTTCTTTCCTCTTGCTCTTTGCTCGTGGTCTTTCTCCTTCTCTTGCTCACTAATGAGCCCTCAGCCAAGCTGCAAGTTTATAACTGCTGTGAAAGCAGCCAGGTGCAAAAACACACTAACGCTTGTTGTTTTAACATTCAACAACATCTTTGAGTGCAGCAAGGGCAGGGGTCATGACATCACTCAGGTTTATTTTATCTGTCTACTTCAAAGACAAATTAAACACATCCCTAAAAATGCACATGCACATGATAAACCATCTCCACCTTTTATTCACTTCTGACATGATCAGTGCACGGGCGTACACGAACACGCACGCGCACACGCACACGCACACGCACACGCACACACACACACACACACACACACACACACACACACACACACGTCACTATCAGGGCCCCCGGATGGTCACAGGGCTCCATAATATAACTGGCAAAGATAAAAATTTCATGCATCAGCCTACAATGGGGAAAAAAGTTAAATCTGGTAGAATACACTAGAAATGTCAAATTTCATTAGTTTTGTTCAAAATTAAATGCTGACATTACAGAATGCATGTTTATATGTTGTACTGGCAGTGAGATTAAAAAATGTGGTTTCCATGTTAGTCAATGAGGCATTTTTGGCTCGAGGGTCCTCAGAGGGTGTACAATTTTAAATCTGACACCACATAAAAAATACTAATGCAATGAAATCAATGTTGTTGCTACTTTTTGACATATCCAAGACTCTAATCACCAGCAATGCCCCAGCCCCACACTATTCATTATATAAAAAATATCAAATTTTTTGTGTTGTTTTTTAATAAAACAAGTGGCATCATGTGTTCAAACTGGCATTTAAAGGGTTAAAATCCTGAAAATTATAATATTTGGTAGTTTTGAGCAGTGCTGAAGTGGTTTAAGAGATTTATGCAGAAAAAAATATTGATATATGATGATTTTATAGCAGTTTTTTTGCGTGGACATTTTTGGCTCGAGGGTCCCCAGAGGGTGCAAAATGTGTCAGTAGAGTATAATAGACCTGTAAGAGTAACTGACATTAGATTAAAAAAATATGTCAAAAAAGAAACATACTTGCAGAAATTCATGCCATAAGCTGTAACACAGCTATAATGATCACCAAATCAAAAAAGAAAAATGACAAAAATGGCCTAAAATGGCCTGAGGGGTCCCCAAGGGTTCGAGCGGCCTACAGGTTCCAGCGCAGCAAACTTCAGGTAGGAATTCTCTGTAACTCCGTCACTGTGAAAATCATGTCCTCTGGGAGATTCTCTAGTTGACAAACTCAGACATGTTTAAATACAATCTTTTTCTGCACAACTTCGGAATTCCACCTCAAAAAAC
This sequence comes from Sebastolobus alascanus, assembly GCA_916701645.2. NCBI lineage: Eukaryota > Metazoa > Chordata > Actinopteri > Perciformes > Sebastidae > Sebastolobus > Sebastolobus alascanus. Next base: position 44,334 of record CAKAOJ020000394.1, read on the forward strand.
AGGCGCATCACTTCGTTAACTCCTTTTCCGCTCTTCCTCCTCTCTCTCCCTCTCATGCCTTCTCTGCATGCACACGCACGCCAGCCAATCAACAAGCAAAACACACGTGATTAGATACACAGGAAGACACCACTCTATCAAATTAAAGGCTTCATCAAAATAAAATAAAAATACATGCATGCATATGCAATATGCATTTTTACCATTCTTAATATTTTTTAACCCATGAACTCAGCATTTTAACACACAATGAAAAATATGTATTTTAACCATGCTTTTTTAACAAACCCTATTTATTTATTTATCACAGACAACTATTTATGTATGCATAATTTTAACTGGGCTACACACAAATATACAATATATAGACCATTTCACAGTTTTAAAGTAAACAATCTAAATGTGTCCCAGTTTACATCAGACAGAGGGTGAATTCAGGCAGACAGTATGAGGAAAATAAAGTTTTTTTTGGACATTAAAGCATGTAAACATGTTCTACTAGAAACAGAAAATACAAGTATGAACCTGAAAATGAGCATGATATGGGACCTTTAACTTGGATTATTCATCAGTATTCATCAAGTAAACCTATGCATTAAATACCCAACCATAAGAAGTTATTTTTGTATATTGTCATGCTCCACCAGTTTGCCTCCGTTAGAAGTGTTTTTTATGGCATAGCACCAAGGAGCGAGTGCTTGCCACGGTCCACTTGAATAACTGACTATGAGATCTCGTCTGACTGTGGATATGAGCCCCTATTACCTTTATCTTTTTTTTTTTTTTCTTACGTCTTTCTTACAGCTTAGACTAGGCTTAACTCTACTTTTATATAGCAGTATTATATCATGCCAGGTTCAACTGAAAGACTTGTAGTTCACACCCTTTGAGAGAGAGTGCATAAATACATCCTCCAGCAGGAATTCCATAAATGTCTTGTAAAATAATCCAATATTATCCATATAGATTTCTTTTTAATATCTGATTTTAATTAAATTCTAAAAAAAAATTAAAATAAAAATTAAAAAAGGCTCAGTTAGGATGTAAAATAGTGCATTTTGTTCAAAAAGCAGTTGTTCACTTGTCTGGATTTTGGTGGTCAAAGGTCAAGGTCACTGTGTCATGTCATTCTTGTGATATCTCCGGAATGCCTGGAGCAAATTTCTTCAAATTTGGCACAAGGGGTGTGACGATTCACTCACCTCACGATGCGATACACAATATTGGGTTCACGATCTCGATACGATACGATATTATAACAATATTTTTAACAAAACTTGAATGATGAAAATATATGACTGAAAAAGTGGGCTTTTATTCAAAAGACACAAACTGCAAAACAATGCTGTTGTTTGCCCTATTGTTCCATTTTTTATGGTATCAGTTCTTCCTCCTGTTCTTCCTCCTGTCCTCCATCAGTCAGTATCAGTCCTTCCTCCTGTCATCTCTCCTCCATCAGTCAGTATCAGTCCTTCCTCCTGTCCTCTCTCCTCCATCAGTCAGTAACAGTCCTTCCTCCTGTCCTCTGTCCTCTCTCCTCCATCAGTCAGTAACAGTCCTTCCTCCTGTCCTCTGCTGATGTCACTCACTGCTGCAGGTAACGTAAGGGCTGGTTGGGGTGGGGGGCGGCTTTGTCTCAGCCAGCTGATCAGTTTATCAGTAAGATACATGACAAACTGACCCTAAACAGTTAGACTATACAGCCGACTGACAGCTTTAGTTTCAGTCTTGTGTAGCCGAGGGTTATGCTGCTCCTATACTTTATGAAGATAATAAATTAATACCATGGAGGCTCCATAGTCTGCACCCTTGTCAATAACAGCGCATCACCGCTTCACGTCTTCCGTTCCTCCCTTCACAATAAACTCCCCGGACACATACACTAAAACACGGCTTACTAGAGGAACTACAGTCATTCACAACTCAACTAGATAACTTACACATGTTTACAGTTAGCTGTTAGCCGCGTTAGCTCATTAACCGAGCTAACGCGCTCTGCTTGTGTAAACATAGCAGGGGTGGATGAGAGATTCATACAGAGCAGATTGAAATGTTGCTTTCCTACATGTTTAACCGTTTCATTGTGTTTATGCTTGTTGAACAGGTGTAATAACATATCTTGGCTTTACACTTGCAAATTTGTATTGCACTTACTTACTGCAACGGGCATAGTTGTCAACTTGTCTCCACCGCGGCCTCTCTGATCAGCTGTTCACTGACTGCGCTGTGCGTGTTGATGTGTGCGGAGCTCCGACACAGCGCAGCAAGGCCTATGGAGAGGAGGCTGGGTCACGGGCGGACATGGCTCTTGGGGTATGGGGTATGACACATGCGCAGTGTAACTGAAGCTGCGGTCATGCGTTGCGATTGGTTCAATTTCGGCAAGGGCAGACCAGATTTTAGTGCGCATGTGTTACTCCCCAAAAATATGACGCATACTCCGTCTCCTTCCATAGGCCTTGCAGAGCAGCAGGAAGAGGCTGCAACTTTAGCCCCGGAGCCCGTATGTACGCATGTACCTATTATACCCTGATATCGCGATTCAGTTTTTCATCATGATGATATCGTCACGTTTATATTGCAATATTTCGTGACACGATATTTCGACACACCCTTATTTGGCACAAATGTCCTTTTGGACTCAAAGATGAATGATAATATTTTGGAGGTCATAGGTCAAGGTCACTGTGACCTCATAAAAAACATTTTTGGTCATAACTCAAGAATTAATTTGCTAATTATGACAATTTCACACAAACTAACAGGGTACAATGATGAAGTGATGACATTTTGGACAAACATGCATGTAAACTGCAACTTGACTGGTTGGCGGAGGCATACAACCGCAAGGCAGTAATTCTAGTTGTCATCATTATTTGATACTTTTTTTTTAGACTTAAGCATCAACGTTAAACAAACTTCCCATCCCTAATCCTAATGTCGATACTAGCTACAACCAGTGCTTTCCTGCAGCCTGAAGAATATTGTTGTATGCATCTTGTGGCTAGTGTTTGACCACTCAGCCATGTTCAATACTTCAGTCTGCACCCTGATAGTTATTTGCTTATTTTTGAAGGCAGATCCATGGTCCAGAAACCAGACCTAGAACTTGGTTCCTGCGGTTGAAATGCAGTCCCCGTAGTTCCTAAAAAATTTCCAAGGTCAGTGGTCATTGAGTAATTAAATGGATTGACAACAGTGAATGTATGAAAATGAAATACTGGTTTATGGCATTACCATCAAGTTGGAATTATCCAATTATGTCTGAATATATCAGTGTATTTTCCTTATCCTCAGTGGATATCGTGACTAGGTTGTATTTTCCCACTCAAAACTGAAAAACAGAATTCTGCCCTCATAGTACAGTAGCAGCAACACGAGTAAAGAACTAAAAACATCTATTGGACTTTTTTGTCAACTTGAAGGTAAAATAGCAATACAGTGGATTGTTGTACAGCGCTTAGAGCATCAGTTGGGCAGCAATTCGTAAAGTGTCAACTGACTCTCTCTCTCCATTGACTTCTTGCGTCTGTCAGTGTAGATGTTGGGTGTTTTCAGGGCCGGTGTCTGTGCCTTCCCAGCCACTGCATTCTGACACTTGATACTAAACTTCTGACTTAAAGATAGGGTCGACGATTTTGGAGAGCTAGCATAATTTGAAAGTAGCATGCCTCAGGAGCTCCGTCTAAACCCACCCCCTCCCCTCGAAACTCCTTCCAAGGCAACGCCCCCCACACACATGCACGAGCACCGCCGCATCATAACTACTTCACAGACACAGAACGGAGAGAGGACCTCACCTCAACAACGCTACCTCATGACATGTAACCGCGCCAGTGCTACTGCAGGGCTTAGTTCTCTCTTCCATTCTCCAGGAAACGTGCGGCGGCGACGCGCTTTGAGTTCAGCCTGGTGCACGCCAAGAGTAGAGTACAAGCAGGGAGGCAGGGAGGCATCTGATTGGTTCTTTACAACGGGCGCAGAGGCAGTGATTGATAGACGTTTTTACAGGATTACAGCAGCTACAGATGACGGCTCTTTTCCGGTCTTTTTTCAGAGCTTATAAGTAATGGATCACTGTCGAGGTGTAAAGACAATTTCAACCAATATAACAAATAGTGTATACTGGATAAAATCGTCAACCCTGCCTTTAAAGCTTCAGTAGGCAGTATATTTTCCATAATAACCTTTCAGCATATTGTAATTCAAGTGTTCTGAGAGATAACTAGACTTCTGCACCTCATCATGGCTCTGTTTTCAGGCTTTAAAAAATCTAGCCCATGACGGGAGACTTTGACCAATCACAGGTCATTTCATTGAGAGATCGTTCCTACTTGCTGTGCTCCGGTCATGTGACCGGAACTTGGCGTTCCTTCAACAAATTTTACAATGGCTGTCGCGTCACAAACTTTCTCATTTTACAGCTAAACCGTATACACTACAAGATGATTCTGAAAACATTTCAGGTGAGACATAGGCATTAACGTAACATAATGTTGATTTATATTTGATCAGCACTGTCTAGTTTGACCGTTTGGTTGGAGTTCACGAGCGATTGACAGCCGGCTCTCATTGACAGCAGCTGGACAGCAGACCTCAGATCAGCTCTTAATGCTTGTTTTCCTCCGGTCTGTGAAATCTTGCAGATGCCGTTAGGAGCACCGGAGGACACAGAGGCACATGATTTTCAGGTTACCCATTTCATGTACTACTGTCACAATATAGCGACCGTTTTATAAAAACAACTTTTTTTAATCATATTTGCTCCAATCTACTTCAGCTTTAAGGAACAGAATCTTTAAAGGGAAAAACTTTAGTGAAGCCCTTGGATCTGCAAATCTTTAGCAGCGGCCTGGTCCGACTCTCTTCTTAGTTTCTCACCGCTGCAGTATCTGAGGTGATGAGGTTAATAGAGATGTGACTGCACTATATAAAGTTTAGGATGTTACCAGTGAATCAGTTTTTAGGGTCTTGAATTATAATCCACAGTCTAAAGCCAGAGAATGTTTTTTGTGCCACAAACAAGCATTATTTTAGGATCGGTTTTATTACTGGTTTGTTGTTGTATTCTCTGTATAATTATGTAAGTAAAGCATGTCATTTGAATAGGTTAAAGATAGGGTCAACGATGTTGGAAAGCTAGAATAATTTGAAAGTAGCATCGCCTCAGGAGCTCCGTCTAAACCCAGTAAACGTGCGGCGGCGACGCGCTTTGAGTTCAGGCTGGTGCACGCCAAGGGGATAGAACGAGCAGGGAGGCAGGGAGGCATTTGATTGGTTCTTTCCAAGCGGACCTCGAGTCAGTGATTGGTAGACATTTTTACAGGATTACAGCAGCTACAGATGACGGCTCTTTTCCGGTCCTTTTTCAGAGCTCATAAGTAATGGATCGCTGTTGGGGTGTAAAGACCATTTCAACCAATATAACAAGTAATAACAATAGTAAAGACTCAGCTAAATTATATTGCCAATATACTAAGTCTGCCTTAGTGACAGGCTGACCTGTAGGCTCTTAGCCCTGGGGCCTGAACAGGGTGTGGCTGGTGATTGGAGACAATGACTTCAGGTCATAATTGTGTCCCAGTGAAACAGAAGTTAGAGCGTCTTTAGCTTCTGTACTGTGACGTATTTCCCTCCTTTGGCATCATCCGGTGGACTTTTGCTGTCCCTTGAATGAGAGACCTCAGCCACACTGTTTTTGAAATGTAAACAAAGTTTGAGTCCCAATGGGCCTCGTTCACCAATATCTTCCTAAGTTTGTTCTTCAATTTGTTCTTGAGAAAGGTCCTAAGAAAAGTCTGTGTCAGCAATGAATTGATAGTGCATGCCAGTGAAACCTAATTAGCAGGTAAACGCCCTGCCAATCCCTATAAAAGAGCATGAGACTGCTGGGCTGTGTGCACACAGAAATTGAAAAGAAAAGTTGAGAGAATTAAGTCAAGAATGTCCAAATGAACCTAAAGAAGGTGGAGCACCGTATTCCAAACGTTAAAAAAAGCAGAGGAGCTTCTGTAGGAAGTGAACGCCAAACAAGCCGTCATATTTAGTAGCATCAGTAATGGATATAAAATAACACAAAAAGATGCATGGGATGCTATTACTCGTTCGGTGTTGGAAGTGTTGTTGTAGTGTTTATTTATTTTAAAAGACCAAAATGCTTTGTAAAATAATGAAAATGATCATTAAAATATTATGAATGTAATAGTAAAATATTATTGTAGTTTGAATCCTATATTATACAACTGTAGAATTGAAGAAAATGCAATAACCAATTTAGATTTAATTAGAAATTTCTTCATAAGAACGGTTGGTGAATGAGGCTTGTTTGTTTCTTTTGTTTTTCTGGGGAGCTCTGCATTAGGGTTGCTTAGGGGATACAGAGGGGAGCTAGTCTTATGCTAGCTACTAGCTAGTGTATACCAGTCATTTCCAAAGACTGGGTCGCAGCCCACAGGTGGGTCGAAGGAGATTTTATTAGCGTTGCCAAATAAATTTGCTGAATTTCTTCCTTGGTCTTCTAACATTTATATGTGCAGTTCACCTTTGAGCCACATGAGAGAGCCTGAATGTTCATATTGTTCTGATAATTTAAGACATTGAATCTACTATGAAAGGCTAGCGTACATTCTGTTTGTTTTTGTGATGAGAGGAAACTAACACTGCCTAAATGTATTTATTTTGTCTCATTTATAAAGTATTTAAAATGTGTATATATGTTCAATGACACATGAATAAAACAAAGATAACAAAGATTTATCAAATGCATATCTCTTCAAAGTGGCTGGTTTATCTATTCAAGATAATATAAGGTGATGCAGAAATGGCAGTAAAAATGTTAATTTCCGCACAAATTCGCTCGTCATGATTTATAGATAAGGCCTGTTGTGAATTGGGTCGCGATGGTTTGTCATTTTTAAAAAGTGGGTCTGCAGAAAATAAGTTTGGGAAACACTGAACCCAGACTCCACTTCTCACTCTAGGGGTTGCTGGCTTAATGGATCTTTCTCTGTATGTATTTACTCAAATGTTAATCTTTCTTATTATCATCCACATTGATCCAATTTGTCCATTTGGACATTTTTGCACCCATGTGGATAAAATCAAGGATGCATTGAATGTTGCTGCTTACTTTTAAATAATGTCTTACAGGTAGAAATGGTGTAATAATTGTGCCATAAAGATAAAAAAAAATAGTTGAAAATGATTTGAAGTTTTACGTTTTTGCTGTATTATTTCTGTTACTTTATCTGGATTGCCAGAAGGGTACTTTACATCATCAGCTGGAGTTTCCTGCAGGTGAGGAAAGCACCCTTCTGCCACCTAGTGGCTCTTCTTTTAATTACAGTGTGCACTGTTCACATAAAGCAACAGCAGGTGCCATTCAAGCTCTTGATAGCAATAAACCCCTGTAGAGGATACTGGCATAGTTAACAAAAGCATAACAGCCTGACTGTAATACCCAACTTGAAGTTGATAGAATTATGTGTTTAAGAACTGCCATATTTTTCAAATTCTTTGAACAGTTAAGATTAAGAGCTTTAACAAATTAATATCTGAATAATAAACAGTTGAACATGTACCACGCTATTAACTATTTAGACATTTTTAATGCCCTGAAAACTGTTATTGACATTTACATCTTTATTTTTTTCTTTGAGAAGATGAGAATGTTCACACTCTGTGGAGAGAAGGCTGCTCTTTGAGCTATCACAATGTCCCCTGCCGTTGAGAACATTCTCTCGTGTGCCACACTTGTTGCTTGTACAGAAAGATATCGTTTGGAGAACCTGGACAAATGTGGTTTGGATGCTCATTTTCTTTCCACTGTTTTAGTGGATTTGAGAGGAATGACTGTTGCCATCATGTAGAGCTGCATCTCCTCTTCCAGTACTATCTACCACAAATTTATTTTACTTTATTTTATATTTAATTTATGTTTATATTTTGTAATATATTAGTGTATATATATATATATATATATATATATATATATATATATATATACACTATATACATACACACACACTATATACATACATATATAAATATATATGTAAGGGATAATGTACAGCGAGCCGGTCATTGGTGTGAAAGAATCCCCGACAGGGCGATGCTGCACCCCGACGCGCGGCGGAGGGGTGAACCCCAACGCGCATCGCCCTGAAGGGGATTCTTTCACAACAATGACCTGCTAGCTGTACATTATCCCGCTTATTACACGGCTACTTACTGAAGAAATCAATATTTTGACGCAAAAACGGTCCGCCAGAGTCCGACATCAGAGCTGCGCCCATAGCAACAGTCTGCTATACATAGCAACGGTCTGTAATACAGAAATAACAGACCGCAGAACGCCGTGATTGACCAATCAGAATCGAGTATTCAACACAACCGTGTAATAAATATATATATATATATATATATATAAATATATAAGACTATATCCTAACTTTATTTAAATACATATTTAATAAGCATTGTAGGAGGGAGCCTGATATCCAAGATTGTCATTGCCAACGACTGCTTCTCCGTAATTGCTGTGCATATGATAATATAGAACTTGAATCTTGAATCTAAGTGGAGTATTAACGTATTATCTATAACTATGACTTGTATGTGTGATTACAGGAACAAGTACCAGGTTGGGCTTTTTTCACAATCACGGGTGATAACAGTGACACAGATACTGCATCAGAGCGTGAGAGCCAGGCAGAGTAGCATCAGACTGACAGGAAGGCAGCAGATGAGGCAGAGGACAGGGTCATGGCCACAGGAGCTGAGGCAGACACAATCATTGAGACATTCGAGACAGATGGGGACTTACTAGGGACTTGCACTGCAGCTGTGGAGAGAACACTACCTGAGAACAACCTACCCAGTCCACTTAGCTACAGGACAGTACAGTTGGACAGATATCATCTACTCTCTGGTTTGAGCACAGGCAGGGCAGAATCACTGCTAGTCATTTTGACCAGGTGTTAAAATGTAAGACAGCCCAAAGTACAATTGTGTCCAATGTCATGGGCCAAAATACAAGCAAAGCCACACCTCCACTCACTTGGGGCAGAGACGATGAAAAAAAACCCAAGACAGGAATTTTTTTCATTAGAGGGTGTTAATCATCATGAAATGTTTGTCAAGGATGTTGGCCTTGTTGTTTGGAAATCAAGTGCTTATCAAAATATGCAACTGTTGCAATTGGTGAGGCAGTAGGAAATAAAGACATTTGCCTTGATGCCGATCTTGAGCTGAAAAAGGCTACAGAAAAAGGGACAGGGACGAAATGGCGCTGTGCAACTTAACCGCAGCTTATTTTGTTGTCTGGACAACAAGAGAGTGCCACATTCAGCACTTACCTGTTTGAGCGGTATTGGGTTCAAACTCAGGCCAAATTAAGATGTATTTTACAGATAACATGAACATGTCCTACAGGAAACCTGCACTCAATGCATGCTAAGGCAGTTTGAGGTGGCTCACACAACATGTGTATGCAAGAGAGCTTTCAGGGTTAATGTTTCACAGTTGTGTTTACCACCTACAGTGTGTTGGTCTAAAGAGGTCCATGGCTGTGTTCACAGTGTCAACATTGATGGTGATCCTTAGTCTACTGTGATAGATAACGGTAAATACCGCTAAGGTAGCCAATAGGTTACATTAAATGTTTGAAACTAGTGTAGACATTTAAAAGTTTTTGTTTTAGTATATATATTAGGGCTTTCTTTAACGCATTAACACAACTTGCGCTTTTCTGGTTGTAGCGGATTCAGTTTCAGGAAGGAGGTAAATAACGCTCCAAACTTATGCTAAATTTTGGCGAGGAAAAACTGGCATGGCCATTTTCAAAGGGGTCCCTTGACCTCTGACCTCAAGATATGTGAATGAACATGGGTTCTATGGGTACCCACGAGTCTTCCCTTTACAGACATGCCCAATTTATGATAATCACATGCAGTTTGGGGCAAGTCATAGTCAAGTCAGCACACTGACACACTTGATAGCTGTTGTTGCCTGTTGTGAGGGTTTCTGAACAATATTTGCCATTGTTTTGTGTTGTTAATTGATTTCCAATAATAAATATATACAGACATTTGCATAAAGCAAGCATATTTGCCCACTCACATTTTGATAAGAGTATTAAATACTTGATATATCTCCCTTTAAGGTACATTTTGAACAGATAAAAAACGTGCGATTAATTTGCGATTAATCGCGATTAACTATGGACAATCATGCAATTAATAATCAATTGCTCTCGACAGCCCTAATTTATTTATTGTAAGTATTTTTTTATGAATTCTACAGCACTTAAAGGAACAGTGTGTAACATTTAGGGGGATGTATTAGCAGTAATGGAATATAATATTCGTAATTATGTTTTCATTAGTGTATAATCACCTGAAACTAAGAATCGTTGTGTTTTCGTTAGCTTAGAATGAGCCATTTATATCTACATAGGGAGCGGGTCCTCTTCACAGAGTCCGCCATGTTGCTCCGCCATGTTTATACAGTAGCCCATAACGGACAAACCAAACACTGGCTCTAGAGAGAGACTTTTGCGTTTTTACATTACCTGAAGGCCACCGTAGTTCTACGACATGCTTGTGTAACATGAACCGCAGAGTGCAAAACCATAGTTCCGCCAGCTGCCGTATGACTTCCATTGCTCCAAAAGTAGTGTTATTATGGTAAGGATGGCCTCTGGGCGAGGCAAACGGCGTTACCACGGTTTTGCACTCAGCGGCTCACGTTACCGCAGTCATGGAAAGGGATCTGCAATCTGCAACCATACAACTAGATGCCGCCGAATTCTACACACTGTACCTTTAAGTAAGTTGTTTGAAATCAATTATAACTGAGAGACTTTGGTACTTCAAACTGTATGACATTGTATGATTTCAGCATTGTACAAATAAAACACATAATTGCACACTGTAAAAGCTTGTTATTGTTAATACTTTACTCCACTGAATTAGCCAAGATAAAAACAAGTAGGCAGACATTACAAAACTTGGCTGAGGATATTCATGTCAGAAATTCATGTGAATAAAAACAATTGGGCAGGGATTACAAAACCTAAATCATATATCAGTATTTTATGTCTTGGGACCCCAAATTCTTGTTAGAAAATGACTATGACCCCAGCATAAAAAAACATTCAAGTTGGGTTCTCATTTGGAAATGAAACCAGATATTATTATTTAGGGGATCCCAAACGAAGTCCAGACCATAAGGTTGGGAAAGCTTGCCAAATCTCAAAGTCAATCTTCCTGGTAGTTGATCTTTAACTGATCAGGGGTTCATCAAGGTTTGACAGAGCAGCGCACACCAGTAATATTTTATCAGTCGTAGCCATGCTGTCAGTTAGTTGTCCTGTGCTTCTTTATCATGCTGATTGACAGGGTATTTTTCAAAATGTAAAATGTCTTTAATTTGCCAATTGAGCATTCCACATGTATCCTTGCCCGTGACATCTGGCGAGACCATGACACCTCCAGTCCTGTTAGCTGTCTTTTGCCTCGTGTCCATGCCGACACAGGGAGCCTCACACCTTTTTTGGCAAAATAGTCTGGAAAGTCAAATCCTCTGTCGGCAAGGACCGTATCTCCCTCCTCCAGGACATCAATGAAGCCAGTTCGCTGTGTAATGACTATGTCGCTTGCACGCCCACCCAAGCTTTGGAGAAAAAAGTGATGTTGGACTTATTCCAAGAAGAAATTTGATTGTGTTGTGGGACTTGTTCTGTGAATGTGTTAATGCCCTGGCATTTAGAGTATAAGATCGAGAGAATAAGATATTTTACACGTTGCGACATAACATTCAGCCAGTCATGAAAAATGGCAGACATGGCACCACAACTACACTTGAATCGGTAAGACAAATCCTAATGAGTCAGGCCAAGGCATAGTTTCATCAACACAGCAAAGAGCTGGTTTTCAGGTGGCATTGTCAAGGTTTTGGGTGTCCAGGCTGTTGGTCAATAATGTCAAAAGAAGGCCGATATAGAACATCATCTTGCAAGTCACATACAAGTGACCTCTACTGTATTATGATTTGCTCATGGGCTCTTAATTCTGTCTCCAGTTCTTCGTTGTAGCTTTTTAGGGCAGCATTTTCACTTAGCAGGTCCTCTATATCTTTCATGGATAGATCTGTGCCAACTGATTTGTTCTTATATCTGGGGCTTTCAGGTTCGGTACGCTTCACAGTTCCATGCGCTGCGTCAGGATGTGTAGCTGTTGAGGCCACTCGCTTGAGTGGCCTCCAGTATCTGTCCATTCCTTTTGCTTTCTGAGGTTTGTCTGGCATTCTTGAAGGGGCGTAGTCAGGATGGAGAGGGTCATTCGATGGCTTCCCTACAAAATGTAGAAAAAGTAGATGATTATATTTTTATTAGGGCTGTCAAAGTTAACGCGTTAACGCAAATTCGTTCTAACGCCACTAATTTCTTTAACGCAACTTGTTTTTTTGGTTGTAGAGGGCTCAGTTTTGAAGCTAGTGAAAGATCCTGGCATCAAATGACACAAGAAAACCTAAGGAATCCATTGATACAAACCATGTTATACTAGCTTGTTTGGAAGGAGGGTAAATAACGCTCCAAACTTACGCTAAATTTTGGGGAAGAAAAACTGGCATGGCCATTTTCAAAGGGGTCCTTGACCTCTGACCTCAAGATATGTGAATGAAAATGGGTTCTATGGGTACCCACGAGTCTCCCCTTTACAGACATGCCCACTTTATGATAATCACATGCAGTTTGGGGCAAGTCATAGTCAAGTCAGCACACTGACACACCGATAGCTGTTGTTGCCTGTTGTGAGGGTTTCTGAACAATATTTGTCATTGTTTTGTGTTGTTAATTGATTTCCAATAATAAATATATACAGACATTTGCATAAAGCAAGCATAATTGCCCACTCCCATGTTGATAAGAGTATTAAATTCTTGATAAATCTCCCTTTAAGGTACATTTTGAACAGATAAAAAATGTGTGATTAATTTGCGATTAATCGCGATTAACTATGGACAATCATGCGATTAATAATCAATTGCTCTCGACAGCCCTAATTTATTTATTGTAAGTATTTTTTTACCCACAAGTCTTCCCTTTACAGACATTCCCACTTTATGATAATCACATGCAGTTTGGAGCAAGTCATAGTCAAGTCAGCACACTGACACACTGACAGCTGTTGTTGCCTGTTGGGCTGCAGTTTGCCATGTTATGATTTGAGCATATTTTTTATGCTAAATGCAGTACCTGTGAGGGTTTCTGGACAATATTTGTGATTGTTTTGTGTTTTTAATTGATTTTGAATAATAAATATGTACATACATTTGCATAAAGCAAGCATATTTGCCCAATCCCATGTTGATAAGAGTATTAAAAACTTGACTAATCTCCCTTTGAGGTACATTTTGAACAGATAAGAAATGTGCGATTAATCACAATCAATCACACTTAATCACAATTAACTATGGACAATCATGTGATTAATCTTGATTAAATATTTTAATCGATTGACAGCCCTAATTTTTATGTTTTATTTTGTTGAAGTGAATTTTGGACTGAAGGCTTCACAGCCACAGTTGCAAAGAAACTTTGAACTACATTTGGGTGCAGCATAGATTGAGGCACATTGCTTGCTAGTGCCCACAAGCTGTTACAATCTTCCGAAATTATTGGAATAATATTATATTCTTGTAATTATAGCCTGGGATCATGATGCAGAGTTGATATTCAATCAACAACAGGGAGGGCCTTAATCAAGAAAATACTTCCGCTGGTGATGGCCTGTATTTTCATTCATTGCCAACCCAGCCCATCGTCTATTTAGCCTACTTAACGTTACAGACAGACACACAGCACACATTAATACACATGCTCCTATCTCCCTCTGTAGACTGACTGCTAGCTAGCGTAAGCTTGTTGGCCAATTGTCTAAATCATAGAATTCACGTCCTGACAACCAAATATCTAACCAGCTACACACCTAGAAGTGTTGTCATCCTCATTCTCTAAGAACTTGCAAAACTTACCGGTAATGAAATGAGTGCTACAAACCCTGGAGTTTACCGACGGTGTCCAGTGACGTCGTTTGACTGCTGCAATCCACGCATTGCGCTGGTTTGTTTCTTTCGGAAAGCGGTAGACTTTTATTTCGGACAATAAGTTTGTACCCGGTCGGAGGGAACAACCTTCCACTGAGCAGCACGGGCCTAGAACTAATTTAGCCATTTCCCACGGTGTATCGAAATTCAAGAAGGCGAAAGTTCAGCGTTTCATACGCTGCTTTTCGTGTTTTGCAGTAGTGGTTGGACCGGAAGTGTCGGCGGAACAACGATGTAGTTGCCTAGCAACCGAGAAATGTCGTTGAGACGGTCTATATTGATACTTTGAATATCGAACGGAGAGTTAAACAGTCGAACAGCCTTGTTGTGAAAGACAGGTTGAAACAGCAGAGGTGGAGAAATCCTGACTTTTAGTCCAAAAACACAGGAGTCTACATTTCCCATAATGCACCGGGACAGTGTCTTTAAAAATGCCCCAGAATCCCTCAGCATCTGGTAGCAACTCACATTCAGCCTGCAGTCCACAAGATGGCAGCAGAGCTCTTTTTTTTTATTGTAACATACAATGGAACAGATAGAAAATAATTATTTTGATGAAATATTACTACTTTTTGTTTTATTATTATTATTATTATTATTATTATTATTGTTATTATTATTATTATTATTATTATTATTATTATTATTATTATTAATAATGATAATAATAATAATCTCTTTTTTTTCTTTTTTACAGAGATGATAAAAGTGTCCACATCCAAAACTCAAGATTTCTCTCACCTTGTAAACTAAGACTTTTTCCAAGTGAAATGTAAATATTTACAATTAAAGTTTGGAGCTGTTCAGAGAGCAGTAGAATATATTATGAATATATTTTCTGTACATGTTGACATTAAATCTCTCTGTGAATATTACTTCTGATCAGGTAGGAATCTGTCAGTATTGATCCATCACAGTGTAGGATGAGTGAATGGAAACAGAGAGATTTCTTTGAAGCTTTACTTTTTCCTATACATTTTATTATAACACCATCAATAATAATAATAATAATACAGTTTATTTGTATATATTATTATATTATATATTATTTATATATGCAGACACATTTAGTCTAATTGAATCAAGTCATTTCCGAAGCAATTTCAGACTCAATTAAGTCGTAATACCACAGTGTAGAAATACTATGTTATAAGTAAAAGTCCTGCATACAAATGTTTTAGTATTAGCATCAAAATATAGTTGTAAAGTAAAAGCAAAAATACTCATTATGCAGAATGGCCCATTTCTGAATAATATATATTATATTATTGGATTATAATTACTGATGCATTAAGGTGTTCATCACTTTAATGTTGCAGCTGGTAAATGTGGAGCTCATTTATATATATATATAAATATAAATATAAATATATGCTGGGTATCTTGTGAATCCCCTCCCTTGTTGATATAATGGTATCATAATTAATTTATTGATTATATTTTGTATTGTTAATCTGAATCAGAAAAGTAAAGCTGTCAGATAAATGTAGTGCAAAAAAAAGTACAATATTTCCCTCTGAGATGTAGTGGAGTAGAAGTATAAAGTAGCAGAAAAATTGAAAACCTCAAGTAAAGTACAAGTACCTCAAAATTGTACTTAAGTGCACTACTTGAGTAGTAATGTGTCACATCAGCCACCAGGTGGCAGCAGAATTGTTTTCTCAGGTGGAGGTTACAGCATCACTTCCGATGATAAGAACAGGATCAAAAAGTTTATGAAGAAGGCTGGTGATATAAGTGGTGTGACCCTGATTCAGTAGAAGAAGCTTTGTAGGAAAGAAACCACTACTAGCGGTTTGCGATAAAAGCAACACATTTGGCACAAATGTAGGTTTATATGTCATGAAAAGATATAGATATCGGGGCACTACTAATATGGGGCCTGAGGGCCTTGGCAGCCATTTTTCAAAATGGCCACCAAATAGGCGCTTAATATTCCACAGTGTTGCAGAAAACCGATTTATGACTCTTGGTGTTTTCCAAGGTGTGTTCAAGGTTAATCAGTTAGATGTCAGGAGATCACAGATATGTTTTTTTCTCCCTCTTTATTTTTTAAGGGTGCTTTTTAAAAGCTTTTAACGTGAGAAAAACGTGAAAACCAAATAACAGGAGCATGGTTACTTCAGGGTCAAACTTCACCCCCTTGCCCTCATGATAGAATGACAACCAATACAACTATAGAACAGCAAGATCTTCAGCTTTCCATCGGTACATTTATCTTTTCATTAGCAGTAAAATTGACAGAGATATTGCTGGATATAGTTCTGGGTCACCAGTAACCTCTAATCATACTGTAGTTAAAGCAATACTGAAATTTGGTAGAACTTTGGGTTGTATTGTTGTATGTGCTCCTGTGAGCGGATTACGGTTTGTTGTTATGATGTGTATGTGCTGTTATGAAGCTAGATGTTGTTATGTGTTTTCATTTAAGCTATGTGTTGCTATGAAGCAATGTGTTATGTGTTTTTATTTAAGCTATGTGTTGCTATGAAGTTAAGTGTTATGTGTTTTAATTTAAGCTGTGTGTTGCTATGAAGCTATATGTTGTTATGTGTTTAATGAAGCTATGTGTTGCTATGAAGCTATGTGTTGTTATGTGTTTTTATTTAAGCTATGTGTTGTTAAGTGTTTTTATGAAGATATGTGTTGTTATGCGTTGTTATGAAGTTATGTGTTGTTTTGATGTGTTGTTATGTGTTGTTATGAAGATATGTGTTGCTATGAAGCTATGTGTTATGTGATTTTATTTTATTCATTTATTGATATAATTTTTTTTTTTAAGTTTCAACCAAGTGAGCTTGGTCACAGGTTAGAGACCAGAAAAATATCAGCTCCCTTGCTCAGATTTGAAGGCCATTGTAGAAATAAAACATTGTCGTATGAGCCTGAATCCCTTAGCTGCTCGGCTTTTAACCAGACATAACAAGAGATCTCATATCACCCCGATTTTATCCTCTCTGCACTGGCTTCCTATCAAATTTCGTGTCCATTTTGAAATTCTTGTGCTAACTTTCAGAGCCTTGAATGGTCAAACACCACAGTATATCACTGACCTCCTCCTCCCGTACACACCTAATCGGGCTCTTAGGTCTTCTGACCAAAAATTATTGTCAGTCCCCAAAACCCACTACAAAACCCGAGGTAACCGTGCCTTCCAAGCTGTTGCACCCAAGTAATGGAATGCCATCCCCCTATTGCTGCGTTGCGTCCCTGTGACATTTTTATGAAGCAGTTGAAAACGTTTTTATTTGGACAGGCTTTTGTTTTATCTGTCTGAATAACCGCTCCCTTTTACTTAGTGCTTTTATTGGCCTTTTATGACTGTATTCGCAGCTTGTTTTTGTTTTGGTGTCGCTATCCTCATTTGTTTGTTTTATTGTAATTTTAGCTTGTCAGCGCTGCGCTGTCATCGCTACTTTTAATTTTGATTGATGTATTATTTTTATTAATGTAAAGCACTTTGTGATTTATATCTGTGAAAGGTGCTATACAAATAAACTTTACTTACTTACTTACTTACCCAAACTAAACCGTTCTCATGCGACTCGTGACTAGAGGTTACCAGCAATCCTGAACTTTATCCAGCGATATCTCTGTCAATTTTACTGCTAATGAAAAGATACATGCATAGATGGAAAACTGAAGATCATGTCGTAAGGTGCATTGGTTGTCATTCTATCATGAAGGCAAGGGGGTGAAGTTGACCTTCAAGTGACCATGCTCCTTTTATTTGGTTTTCACGTTTTTCTCACGTTAAAATCTTTTAAAAAGCACCCTTAAAAAATAAAGAGGGAAAAAACATGTCTTTGATCTTCTGACATCTGATCTAATCAGCTTGATCATACCTTGGAAATCATCAAGGGTCATTAAATCAGTTTTCTGCAACATTTTTGAATATTTAGCGCCAAATTTGCAGCACCCCGATATCTCTATCTTTTCATAACATATAAACCTACGTCTGTGCCAAATGTGTTGCTTTTATCGCAAAATGCACAATTGTTATTCAGCTTAGCTGCCCCACTATACAACCAGACTGTGATGTGCATCAGATAATAATGCCCAAACTTATGAATGATGTGATATTTGCTTGTTTTCTGACGTGTAGGTTGAATTGTAACCTATTTATTAGTTTATTGTCTATTTTGACGGTCTTTTTTTAGGTGATTCACTTTGACTTTTATTAATTGATCAATTGTATTTGCATAGCTTTTTTCTATTTAGTTGGGCTCCTGCACTAATGTCTTGTTCTCAGTCTTTTGTTATGTGCCACTGTGTTTGTGCAACCAATGAGTTTCCTCCTAAAATAGTGCCCATGTCCACTCCATACAACAAAAACCTATCCAGACAGAGAATGTCTATGGGGCTAATGTTAACTACACAATAGGGAATGTGAATGTTATGTCACTGACAGCAAGTCGGCCATTTTTGGAGGATAAAGGGTTTAGAGTGCCATCCACTGGCTGTTTGCTGCAAGTGTCAAAAGATAAACAAAACCATACACAGTGAATAAGATTCAAAAGCCGAATTGTAGTATATATAGTATTCAGTCAGACACAAAGGTGGGCTAACGTTATGGGTTTCATTTTGCAAAATACCGGTAGATTAATTATGCAGTATTAACGGACGTTTTTTTTGTATTCCGTTAGCATAACATTAGCTAGCTTATCTTTGTCCGGATGATTGTGTAGTCGGCATTTGGCTTGTAGATCTTAATGTCATATACCTTGTCAGAGCCATGTTGTATTATTTACAGTTTTGCAATTGATTATCATTTAAAAGGTACATTGTAGACTCAATGATGTATATTTTGCCCTGTTAAAATGTGTTCCTCTAGTCATCCTGCTTTTGGACAATTTGGGCGTGTCCCTTTAAGTGTGGTTAGTGCGAGTGAGGCTTCAGTGGAGCAGGATGGGGAGCAACAATTTTTCTGACCACAGAATATAGACCACAGATTCAGTTATTTTCAGTGGAATTGGTCCGTTTTATTTTGATAGTCCAAAATGTGTCATATGGATATTTTTTTTGTTTTAATTTTCGTGGAATAAACTTTTCATTCACAATACGAGCCTCATCATTGAAGCTGATGAACCACATGGAGTGAGTGCCAGCAGAAGGACAAAGAGAAGTTGGACATGGTAGTCTATGTGAGTCAGAAACTTTTACATCCTGCTAGAAGTGGCGAGGACGGATTGGAGAAAGCTGCCACTACATACCTACCCGTTTGTAAACTGGACATCGGCCTCCAAAGATTTACATATTTTGAACTGCTGACAGGTGTTCACTAACGCCAAAACACATCAGTAACTGTAATGGGTGGCAAACTGTCGAGGTCCTCATAATTCATAAGGATTAATATCATTGACTAACTTAAATTTTGTAATATATCACCCCTTTGCCTCGGTCAGCTTCTCTTTATAGGGGTATTTGTCTTTCGTACATACTTTATACATTTCTGATGATGAACAATTGACAGATGACAGATGAATAGACCGGTGACAGATAATGACAGTTTACCAGCTCTGTACGCTACAGTTTACCAGCTCTGTACGCTACCCTCCAAAAATGGCAGCGCGCAGCAGAATGCTCCATGATTCCCATTCCCTATACATAAACTAATCGGATCCCAAATGTGATGCTAACGCTAGCTGTTGTGGCTAGCCTCATTCCGTCCAACATATAACATAAGCATGTGCATATCAGCCAAATTACCATCTTCATCATATCCCAGCTGCTGGGCGATCTCAAAACATATGTTTTCCGTTATTTGGTTGTTGAGGTAGTAGTGTTTGTTCTACATTATTGGGTGTTGAGAAGGGGACGATCCATTATTCTGAAACACCAATAGTCCGAAAAATGTGCCATAGGACAGAAAAAAGACCATTAGTCCGTCAGTCCATTACTCCGAAAACAAATGCCCATTGTTCCAAGGCCCAGAAAATACACACTCTCCGTGCAACAAACAGAAGCTCATTATTAATTATTATAGCCTATAGGCTAGGCTACATGGTCTTATACAGATCAATTATAAGATCGCTTCCTGAACAGATTTCACGATCAGCTTCCAGATCATCAGTTCTTCCAATGTACATTTTTTTCCAGCGATATCTCAGGGTTCGGACAAAATTTTTAATCTAATGTGAATATGTGTTTTTCTTGCCATCACAACATCTCAGATATTTGCAGAAACTAAACTGGTTTCAGAGGTTTTAACCTGGATTCACTGGGATAGTGGTACTGGACTTATTTTCAGTTGTATCTAAAAATGTGTGTATATAATTATATTATATCTAACAGGGTTTCATCAGCTGTGTATCAAAGAAACAAAGATATTTTCTGTACAACAACGCTGTTTTTATTGAGTCACTTTCTTCACATGAGAGAAGTTTCCATTTACCCTCAAAACAAATGTGAAGCCAAAAAACAAAGAGTGTCACTGGGACTGCAGACTCAACCAAAGATAAAAACAACCTTCAGCCATGTTTCTCTGCTGTCTTAATGACCCTCCTATCACACACATATTACGCGTTTCTGGTTCTGATGTTTGCTTTAAATTACATATCCTCAAATTTGATTTGTTTGAAAGCAAAAACCCTAAATAAATTACATAAATAAAATAAATATAAATGATTTAGTATTCTCCACTTGAATTACAAACCTGGTGTAAAGAATATTTAAAACACAATTTAGACTGCAATGTGGGGAGATAACATTTTCAAAAAATTAGAGCTGTCAATTGATATATAATATTTAATCGCGATTAATCGCATGATTGTCCATAGTTAATCGCGATTAATCACACACAAAATGTACCTTAAAGGGAGATTTGTCAAGTTTTCAATACTCTTATCAGCATGGGAGTGGGCAAATATGCTTGCCTTATGCAAATTTATGTATATATTTATTACTGGAAATCAATTAACAACACAAAACAATGACAAATATTGTCCAGAAACCCTCAAAGGTACTGCATTTTGCATACAAAATATGGTCAAATCATAACATGGCAAACTCAAGCCCAACAGGAAACAACAGCTGTCAGTGTGCTGACTTGACTATGACTTGCCCCAAACTGCATGTGATTATCATAAATTAGGCATGTCTGTAAAGGGGAGACTCGAAAATGGCCAAAGGGGTCCCTTTGAAAATGTCCATGCCACTTTTTCCTTGCCAAAATGTAGTGCAGGTTTGGAGCGTTATTCAACCTCCTTCCAGACAAGCGAGTATGACATGGTTTGTACCAATGGATACCTTAGGTTTTCTAGTTTCATATGATACCAGTATCTTCACTCTAGCTTTAAAACTGAGCCTGCTACAACCTAAAAATCGCAAGTTGCGTTAAAGAAATTGGTGGCATTAAAACGAAGTAGCGTTAACACATTTTTAACGTGTTAACTTTGACAGCCCTAGAACAAGGTAATGTTATAATTTATAAACTGTAACTTAAAGTTATTTATTTCACTCCTGCAGCCCTAGCACTCCCTACATACAGAGTATGTATGTATGATGTAACAGGGAGAATGTGGTGACGCCTCAGACATGTCAAAAAGCTTTTTACAGTGAAAAGAAACACATGGAGCATTTTTCAAAAGTGCATAAAATGTGATGAGCATGGACTCACTGACGTGTGAATAATATAACAGATGTTTTGCAGGATGAACGTGTGCTTATCAGCTTGTTGCTCTGACTTTAGTTTGTTGTGTTTGTGCTTCGTAAGTTTTAAGCTCACTTATGTTCGGAGAATACACCAAACTGTCAAGTAAAGTGGTAGGAAAGGCATTTCAAATATACAGCGGCTGCTCACACATGTAGGCTACTCATGTCTTTCCTGCTAGTTAAAGGAACAGTCCAACATTTAGAAATCCTCTTGATTCTACAGAAGAGGGATATCAGTAAAGAGAGACTGAGCTTAGTGCGACAAGAATTGAAGGAGGGGGGAAACTGTTAGAAAGTATAATTTTTTTATAGAAATATAATAATCTTATTGAACTTCAGGGAAACCAGAATTGGCATATCAGCAAAGACCACGTAGGGCAGCACTCACCACCCAACCTAACTAGAGCCTAGAACACACCTTCCAACTGCTCTAAGTCTGTCTGATTCACAAAAAAGAAAGCTTTGTACTGCAGAGCTAGAGTTTCTGGCAACTAATAAGAGCAACATGTTTTGTTCAGCACTTCATCAGGATCGTGAGTTTTCTATTGAAACATGAAGCTAAAATAGTCCTTAAAGGGACTCTATGTAAGAATCAGAAATTGCTTGTTAACAGCGACACCTGTGGCCGCAATGTCAACGAAAGTCAGCGTCCTGTTGCACGCGCCTACTGCTCGCTCTACATAGACATGAACGAGCACCGGTCTAAACAGTGGTGCGAAACACGTCAGCTAACACACAATATCAATCTATATTTCACCTGCTTGGCAGTAATGTTAGCTGACCAGACGAAGGTCTCTCCATGAATCAATGCTGATCCTAGTGTTGGCTTTTCCTGCTTCAGCCTCCCGACCGGTCGGAGACGGTAATGTAACTCGCTGCGGAGCCCCGTCACTTCAAAAGACACGGGAAACCTCTGTTGGTCTGGAGGAGCGGCAGCATTTATTTCTGCACAAACGTACACTGCACATTCACTAGATATTCTCAGAGCTAAACTAACTCTTCTGCAGTGTGTAGTGTGCGTGCGTGCACATGGAGTTGGAGCGAGCCGAGCGGTTGAGAACGAGCGCGGTGTGCAAGCAGGCAGGAGCAGACAGCAGGAGCAGGCTGGAGCAGAGTAGAGACTCCATCCCTGGAGACAAAAGTTACGGTCTCCCCCGCGTCCTCCGACTGCGGCTGGGGTGGGCGAAGCAGGAAGAGCCATCACTGTTTTGCAAGACGGGCTTCACTAGATATAACTTTGCAGTTTTGGTGCTTCCGTGTAGTTTGTGTTGGAGTCTGCGCGCTCGCGTACCCACACGCGAGCGCGCATGGGACACCGACCCGGTATGATTTATACGTGTAAGAAGTTACATACAGTCCCTTTAAAGGGCTTAGAAAAATGGAAATTTAAACATGTACAGCTCCATGGACTCATTTAGTAAAATGGACCTCTACTTTGAACTCAGCTATTTTTAAAGGAGTACTCCACAGATTTATCATGTCACTCCTGTAATATTGTCAGACTTATAGATGGACAGTTTTTTAAAAGAATGATCAAAATCGATGTAGCAGAAGCAGAGATATCGTCTTTTCTGATGCCACACGTTCTTGTTACTTGTCAAAACCTGGTGCCTACATTACCCACAATGCAACTCAACCTGCTAACAGTTGTGTCAAAGAACGTGTTTTGCCAAGAAGTGAAAGTCAATTATTGGTTCCATTGCAACATCAGCGCCCAGCAGCAAAGCTACGCTTCCACCATTTTGGACTGAAAGCGACTACCAGACGCCAGTAAAACGTTCGCCTACAAAGTGCCGTACAAAGGTTAAACAAAATTATTTCTATTCTATTGTCATATTTAATGTCCCTACCAAAATGGCCTGTGTTGAACAATAAAAATATTATAAATATAATAAGCGTTTTCAGTCCAAAATGGTGGCTGCTGTCCAAAAACACCAGTTTTGTCTCTTTGCTTCTATACTCTATGGTTGTGTTGGAGATTGCAGTGTGTTGTGCTATCTAGCAGCTAATGAAGCCAACATATAAACTGATGATTTTGATGGAGCTAGGCTAGCTGTTTCCCCCTGCTTCCAGTCTTTATGTTAAGCGAGGCTAAACACATCTCTCTCTGTCCTGGATACACGGCGATCAAACTGATATCCATCTGAAAAATCTGTGCTGTTGGCATAAGAGCCCAGGACTGTGATTACCCCAGGCAGCATGCATGGGAATGAATTACAATATAATATATTTCTTGCTTTTTCCTTGATGTGGATAAGTCGCTAAATTTGTCACTAGTTGCTTTTTAGAAATGAAGTCGCAAAGAGGGTCTGAAAAGTCGCTAAATCTAGCAACAAATTTGCCAAGTTGGCAACATCGGATGATTCCCAAAATGTTGCACTGTTCCTTTAAATCATATATACAGTTTGTACAGCTGCAAGCTTCCACTGCTACTCCATCAGCAGCTACTTGGTTATGATAACGGATGTTGTATTCAGTGAGTCCGACAGAAAATGGAGTGAAAGGCCGGCTTGTGCTTGTGGAAATCATCGAAGCCTTTTGTAGTTTCCTGATTTCGCTTTAAGAACGTCTGCCGTTTCCTCTGCAGTCTGTCAGCTCATCAGACCACCCGTACTGTGTTTATTTATGTGGAGGGTACAGACCGTTAGCTTGGATGTAGGCGTTCCTCTAATGACAGCAGGAAGCAGAGCCTACTCAGAGCAGGAATGGAAATGTCACCTGTCTTATTAGATAAAGGAGTACTTCACTGTTTTTCAGCCTTCTCTGTAGCTTTTTAATAGCTGCATTTATGATCAATAGGCCTACAGTATGTGGCGAAAAATCGTGAGGCAGCTAACCATAGGATGTGGTCGCATATATGCAGATATTAAACCAGTGCTCCCCTCCTCCACTAAGAGGTACCAACCAAGCCCCATGTGAGGACTGTGGATGAAGCTAAAGTGCACTTGTTAGCAAGGTGACTATGTGGCTAATATATTAGCGTGCTAATGTTTAATGGGAGCTGGGCTTGCCCAAGTGACATATTAATGTTGAGTTGCTCAAACTGATTTATTTCTCCTGTTGTTGGCTTTGCTTACTTTAGGTTCATGTTTTGGTCAATGAGCAGCGCTCATTTATTAAACCCCATGTTTTTCGAATCATAGCTTAACAGCTGTAACTATGGCACAGCAGAGTGTGGAGTTTATTTTAGTCTTTCCAAAATCAGGAATTATTGGCTCTACTTTAAGCTCTTAACATTAGCATGTCCAGCTAACTAGCTTTACTGTCTACAATAGTAACCTAACATTACATCCGAGGCCAAGACTTAGCATGTCATTAGCTGGCTCCATTATTTTGTGGGGTTACAGGTACGGTGACCAGATGTCCCGGTTTGTCCGGGATTGTTTAGGTTTCAAGCTAGGTGTCCCGAGCCCTGACAAATATCTGTAAAACACTCAAATGTTGTACCGTTACCTGTAAGTTACAGGTAACGGTACAAAACGCCTTGTTCAGGACTGGAACATCCGCTGTGACGGTCCTGGATGCTATGAGACTTTAGGCTAACGACCATAGCTTTTGTAAACCTCAAAATCTGGGAACCATTGTGTCTAAAATGTCATCTGATTGCACCTCGAGCACAACTTGAACCTGACGGCTCCCAAATAAGTGTCAAGTTTCAGCTTGGTTTTGGGCCATTTTGTTTACGTAAAGCTTGGATCTCTGGTTGGGTTCAGGGTTTGTAAGGCACTAGCCTTACAAGCTAACGATCAGTAACTGATAAAATAAAGAAAATATATTGATTTCTGGGACTCATATTTGGCAGAACCAGTTGGGTTGGGTCTTAAATATGCAGGTACTGGCTGGATTTGAGTCTCAGTTTCAGGCCTGTGCAGAAGTATTGTAGGAACTGCTGAAACAAATCAGAGCTTGACTATGATCAGAAAAAAATATTTTTTCTGTCAACACTTTTTAATACTCTAATCTTTATACTGCAACTGCTGCACAACAAGGTCCCACAGGGATACATAAAGTTCTATCTTATCTATCTTTTGCTTCTATAAATACAAGTTACATTCATAGCTTAGCCCAAGATTCACAATAAAATCAGTGGAGTATTCCTCTATGATAATATTAGCGTGATGGTTAATGGTGGTAGCAGTTAGATGGGTCTTTTTTAAAGTATTTTGGGGGCACAAACACAATCCAGTTAAGGGCCAGGAGGAGCCCCGAGCCCCTGGTATAAATACATTTGTCATTATTAGTCGGTCTCATCATTTTGTTCCTCTGGGCTTCAGTGTTCAGACAGATGGAGGAGGAGAGCCACCAAAGAAGAAGACCTATCCTCCTCCGATGCAGAGCTGGGGAAAGATGGGAGGGGGAGTCTCTATGGGAATTCATCAGCAGACTTCCCCTCCTGCCTCCTCTGCTGTTTCCACATCTCTACAGCGAGTCTGCCAACGCCGCCACTCGCTCTACATGATGCTGCACTTCCCCTTCAACTTGTCAGCTCGTTTCTGTTTTCCTGAGCGCTTGCCGTCGATGCTCAGGCTCATGTCCCTCTTCTTCTCCAGGGACAGCAGCTCCTGGAACAGTTCCTTCACGTTGGAGTTCGTCTTGGCCGATGTCTCCATGAAGGCACACTTCCAGGCGGCGGCCTGAGCCTCGGCCTCCTTTGTCTCCACCTCGCGCTGGGCCATCTCGTCACTTTTGTTTCCCACAAGCATGATGGGAATGGACTCTACGGTACCTTTGATGGCCAGGACCTGGAGGGACATGGGATCAAGTCAACACAACAGTTCTAGAGAACATTCATGATGCAGCTTTCCAGCTTTCCAACTTTTCCAACCCAAAATTAAAAAAAAAGATAAACTGAGGAAAATGCACCCCTTTGTTTTACTCTCGTATCTTACTTGGAACTCAATTTCAAAGAACCTCAAAGCTCATCTGTACGTAGAAAATCTGATCCAAGTTACGGTAGCTAATTACTTAATTATTGTCAAAATTGATCATCATGGGACTTCCGGTTATGGCGGCGCGCTGAGTAGTCGTGGTTAGCCCTGCTCTGTTGCTAATCCTGAAATTAATACTATCTAAATAATCCAAATCCTTGTCAAAAGTGTCACAACTTGACAATATAGTTGAACTACGAGCAAATATGCCGAAAAAAGGAAACAAGGACAAACACAAGACAGCTGGAGGACTTTGTAACGAAGAAAACGTGTCGGGATCCGACTTCGAAGAGGGAAGCGTTGCAGGCCTCGCAGAGACAGGCAACACCGATAACACTGAAAACATGGAAAATCCCTCTTCTATGGACATCATGAAGGCTATACAGTCGTTCAAACAAGATTTTCATACTGAAATGGACGGCGTACTGGCAGCAATTAAGAGCGTTCAATCTGACATTAAAGAATGTAGCGGCTGCGTTGCCGAGGCGGAGCAGCGCATATCTGCAACTGAAGACGGGATTAATACACTGCAAGGCGTCGTGGATAAACTTGAAAAGAAGGCAAAACTTCTCGCCACCAAAGTAGAAGACTTGGAGTGCAGGAGCCGGCGCAATAACATACGCATACTGGGTATACCCGAGAAAGAAGAAGGCTCCGACCCCTGCTCCTACATGGAGAAATGGATGGCGGATAATCTGAACATTTTGCCTCCTGTTTTGGAGAGGGCTCGCCGAATAACGAGCCAAAGGCTCAGTTCTGCTCTGAGAGTTTTTATTGTGAAATGCCTCAACTACAAAGACAGAGAGAACATCTTTAGAGCTGCGAGAACCAAGAAAGAGGTGCTGTACAAAAATAACAAAATAAGATTCCTCCCGGATCTGTCAGCAGAAGTTTACAAACAACAGAGACAATACGACGGCGTGAGGAAAAAGCTGCGGGACAGAGGAATCTTTAAACACCGGATCATTTTCCCCGCCAGGCTGCTGCTGACCAACGGAGAGCGCACAGCTGTCTTTGACACACCAGCGGACGTGGACAGGTACATCGGAGAGATTGGAGAACGGGTGCCAGGAGATTAGAAACTGGAGACAACCTGCGCTAAAATTACGGTCATTACTAAGTCTGATGCTAAAGCTCTGACATGATACATGCTGTTATAGATCTTAAGCTTAGCTAACTGAAAGGACTTGTGACCGTTATATGCCTCTATCAAGACGTCTAGATATATTTTGTGTTTGAACCTGCCCCAATCTAGATATCTTCAGTATTTACATTTGAGTCGGCCTCACTCTAGATATGAGAATCTATATTTGAATCTACCTCACTCCAGACTTCTCGATATACATTATGTTGAATCTAGATATTTCTATATAATCTGATAACTATCAGTTGAGCCCACCTCACTCCAGTTGTCATGATAGTTTTTATTTTACATTTGAGTCTGCCTCACTATAGACATCCTGATATAGCTTATGTTTGAATGGACCTTATTTTTAGACACCCTGATATTCTATGTTTGAATCTGCCTAACTATAGGTGTCATTATATTTTATATTTGAGTCTGCCTCACTCTAGGCATCTTGATATACTCTACCTTCGAGTCTGCCTTACTGTAAACATCTTGGCTTATTTTACGTTTGAATCACGTTAGGATTGTGTAAAATTTAATCCATTTGTTATAGACCTAAATAGCAGTTTGTTTGTTTGTTTTTTACTTTTGTTTTTGTTTTTTTTATTGTTGTTTGTTTTTTAAAGTGATACAGTCTTTACACTGACACTGGTAATGTTATTGGAAAATATGTGGATTATGTTCAAGTTATTAAGAAATACGAGCAGGAGATTTAAAGTGCATATAAAAGAATGGTTCCTCACTATGATGTGGACCTGTTCCAAGTGCTAGAAGGAAGGTGCTTAACAAGGGTTAGGGGTTGCCCGTGGGTTCAAATCGGGTACGTTCAGGGTCGGGGGGGGGAAGTTTCTCTCTGTGTGTTATGGTACCTATTTCATTTACTAATTTTTTTGCCTTTTCATTCCTTATTCTACATCAGTTTCAGAAACATCAAGGAACTATTTAAAAAAAAAAAGGGGGATACACCACTATGTGTACAGTATTATTGTAACAATTAATGGCGAATATCTTAGTTGAAAGTATTTCATGGAACTGTAGAGGCTTACATAAACTTATCAAAGTAAAACAGGTTATGAACAGGATAAAACAGCTAAAGGCCAAGATAGTGTTTTTGCAGGAAACGCACCTATTGGCTGATGAGACATCAAAGATAAAACGGAGGTGGCCAGGACAGGTCGTTTCAGCTTCATACTCTACTAATTCTAGAGGTGTAATGACATTAATACATAAGTCTATTCCATTACAGATTGAAGGGGTAACCAAAGATCCCAACGGAAGATTCTTAATCATACAAGGTCGTCTTTGCTCGACACAACTTAATTTCGTTAATGTATATGGACCAAACAACGATGATGTTAATTTTTACAATAATTTATTTCTGAGAATTTCAACACTACCAGGCAAATGCATTATCGCTGGGGACTTTAACTGTGTCCTAGACCCAAGAAAAGATAGATCTTACGGAATAGATAATACTCACACGAGATCTAGGAAAACGATACATCATTTTATAAAAGAACTGAACTTAATAGATATATGGAGACACCTGAACCCTTCAAAGAAGGAATTTTCATGTTATTCTAGTACTTACAAAACTTATTCTAGAATAGACTACTTTTTGGTATCAGCAGAACTCCTTTCTAACATTAGAGGCTGCCATTACAACAGCATAGTAATCTCGGATCATGCAGCTGTATCCATGGTTTACGTGGAGCCAAAATTGATACGTCAATCCCCTAAGTGGAGATTCCAAATAAAATGGATGCAGAACTCAAGGTTTCTACAGTTTTTGGGAGAACAGATTGATAGTTACTTTGAGTTTAACACATCCCAAACTACTGCCACAATTAGGTGGGAAGCCTTCAAGACATTTATTAGAGGTCAAATTATAAGCTATACAAGCAGAAGAACAAGAGAAACACAGAAAAAAATGAGAGATCTAGAATCCAAAATTAAAGTGCTTGAGAATAAGACTTTTCAGGAAGGGCAGGATAAACATGACAATGCTAAGCAGTTATTACTACTTAGAACTCAATACAATGAGTTAACATCTGATAAGGCTGCCGCTAATTTAATGAGGCTCAAACAAAACTATTACGACCAAGGTGAAAAGCCTGGTAGATTCCTTGCATGGCGCATCAAACAACAGCAAACAGAGAGGACAATTACTAATATTGAGGATGCAAGCGGGAATATCATAGTTGATCAACTGGAAATTAATACAACATTTAAAAAATTCTATGAAAACCTTTACAGATCTGAATATACTATTAGCTCTGATACCCAGACTGAATTTCTAGACAAACTTAATTTTCCTAAAATTTCTGAGGAAAGTAAGAAAACTCTGGATAAACAACTAAGCATTGCTGAGGTAACACAAGCCATTAGTGCATTAAAGGCTGGAAAGACAGCAGGGCCGGATGGCCTCCCAATTGACTTGTATAAACATTTTAAAGAAAAATTGATAGCTCCTCTCTACGAGATGTACTTGGAATCTTACATTAATGGTTATCTATCTGTCTCAATGAGAGAGGCTTTGATTATCCTTCTTCCAAAACCGGGTAAAGCTAATACTAAATGTGAGAATATGCGTCCTATAAGTCTAATAAATACGGATACAAAAATCCTCAGTAAAATCCTAGCAAAGAGGCTAGAAGGTGTACTTTCAGATATTGTGGGGGATGACCAAAATGGGTTCATAAAGGGAAGACAAGGGTTTCATAATGTAAGACGTGTTATTAATATCTTATATAACCAAAAGGGAGAAAAGGATACAGGTCTTCTCTCATTGGATGCAGAGAAGGCCTTCGATAGGGTTGAGTGGCCCTATCTTTTTGATGTTATTGCCCGGTTTGGATTTGGAAACACCTTTTGTAATTGGATTAAATTACTACATCTCAACCCTATAGCTGAAGTACTAACTAATGAGGTGGTGTCTGACTCGTTCAATATTGCAAGAGGTTGCCCTCAAGGTTCACCCTTGTCACCGCTTCTATTTATTTTAGCTATTGAACCATTAGCAATAGCAATTAGAGCTAACAGGCAAATACAGGGAATCCAAATTGGTAACAGGGATCATAGAATAGCTCTCTTTGCAGATGATGTCATTCTGTTCCTAAAACAACTACACACCTCCATACCGGCATTGTTAGATCTGATCGACCTGTTCGGTAAAATCTCTGGATATAAATTGAATGCTTCAAAATCTTCACTTATGTTGCTTAATGAAAATGAAAGACAAGTCCCTGACCAACATATTTCTATTTTCAAGTTCTCAACCAGTTTTACGTATTTGGGCATCACAATAGTACCTCAAGTAGAAAATATAGCCTTAATAAATTACAATCTTATAATGGATTCAGCATTCAAATCTATAGAGAGATGGATGCCTCTGCCTATCTCTCTAATAGGGAGAATAAACATATTAAAGATGAGCATATTACCTAAATTCACATATTTATTTCAAAATATCCCTCTGGCACCACCGGAAGGAATGTTTGCGAGATTTACATCACTCATTACCAAATTTATTTGGAATAAGAAGTGCCTAGAGTTCGCCTGTCTCTGTTGTATCTCCCATTTGAAACAGGGGGATTGAAGTGCCCCAATCTTTATTGGTATTATCTGGCTGCACAGCTGAGAACTATAATGTTCTATTTTTCTATTGCAGATACTCCATCATGGATGGATATAGAGTTGTGTGCCGTTCAGATGCCATTAAATTTGTATCTGTACTCAGCCACTCTAAAACATCTTAGAGCTCAAACTACCAACCCCATAGTGCTTAATATGATTAATGTCTGGTACGAGGTAAAGAAGTATATAAATATAGCTAACTCCTTGTCACAATATAGTCCCATTTGGGGCAATGTTTTGTTTAAACCAGGCAACCTGGATGCTGGATTTCAGATTTGGGCAAAGAAAGGGCTAAGTAAAATATCTGATCTTTATAAAGAAGAGGTTCTAATGACTTTTGAGGAAATCTCTCTAGTACATAACATCCCAAAGAAGCATTTCTTTAAATATTTGCAATTGAGAAGTTTTATCTCCTCTATGCAGAACCAGTCAATAGTAATTCCTGCACTTTCATCCTTAGAAGAAATTATTACCAAAAACTGCAATAGCAGTGGTTTAATTTCATTAATATACAACTGGCTTGCATCTGGCTCTAAGGAGACCTCACTATCCAGACTTGACGCATGGAGGGCAGATTTAAAGGAGGACATCTCAGATAACAATTGGAACATAGTCTGTAAGGAGGCTCAGACACAAACAGCCAACACTAATTTGAAGCTACTTCAATACAACTGGTTGATGCGGACTTATGTAACCCCTGTCAAATTGAATAAATATAACAGTAATATACCTGACACTTGCTTTAAATGTAGTGAGGCTCAAGGAACACTTATACACTGCATTTGGGAGTGTGACAAAATTAAGGAATTTTGGAGGGAGGTGATCAATAAAATCATGATCATTTTGTCTGTAAACATTCCACTAGACCCCAAAATGATATTGCTACATCTATACCCATCAGATCTTAATCTGAGAACCAAAGAATGTAAATTTATTGATTTTGCTATATTACAGGCGAAACGAACGATTGCTTTTAATTGGAAGAAAACCGATGCACCTACAATTGGCGCATGGATTAAAAATATGGCACAATGTATGTCAATGGAGAGAATAACATATACCTTGAAAAACAAACTGGGTGTTTATGAGGAAATATGGAAATCATTTAACGATTTTATAAAAAGTAGTGATATTGGAGAGCTTCTACAGGAGGAATAATTAAGATATGATACGAAAAAATTCACAATAGTGGTAGACCCTCAGAAGGGAATGGATTTTTGTTTTTGAAAATCTTTTTATTTTATTTACTATTTATTTTCTATTTTATTTATTTTCTGTTTATGTGTATCTTCATTTTGTTAGAGGTGCCATTTAACTATTTAACTGTGTGATTGATACTGTGAAGCTGTATATTGATTTTGGCCCTGTGAGAAAGGGAAAAGTTAAGAGAGAACGGGTGGGTGTGTGGGGGATGTTATGTTTGTTAAAGTAAAACCTGTATTGAATATATTGCATAATAATGCTGATGTTTGTATAACAAAAAACAATAAAGACATTGTTAAAAAAAAATTGATCATCATATCCAAAATAAAATTATGATTAGTGACTACTTCCATGTAGAACATGACCACAGCTTGCTAACGTGAGCCACCTAGCTGCTACATTAGAACCACGGTAGCTGTTTGGCTAGAAAGACACAACAACTAACCATAATATCTCTATAACTACATTTCTGATCAAATTGACAATTGACGCCATGAATCACAATAAGATCCTTTTGCAAGTCAAGAAAGTCGCAGTTTGTTGTAAACGTACGTACTGTCCGTAATTAGAAAGGCTAGACACCCAAAAGTTGTGTAAGTGACGTTTCTCTAGCTGAAGCTACGATGCCTGTGTCTTTCATACTTGGATGTACTCACATGAGCAATGATTCTTGCTCATACTTTTGCTTCCCGGCTGATAAAAAGACAAGAAATTGCTGGATAAACCATATAAGGTAAAATAACATTACATTTGTGCATGGAAAATAGCTAAGTTATCTAACTAGCGTTGGTGAGAGATGTAGTTCACTGACGGTTTCACACAAAACTAAATGATATTATGACAAACCTACGACAAACTGCGACTTTCTTTCTTTCAAAATTATCTTTTAAATTAAAATCATGTGGGTCATTCATGGTGCAAATAAAACGGGATAAAAGAATTATTTGGCCCTCGCCATTGACTAGCATACCTTAGATATTTTATTTTTTGGGGTCCACAGTTCCCGAGCCTCCGACTGCATGACTACTTCACTCAGAGCAGCTGTCAATCATGATGGCTAACCCCCTTTTTATAGCATCAAATAACTAATTAAAACAAAAGCTATCAGAAAAATTAGCACTTGAACATATATCAGCATGATAAGAACTACCTATATTGACAGGAATCATCTTTGGGAAAAATGTATTTGACGTCTACTTTTTAGTTTGTCCCGTACACTAACCTAGAGGAGGCCGGATTTATGACCTATGTCCAGCCACCAGGGGACGATCGAGATGTTTTGGCTTCACTTTTGGGGAGCTGTCATGTCGTCCATCTTTACAAACAGTCTATGGACGGGACACTGAACATAAGCATAAGTGATGCTTTTAAGGGGTTCTGTTTGGATTTCACATTACATTTCCAACAGAGCACATACTGTATATACATCAGAGTTTTGTGTAGGGTATTATAACGGAGGCACACCACTTTACCTGGAATAAAGACCACCCCTGCTAACATCAGAGGAAATAATTTCTCTTTCATGAAATCAAAATTTAACTTTGAGGGGAAAAGACCACAAAAGTAACTGTAACTGTTAGACAGCCATCTAGAAACTAAATTAAAGACTGTGACCTGTTGGTATATGGGTTTCAGCTCCTCCAGTGATTGGCGGCTGGTGATGGAGAAGACCAGGATAAAGGCGTGGCCCTTGGAGATGGAAAGGCGCTGCATGGCGGGAAACTGGTGACTTCCTGTTGTGTCGGTGATCTGCAGCGTGCAGACGCTCTTATCACAGCTGATCACCTGCAGAGAGAATAGGTAATTACGGTTATTACAAGAGTTTAAATGACACACCACAGTGTTTAATGGAAAATAGTTTTCCTACCTGTCTGTAGGTGTCCTCCACAGTGGGGATATAGGTGTCTCTGAAGGTGCCTTTGACGAACCGAAGGACCAGCGAGCTCTTCCCCACCCCGCCGGCTCCGAACACCACCACCCGGTAGTCGTTACTCTGCTCAGGCATTCTGGGAGTTGGAGTCCACCTGCTTCTCTGGATAGCTGACCGGTATGCTGAGGAGGAGATAAGAAGAGGAAAAGTTGTATTATGGCAGAAATTAAAATCAAAGTACATATAATGAAAGTCACAATTTAAGTCTATTCTATACATATCATGTATGATGTCTCGAGTTTAACGTTGATTTAGATTCCATCCAGAATTGTTTTAAAGGGACTATTTGCTCGGCTCGCTCCAACTCCATGTGCACGCACGCACACTACACACTGCAGAAGAGTTAGTTTAGCTCTGAGAATATCTAGTGAATGTGCAGTGGACGTTTGTACAGAAATAAATGCTGCCGCTCCTCCAGACCAACAGAGGTTTCCCGTGTCTTGTGAAGTGACGGGGCTCCGCAGCGAGTTATGTTATCGTCTCCGACCGGGTGTAGGTGTTCCCTCCGTGGTCGGGAGGCTGAAGCAGGAAAAGCCAACACTAGGATCAGCATTGATTCATGGAGAGACTCTCTTCTGGTCAGCTAACATTAAGGTAGGTGAAGCAAAGCCAAGCAGGTGAAATATAGAGTGATATTGTGGTTTTATCTGACGTGTTTCACCCCACTGTTTTGACCGATTTTCGTTCATGTCTATGTAGAGCGAGCACACGCGCGAGCGCGAGCAACAGTACTCTGACTTTCGTTGACTTAGTCCCTTTAATCGATTTTTCTGGATAGACATCACCATTAACCAAATAAAATGAATAGTAATGGAAAAGTGTATATCTGGTAGCACTATAAAAGTAGGAGTAAAGGGGAGAGCGGGAAATGAGCATGAACTCCAATCACAGTACAAAGCGAGGAAGGAACAGACAAACGGTCCGAATGTAATTAGTCTGAATGCCATCAACAGTAACTGGTAAATGAAAACCACTCTGTTGTTTTTATTCTGGGAGAGTCCTTCAGCTCCAACCTGCTTCAAGTGCAGATCATCTCCATCACAATGAGCATGTAATAGGCTATGCTTCCGTGCTTCAGTCCCCCTCCTCATTATATGCACTGTTAGCAAACCCAGCAGCCAATGGTTTGGTTTAAAAGTTAAACTGTTCGGTTCAAGTTAGCTTACAGATATCTTTTAGCAGTTTAACTATAGCTTAAAGTTCAATTTAGCAGCTAATCAGTTTGGTGAAGGCATGGTTCAGTTTAGAATATAAAACAGTTTGGCGGCTGGTGATGGAGAAGACCAGGATAAAGGCGGGGCCCTTGGAGATGGAAAGGGCCACGCATGGAAAGGTTATAAATAAATAAAACCATTTGGAAGCTAGCTTTTGGTAGCTAACGCTTCATTGTTTCAGGTTAGCTAATGGTTAAATTTATCAACGGTTTAATGTTCAAGTAAGAAAATGGTTAATTTTAGAAAATAAAACCATTTGGAAGCTAGCTTTTGTTTGCTAACAGATTGTTTTAGCGATTGTTCCAGGTTAGCTTAACAGTTTGGTTCAAGTGATATTTCAATTTTGCAGCTAAAACGGTTCAGTGGAGCTAGCTAGAGTTAGCAACACTGGTTTTAGCTAATACACTGTTTGCTAACTTGAATCGAAAAGCTGCTTTTGATATAGAGTGCTACAGGAATGAGTCCTAAAACCCAGAAATGAGTTAGCATTTTAGCACTTCCAGTTCCCTTGACTGGAAGTGAATGGGTTTTTAGTTAGATGCCTGAAATAAGGTCTCTGGTTAACAAAAGTTTGAGAGAATTTAACGTTTTGTTCTACGGCATAAAATGCATCAATAAATACCCTATTTGTGAATTTTGAAGCCTTAATGTGTCTTAAAAAAGGCAGTTGCTTACAAATGGCTAAATGAGACTACTAAACTACGGTGACCAGACGTCCTGGTTTTTCCGGGACAGTCCCAGTTTTCAAGCTGGGTGTCCCGAGTCCCGACAAATATCTGTAAAACACTCAAATGTCCCAGTTTTCAACAGTCACTAACAAATTGTCCCGGTTTTGACTACAA
Source organism: Sebastolobus alascanus (assembly GCA_916701645.2). Taxonomy (NCBI): domain Eukaryota; kingdom Metazoa; phylum Chordata; class Actinopteri; order Perciformes; family Sebastidae; genus Sebastolobus; species Sebastolobus alascanus. The sequence continues at coordinate 80,978 of CAKAOJ020000394.1, forward strand.
TTAAAATAATAACAATATTAAACTTACATGGATGTTTATCATGTTCCACTCATTAATTAATTTGTGCACATGATATTAAGCATATAGAGAGCCAGCATAGCAATAGAGAGTAATGTTGCACGCTGTCAAGCCACAATTACGCACGGACACGGAAGATCCGCTGATTACATTTTGTGCAGTTTTGAACCACAGAACCCTCCGTGCTTATGTGCATATCAAACGTGTCGTTTTGATTAATTATTCTACACAGTTCCTTCTGGGCATCAACAAGCATTTCGGTCCACTTATAACTCCCTCAGGACCGTCCGTTCCTGTCAGTCTTTCATCTGGTGTCTCCAGCCTGGCCAAAATGTCGTCTGAGCTCCACAATTTAATTATAATAGCCTGTGGCTGTGGTTAGCAACATGATGTGACAGAGATTGTTTGGGTTCAAAACTAAAGGTGAAAAATAATGTACATAGGCCCAGACAACAATAAGTTTCCTCTGAGGAAAACTCTCTACAGGACTCCCAAACTGTCAGTGCGTCATGAGGGGGATAGCCCTGTGATTAAAGGGGGTGAAAGTATTGAATGTGATAAATCATGACTGTTACAGCCTCTAATGCACCCCCCTATAATAATGCCTTCTTTCTGATCCCACTCCGTGTTCAAATGCGCCACAGGAAGCCATCCTGATGAAAATGCCTATGGTGCGTGCATATTAGTTTGTGCATGTGTGCGCGTGAATGCGTGCGTGTGCGGTACACTCAATGGTCCCGGTTTGGGGGTTTGAAAATATGGTCACCCTATACTTAACGTCATCACGCTGACTTGTCCGCCATTACAGCCTCATTGTGTATACTCATGCGACCGTTGTGTAGTTTGTTTATAGCCTAACATTAGCTTTTTACCTCTGGCGATTGCATTTACACTTCAAAAATCATGAAGTGGTGTTCATGTGAAGATTTTCTTGCTTACCAAAACATATAAGTATCATAACTGTGTGTTTGCCACAGAGCTTATTTTCTGCAATACTCCAAAACCCAATGGGAAAATCCCATTGAGTTTTTGTCGAGGGAACCCAGGGCGATGCCAACTTCCTGGTTGGCCTACAAAAATATTTCATCCCTGGAGTACTCTATTGGGTGCTAGCTAACCCCGCCAATTTAGAAAAACCACACTTGACCATAGGATTATCATAGTTATTGGTGTGTGTTGGATTTCAGCTGGTAAAACTGTAAAACAAAGAATGTGTTTGAAGTCTAACTAATTAACCTATTGTATTTATTTATTCACAGTTCAGGTTAGCTAAATGTATATGATCCTCTGTGTGTTTTCTATGTAACAGGCAGTAAGTGATGAATAAATACTGATGAGCCTATTTGTGTTGCAGCTGCAGCTCTGTGACATTTAAATCTTCAGTGACTGAAACACGTGGACATCCGACGAGCGCCTCGTCCTCTCTGAACTCTCTCAGTGTATTCACAGATAATGTGACGAACGGGAATGAATTAAAAAGATGGAGTGAAGGCCTCGGGCAGTTTCCCAGCATGCCAAGCTGTATTCCCCCGCAGAATGACTAATGAGCATCGATTAGAGCTTTGCATGTCATTAAAGAGGAGAGCTGATAAAAACCGAAGAGGAGGAAAGACTACTGAGGAGTTTCAACATCACCATGTGAGTTATACCATCACACTCTGATTAGTCTCATGCTCTCAAATATAAACTATTTCTGATCATTCACTGTTTAACAACGTTTTAGACTAAAATAATGGAAACATCATCACAAACACCACTCACACACTTATCTGCTGGGTATTATATCATTTGTTAAAACACATGCTAACTAATGTGCCTAAGCATCGGGGAATTTTTTTAATGTATTTTTAAGATGTTTTTTAAACTACAGTTACATAAAGTGCTGCAGGTATGGCATATTTTTGTAGGCCAACCCGGATGTTAGAATCACACGGGTTCCCTCAACAAAAAGCCAATGGGATTTTTCCATTGGGTTTTGTATTATTGCAGAAAATAAGCTCTGTGCAAACAAACTTTTATGATACTTACTGTACATGTTTTGTTCCGTAAGATCGTTTCCATAAATGAACACCACTTTTATGATTTTTGAAGTGTGAATGCAATCGCCAGAAGTAAAAAGCTAACATTAGGCTAAAAACAAACTACACCACGGTTGCATGACTTCACGTCACCATCACTAAGCTAAAGGTGGACTAGTGTTCGGCGTGATGACATTTAGTCTCATTTAGCCACTTGTTGTTCACAAGTGGGGTATTTATTGATGTATTTTATACAGTGCTTGAAGTGGAAAAAAATAAGTGCCAGTACACTCGGGTCTGGGAGTTCTCCCCCAGAAAGTTTGAGTAACTTTGTTTCCTGCATTCTGGTGACTTTTAAAGAATGAAAACAACAAAATAATAAGTACACTGCAACAGCATTTATGTTAATTTGACTTTTAATTCTCAGGAAAGAAAACTGGCATAAACTAATATTCATCAGTTTTTATTAATTCATTAATTTTTCTGCCCCTGCTTGAGTATTTCTTACTCTAATACTCTCCATTTCTCTCTCTCCATCTCTAACTGAAGGCCCCTTCAGACAAAACACGGCAACGGTACCACTGCGCTCTGAAACACATTATCTCCAATGGCTTGTGCCAACAACAGCTTTTCGCTGCGTCAAGCAAAGCCCAACTTTGGGCGCTGCATGCTGTGTAGGAGTGTAAGAAAATATTGAAAAAATCGAATATCGCAATATTATGTTTTGTGATCCTGTATTGATTCTCAAAAACACTTTATCGACTTTTATTAATAGTTTACATACAAAGATTAACTCAGTCAATCCTTTATTTCATTTGCAAAGAGATTTACTCACTCAAAGTAGTGCTATGATGTTGGATGTTACAGGGACAGTGAGAAATGCAAATGCAGATCCCAATGTTCTGATTGCATAAAAAAAGTAAATTCTTTTTTACTCATGTTTTATTTATATGGTGGTGTGTTCTTTATACTATGACAGATTTCCTAAAATTAGATTTAAAAAAATAACAATATATTGCCTTCCCTACAGTATCGCAATATAATAATATACACCGATCGGCCACAACATGGTCAGGCTACCAAAAGTGGTCCAAGCAAGGAAAACCGGTGAACCAGCAACAGGGTCAGACCCAAGGCTCATTGATGCATGTGGGGAGCGAAGGCTAGCCCGTGTTGTCCCATCCAATAGAAAAGCTGTAACTCAAATAGCTGAAAAAGTTTAAGTGGCAGTAGGCAACAATTTTTTGGCATAATTTGGCAAAAAATCCATAATAACCTTTCAGCATATTGTAATTCAAGTGGTCTGAGAGACAACTAGACTTCTGCTCCTCCTCATGGCTCTGTTCTCAGGCTTTAGAAAAATCTAGCCCCTGACGGCAGATTTTGACTAATCACAGGTCATTTCAGAGAGAGAGAGCGTTCCAATTGGCTGTGCTCCGGTCATGTGACCAGAACTTGGCTTCCTTCAACAGATTTTACAATGGCGGCTGCGTCACAAACTTTCTAATTTTACAGCTAAACAGTAACTACAAGATGATTCTGAAAACATTTGAGGTGAGAAATAGGCATTACAGTAACAGAATACTGATTCATATTTGATCAGCTCTGCCTAGTTTGACCGTTTGGTCGGAGTTCACGAGTGATTGACAGCCGGCTCTCATAGACGGCAGCTGCCAGCGGACCTTGTTATCCTCCGGTAAGTGAAATCCTTCAGATGCCGTTAGGAGCACAGTAGGACACAGATGAACATGATTTTTTTCAGGTTACCTGTTTCATGTACTACTGTCACGATATAGCAGCCGTTTTCTAAAAATAACTTTTTTAAATCATATTTGCGCCATTATCGCATACTGCAGCTTTAATGCTGGTTCCGATAGAAAGGTGTCAGAACACACAGTGCATTGCAGTTTGTTGCGTATGGGGCTGCGTAGCCGCAGACCGGTCAGGGTGCCCATGCTGTCCTAATGTTATGGCTGATCGGTGTATATATATAATCCTAACCCCTGTATCTTGATATGTATCGTATCGCCAGATTCTTGCCAATACACAGCCCTAATGCCATGTCGCGAGCATCTCTTCCACCAGTCAACGACATTTGGTGTAGCTCTATTGTCATCCGGGTGGAAACAGTAGGGCTTATACATGCTGTACAGTGCCAGAAACAGGTTGAGATAAGGAAAAGGAAAAAACGTGTGGAAATAAATCGGTAGGAATACGGGAGAATTGTGATCCCGGGAGGAAACCGAGAGAGGGCAATGGAAAACGGGATTCTCCCGGGAAAATCGGGAGGGTTGGCAAGTATGTGTTATACTGTGTCAGTCATAATCAGTTGTGGTTTTATTGCTATTATTATACTTGGGTTATGCATCTTCTACAGTAGGCCTATAATACTCCAATAATATTCTAACTGGAACATTTTCGGGTTAAGCTGGTGTGTTTGTATATAGTCTTAACAGTTAAAGTGCTTTCCTGTGTTCTTTGTAGCCTATAGTATGGTATCATTCCGGTTTTAGGAGCAGTGTCCCAGTCATGATGCTCCTACATATTATACAGAGACACATTCTGAATTTCTACAGTGAATAAAAGATACTAGGAGATATTGGGGTTGGGGGTCTTCCCCCAAGTGAATATGAAGATTTTTGACTCAAAACTATGCAATTTTACATCATTTTGGACCATTACTATTACTAGTTAAATTATATTATTTACACATATCTCCGGGAACCATCACCTTACCGTGGTGGAGAGGTTTGGGTGTCCCTATGAACCTGAGAGCTATGTTGTCTGGAGCCTGGTGCTCCTGGTAGGGTCTCCCATGGCAAATTGGTTTCAGGCGAGGGGCCAGACTAAGAATGGTTCAAAATACCCCAATGAATAATCGAGGTAGAGGACAAGTGACCCGGCCCGGAGGAAGCCCGGGGCCCACGTCTAGAGCCAGGCCCAGACGGAGGGCCCGTCAGCGAGCGTCTGGTGGCCGGGCTTGCCACGGAGCCCGGCCGGGAATATCCCGAAGAAGCAACGTGGCACCCCCCTCCTCTCCATCCTGTGGGCTCACCACCTGCGGGACGAACCGCTGGGGTAGGGTGCGCAGCCACATGGGTGGCAGCGAAGGCCAGGGACCTCGACGGACCAGACCTGGGTCGCAGAGGCTGGCTCTGGGGACGTGGAACGTCACCTCTCTGTGGGGGAAGGAGCCGGAGCTTGTGCGGGAGGTGGAGCGCTACCAGTTAGATCTGGTGGGGCTTACCTCTACGCACAGCCTCGGTTCTGGAACCGTACTCCTGGATAGGGGTTGGCCTTTATTCTTCTCTGGAGTTGCCCAAGGTGCGAGGCGCCGGGCGGGTGTGGGGATACTCACAAATCCCCGGCTGAGTGCCGCTACGTTGGAGTTTACCCCGGTGGACGAGAGGGTCGCCTCCCTACGCCTTCGGGTTATGGGGGGGAAAACTCTGACTGTTGTGTGTGCGTATGCACCGAACAGCAGTTCAGAGTATTCGGCCTTCTTGGAGACCCTGAATGGAGTCCTGCATGGGGCTCCAGTAGGGGACTCCATAGTTCTCCTGGGAGACTTCAACGCGCACGTGGGCAACGATGGAGACACCTGGAGAGGCGTGATTGGGAGGAATGGCCCCCCTGATCTAAACCCGAGTGGTCGGTTGTTACTGGACTTCTGTGCTAGTCATGGACTGTCCATAACAAACACCATGTTCGAACATAAGGATGCTCATAAGTGTACGTGGTACCAGAGCACCCTAGGCCGAAGGTCGATGATCGATTTTGTTATCGTATCGTCTGATCTGAGGCCGCATGTTTTGGACACTCGGGTGAAGAGAGGGGCGGAGCTGTCAACTGATCACCATCTGGTGGTGAGTTGGGTCAGAGGGTGGGGGAAGACTCTGGACAGACCTGGTAAACCCAAACGGGTAGTGCGGGTGAACTGGGAACGTCTGGAGGAGGCCTCTGTCCGAGAGACCTTCAACTCACACCTCCGGCGGAGCTTTTCTGGCATTCCTGTGGAGGTTGGGGGCATTGAACCCGAGTGGGCGATGTTCAAAGCTTCCATTGCTGAAGCTGCGGCAGTGAGCTGTGGTCTAAAGGTCTTAGGTGCCTCAAGGGGCGGCAACCCTCGAACACCGTGGTGGACACCGGTGGTCAGGGAAGTCGTCCGACTGAAGAAGGAGGCCTTCCGGGATATTTTATCTCGGAGGACTCCGGAGGCGGTTGCAAGGTACCGACAGGCCCGACGGGCAGCACCCGCTGCCGTGAAGGAGGCAAAGCAGCGGGTGTGGGAGGAGTTCGGAGCAGCCATGGAGAAGGACTTTCGGTCGGCACCAAGGTGCTTCTGGAAAACCGTCCGGAACCTCAGGAGGGGGAAACGGGGAACCATCCAAGCTGTGTACAGTAAGGATGGGACACTGTTGACCTCAACTGAAGAGGTAATCGGGCGGTGGAAAGAGCACTTTGAGGAACTCCTGAACCCGACTAATACGCCCTCTTTTGTAGAGGCAGAGCTGGAAGCTGATGGGGGATCATCATCAATTTCCCTGGTGGAGGTCACTGAGATAGTCAAACAACTCCACAGTGGCAAAGCCCCGGGGATTGATGAGATCCGTCCAGAAATGCTGAAAGCTTTGGGTGTGGAGGGGCTGTCTTGGATGACACGTCTCTTCAACATTGCGTGGAAGTCGGTGACAGTGCCCACGGAGTGGCAGACAGGGGTGGTGGTTCCCCTCTTCAAAAAGGGGGACCAGAGAGTGTGTGCCAATTACAGGGGTATCACACTACTCAGCCTCCATGGTAAAGTCTACTCCAAGGTGCTGGAAAGGAGGGTTCGGCCGATAGTCGAACCTCGGATTGAAGAGGAACAATGCGGATTCCGTCCTGGCCGTGGAACAACGGACCAGCTCTTCACCCTCGCAAGGATCCTGGAGGGGGCCTGGGAGTATGCCTATCCAGTCTACATGTGTTTTGTGGACTTGGAGAAGGCGTATGACCGGGTCTCCCGGGAGATACTGTGGGGGGTGCTGCGGGAGTACGGGGTGAGGGGGGCCCTTCTTAGGGCCATCCAATCTCTGTACGCCCAAAGCGAGAGCTGTGTCCGGATCCTCGGCAGTAAGTCGGACTCGTTTCCGGTGGGGGTTGGCCTCCGCCAGGGCTATGCTTTGTCACCAATCCTGTTCGTGATATTCATGGACAGGATATCGAGGCGTAGTCGGGGGGAGGAGGGTTTGCAGTTCGGTGTGCTGAGGATCTCATCGCTGCTTTTTGCAGATGATGTGGTCCTGTTGGCATCATCGGACTGTGACCTCCAGCACTCACTGGATCGGTTCGCAGCCGAGTGTGAAGCGGCTGGGATGAGGATCAGCACCTGTAAATCTGAGGCCATGGTTCTCAGCAGGAAACCGATGGATTGCCTACTCCGGGTAGGGAATGAGTCCTTACCCCAAGTGAAGGAGTTCAAGTACCTCGGGGTCTTGTTCGCGAGTGAGGGGACAATGGAACGTGAGATTGGCCGGAGAATCGGAGCAGCGGGGGCGGTACTGCATTCGCTTTACCGCACCGTTGTGACGAAAAGAGAGCTGAGCCGGAAGGCAAAGCTCTCGATCTACCGGGCAATCTTCGTTCCTACTCTCACCTATGGTCATGAGTGTTGGGTCATGACCGAAAGAACGAGATCGCGGGTACAAGCGGCCGAAATGGGATTCCTCAGGAGGGTGGCTGGCGTCTCCCTTAGAGATAGGGTGAGAAGCTCAGTCATCCGTGAGGGACTCGGAGTAGAGCCGCTGCTCCTTTGCGTTGAAAGGAGCCAGTTGAGGTGGTTCGGGCATCTAGTAAGGATGCCCCCTGGGCGCCTCCCTAGGGAGGTGTTACAGGCACGACCAGCTGGGAGGAGGCCACGGGGAAGACCCAGGACTAGGTGGAGAGATTATATCTCCACACTGGCCTGGGAACGCCTCGGGATCCCCCAGTCAGAGCTGGTTAATGTGGCCCGGGAAAGGGAAGTTTGGGGTCCCCTGCTGGAGATGTTGCCCCCGCGACCCGACCCCGGATAAGCGGTTGAAGATGAGTGACACATATCAAAGCCTTTGTCTGAACATTTAATCCTTCTGGATGTTTACCCTAAAAGAGCAGATTCAGACAACTTTTAAGTAATATTTAATGAATTATATTTGTTCACAAATAACAACTAAACTTTTGACAAACAGTTCACAAATTATTTACAAAAAGGATGTGAGCATTTTATTAATAAATTACTGCACCCTCCTTCTCACCCCCCCTCCCCCGCGCCGTGCGTCGGCTTGTCCAGATGCTCCCCACATAGTTTTTATGTTCATACGGCTTATGAATTGTGAGAAGTGCTGGTGCGCAATGCCAAGGAGTAAAATAAAGAAGTGGCCCATTTCGAGCCCTGATTTTATGTTGTGGAACAAAACGTTAAAATCTCTTAAACTTGTGTTAACCACAGACCTCATTTCAGGGATCTAACTAAAAACTCATCCTCGACTTCGAGACAAGGGAACCGGAAGAGCTAAAATGCTAACTCATTTCCGGGTTTTAGGACTCATTGCTGCAGCACTCTATTGGGGTGGCTTGGCTGGAAACAGATATCACGGTTGGAAAGCTCACTAGCAACATCTGTTGGTTAAGACCTGAACGCACTATAGGAAAATAGCAGGTCTGAAATCCATGTTCCTTACCCTCACACTTCCAATTATCACAAGCTAACGTTACCTAGAACCCTTAGCTAACTAGACAAACTGTCAGTAATTGATACGCCTTATGGAATCTGTGTTATAGATGCCTTCCGTGATTTTGTTATCACAGAAACTATAGGGCCCTACCTCAATGCTGCCATCAGTCTGTCGCTGGCCACTGTCAAAAAAGACACTTGCCACTGGGCCTAACATCTTTTCTGGCAGAAACACTGATTTCCCTGTAATAAATCTCTTATCTACTCCTTTAATAATCCAACTCAGCCTCCTGCAGCTCACAGATCCAGACTGTGATAACATCTGTAGAACAGGAGATACCATCACACCATCCGCTTCTTCCTCCCACTGCTTCCTGCTGTCTGAGCCAAGCTGACAGTCAACAACTTTTACACAGCATCAGAGTCTGCTTCCGTAGACCTGTTACTGTATGTATGTATAATTTAGGAAGTGTTTATACTCAGATCATCAAATTCACAAGTTTTGCATGAATGGCAAGTGTGAATAAGACTCAACTATTGAAGAAAACGCTCTGAAATTAATTACAGGGTCAGGATCTCTGCATCGGTCATATCCATCAATCCAACGATTTACGGCATATTTGATCCCTTTTCAAACTTAAAGCTTCAGTAGGCAGAATATTTTTGCTCCTGCTGGTGGGCGGTGCTTGGTATTTCCTCAACAGATCTCAACATGGCTGCCGGGTCACAAACGTTCTCATTTTACAGCTAAACAGTACACTACAAGATGTTTCTGAAAACATTTTATGCGAGAAATAGGCATTACAGTAACAGAATATTGATTCATATTTGATCAGCGCTGCCTAGTTTGACTGTTTGATCGCAGTTCGCGAGTGATTGACAGCTGCTCAGAGACGTCAGGGCTCCAGCTCGGCTCTGATTGGTTGTTTTCCGCCGGCCTGTGAAATCTTGCAGATGCCATTAGGAGCACCGGAGGACACCGGAGGACACAGAGGCATATGATTTTTTTCAGATTACCTGTCTCATGCACTACTGTCAGGATATAGTGACCGTTTTATAAAATAACTGTTTTTAATCATATTCGCTCCAACCTGCCTACCCCAGCTTTAAGGCCTCAGTATGCTTCAAACCAGTTTGTGCAAAAAGAATATGGCTAGAATACATCTGCATTTCAGTCCATCTCAAATACTTCTTGGATGCTTTTACTCATTGTGGTGTCAGTTAAAATACTGTCCTGACATCCCAGGCAGTTTAAGACCAATTCACAACTTGCGACTCTGAGCTGAGTCTTGAGGTGTGAACAACGCTAAATAGCTGGAACCCCCGCACCACCACCACCACCACCCCCACCACCCCTCACCTGCCAACCAGAACCGAAGATGCCTTTTTGACCAGAGGTAAAACATCTTCAAGAATCTAAAGTGAGTCCAGCTGCCTTTGAGATTTAGATAACTCACCGTGCTTTCTTCTAACTGACACAAACAGCAGACTGCATGTAAAAATACACAGTTTTTCAAATTTCTCGGGTTTATTTTCAGATCAGCTGCTGCTGTTGAGACTTGAACGTCTCAGTCAGAGCACTAACTTCAGCGCTCCTTATCTCAACCACAAATTTAGACCAGTGACTAATCAGCAGCTCGTTAATCAATCACAGACACACACACACACACACACCTGCCTTCAGATAGCATCCATTGTGCTTCTGGATGTAACCATGGGAGCATCTGAATGTACTTGGTGTGTGTGTGTGTGGGGTTGCGGTGGCGACGGTGCACGGAAGAGAGGAGAGAGACAGACAGCAGAGATTTATACACTCGCAGAGGAGTGCAAACATGTCATCATCGGCAGGGCCGTTGTCATGGTTACCTGCCTGCCCACATCTTCTGACGTCACTTCCTGTGCGGAGGCGGGCGGCAGGGAAAACACTGCTGACTGAACCAGCAGCATCAGAGCTACAGAAATAAATCTGTTTTCATCACAACAGAACAAAACTGTAAATATAATACACAACGAGCTTCTGAAAATACGATTATTATTGTTATATTATTATTTTTGTTAGGACTTTGTTGATGTCGGTCTGCCTCATACTAGATTAGGAAAGAAACACTTTAAAAAGACACAAGACTTATAATCAGCAGCCACAATCACGACTTTATCTTATAGACATCTTATTAGACACCAGGAAACTGAGCTGTTGGACGGATGAAAACCGATTTAATGTTCTTAGTCTGAATCCCACTTCAAGAAGACACAATTACTCTGAGCTCATTCATCCGCCATGTTTCAACAGTAGCCCAGAACCAAGCCCCCAGGAAGAGTACCAGGCTTTGAAGCAAATTTTCATAGCGGCCAAACAGCGGTACTACAGCTTCCGTGTCCGTCACGTGATGCCATTGGGCCCAAAAATACTTTTTCCCATAGACTTACATTGGGAAAGAGACGTCCTTAACTTGGCGGATCATTTTAGGGAAATCAATTTCCCAGTAAGGACACTTGAATAGCCCTTATTTAAATTATTAGGTCCTAAAAGTTGTAAAATGCACTAATACAGTAGCTGAATCCAGAGTTATTTCCCTTCCTCCATTCATGTGAATGAGACCCAGACCGAGGCTGGAGAGAGGGCTGGGAGGCCCTTAGCGCTAAGCACTCTACTGTACTTACAACAACTTGCTCTAGAGAGGGCCATTCATATTTTTGCGTCGGCCCCCGTAGCAATCCTACACGCTTGGCACATGGGAGAAATTATATTTTGCAACCTCACCGCTAGATACCGCCAGATCCTACACACTGTTCCTTTAAACAATCTCCACAGTGTCACCTTCGTTCCACTTTTGTTTGACGGATGTGTCTAAATACTACAACACCCATAAGATTCTGCTGTTCGGAGAAGAAACGAGTCACAGGTAGCAAACTCAAAAAGCCTTGTCATTGCAGGTGTAACCAAAACAGATCGCCATGGTAACTGAATTCATTGAAAATTGACCCAGAATTTGAAAATGAATTAATTCAATCGGCACATTATAAAATCAGTTTTCTAAACACTGTAATCTTTAGTTTCAGCTCTTCGTTAGCGACTAACGTCACAGAATATGAACCTCTGTTCTGTCCTGATTTAGTTTGAAGGAATTCTCTATAAACTGATAGATATAAAGATTAAAACAGTAGTGGACCCAGGATGCTAAATTATGGATCCTGCTATGGCGAAGGCATGACCCGCCCTACTCTGCCTGTGATTGGCTAGAACTCGTTGTCTGCGTTGGTTGGATTGGTAAGGTTTAGACATTAGGGGTGAGATTGGTGAGGGTTAGGGTAGAATATCAGGGTAAGCCAATCAGAGGCAGAGTAGGGCGAGTCATGCCTTTCCCATAGTAGAAAAAAAGCGTAACGGCCACCCTCCGGCACACCGGAACCGAATAAATCAACTCAATCAACTATCTGTGGCAATATTGTCAAATATAACATTAGATGCTCTAACTAGAGCAACCTAATGACCACAAAGTAAACATCATTAATCGGTCGGCATCGCAACAGAACGCGTACAAAGTGTCTGCTAACTGTGTTAGCTGGTGACTCTAATGTGTCGTTGTTGCTCGTAGTGACCGCAGCTGTTGGAAACAAGAACAGAACATGTAGGTGTCCTTGTAAGAGCCTTCAATTTGACTTTACGCCATTTTAAATACATACTCATCTGTGTTTATTATCTACGCCGACCTACGTACACGGTTAGCAGAGTAGAGTCACTAAGACTTGCCACCACAGTAATGCCGGCGCTGCTAGATCGCGGAACACAACGCGTTCGTCGGCTTCGTCTATATGTCACTTTTCTTATGAATGTGGAAGGTAATAACATGTAAGCGTACGACAGTCAGTACTACTAGTATCAGCAGTACCACTGTACCAGTGGTAGAATCCGTGATAAATTGGCTAGTAGTACTAACAGTAGTAATGATAATACGGTATCAGTAATTAGTGTTATCGTAACTAAAACTTTTTCAGCTTTTCAATTCAAAGACTGAGCAGAAACTCCCGCTCCATGACAACTGATCCCATCACTGCCTATCATACTCTAAGGAGTATTTTACTGGATCATATTTTCATTATAAATAATCATATTACATCGTTTTATATGCCTATAATATTTCTATACTGACTCCTCCAGTGAATGATATTTGACGGCAGTATACACACACACACACACACACACACACACACACACACACACAAGCTCAGTTAACCTGCTGCTTTGTTCTCAGTTTCAATCAGCTGCAGGGTCTCATTATCTCCTCACACCATGTTAATCAGTGTGACTCCCATCAATAGTAAGGACACGCGCACAGCCGGGCACGCGTACCCAGTAGTTTGGATGAACGTGCACACACACACACACACACACACACGCACATGCACAGTGATGCCTGCTGCTGTCTGTCCGCTGTCGGTGTGTGAGTGTCGGTGTGATGTGTGCAGACTCACCGTGTCTCCTCAGGCGGGTCCTCGGTCTCTCTGTGTGCGGGGTTGGTCTACTCTGGAGCGGCTGTGAGCATCCTGAACCCTCCGCTCTCTGACTCACAGCATCATCATCATCCTCATCAGCATCATCAGACCTGCTGCTGATCAGCACACATCAGCCCTCCTCTTCCTCCTCCTCCTCCTCCCTCCATCACCATCACTTCCGCTCCACGGGCAAAAAACAGGAAACAAGACTTCCGTTCGGGTTTTTTTCGTTTCAATTTCAGAATAAAAGCCTGATATGTAAAAACCTAAAGAGCTCAAACGTTGGCAAAAGCAGTAATTTCCGGCATGAAATCCAATCAAATGTGACAAGCAGTCATTAAAAAAGATAAATAAAGTAAAATAAAACTTACAAATCCAGCCATATAGTAGACCAGGTCTAATTGTAATAGTTGTAAAATTTATATAAAATAAAAATTCAAAATTTATTGTATCATGTGATATTTTAATGTCAGAAAACCATCTTGGTCAAGTAAAAGTCACACTAAATTAACCAATAAATATAAAAAGAAAAAAAAGTTTTCACTTTTATTTTGAAGGTTGTAACTGACAAGCGGAATTCTTATTTTCAGCTTGCAACCTGACATATCATTATCCCCCACCAAAGTAAAAATACATTTTCCCTCCACACCTCCACCTCCATCAGCGTCACTCACACGTCATCAACTGAAAAAATAGAATAAGAAATATTATAAAACATGACATTAAAATCCCATTAGATTACATTAGAAACAAATACACTCCCGTGATGATGATGGTACTCGGTTTTAAATTCAATAAAGACATTTTAATGATTAGTATATAATAAAGATCTTGATATTTAAAAATAGCAGTTAGTTTTGATATTAACAAAGAAACTATAATTTTGTTACTCAACATACAGTATTTCAAATAGATCTCATTATGTTTCATTAGATTCCTTTAGATCGTATCAGAAGAACTGCAGATAATTTATATTCATTCATTACTAAAAACGTAACAAAAACTGTGTTTTGAAAAAGACAGAAAATAGTGAGATAGAATATTGTTTAATTTCAGTTATGATCTGAGTTTAAGTTTGTGCTAATTTTAACTCCTTTATATATGGTTAGGTAGTTTAATCTACAGCAATGCATCATAGTCTATAAAATCATCATATGTTTGTAGCGTCGCTGCCCTGTGAGAACAACGTATCTCTAAAAAGTCAACTTTCCATGAGCTCAGAAAAACAGCCCTGTTTTCAGCTTTTTGACGATGCCTTTTCCAGCTGATCCAAGAGGCTTTTAAAGAGTTTATTTAGCTTAAGAAGGAGGAGATTTTTCTCAACTCATAAAGGAACACTTCATCCTTCAGTTTTAATCTGGAGATACATGGTTTTCATTGGACAGGAAGGGGAAGGAAATTTGTAATTTGTAAAGTAACTAAAGCTGTCAGACAAATGTAGTGTAGTAAAAAGTACAATATTTACCTCTGATATGTAATGAGTAGAAGTATACATTTGCATTAAGTAAAGTAGGCCTACATATACTGTACCTCAAATTTGTACTTCTTAAGCACAGTATTTGAGTAAATGTACTTAGTTACTTCCTAACACTGAGGAAGTCTTTCATCATTGACATTAATATTACATTTTTAAAATGAACTGCTGTCTGTTGAGATGTGACCTACGCTTTGACTCTGCCCTCTTGTTGGATGTTATGTAATGTAAAGTTCAGGGCTGACAACAGTGAGTGATCAATAACTGATTTTTGATTATTGTCACATGGTGCATTAGGAGAAACTGTGGGTGGTATAATAAGCTTGTGTTGTCATTAATCTGATGATTATTTCAGAAAGTAAATATCTCTCTGTGGTTGAATGTGTTGTGGAATTTCTGATACTCGGGTTAACTCAGTCAACAGGAAGGAAGAGGCCCCAGAGCTGTTGATGTCTTAGATTTAAGTTTATTGAAGCTTGATCAAGGAGAATTGTCAGGTCTCCACCATTGGTGTGTTCTCTCCCTGAAGGCCTCACAACTTTGCCCGTTCTCCCTGGTGCTTAGTGTTTAACCTTATCATGTTTTGACTTACGCGGTTTCTCTGGCATCTCTGACCCTGGTTGCCCCAGCGACTGGCTCTATGGCCCCTACTACAGACACAGCTGTACAGATAACGGTGGCGCCCCTAGACAGGAATCCAACCCTTTAATGTCAACAGAGGGACACTCTGAGAGACACTCTGACCTCCCATGCAAGGAGAGAGGAACTGATAGAAAATTCCATCACAGAATGTTTTCTTTAAATCTGAGTGAGGTGAAATAAAAAATCATGAAGCTGATCCCAAAACCTGTGGCTTCCTCTAGTGGACAGTTGGAGTACTGCAAAAAAATAAAATAATAATAACATGTACATATACTGTGTGCGTATGTTTTCGGTGGTAATTTTAATATATTCACAGATAGATCTGCAACAGTTCACTTGAACACACTGTCACATATGTTCAGCTGTCTACTTTTGGCCATGTAGTGTGTATCTCATAACGTACTTGTTTTTTTCATTTTTTACTTTTTTCACGATTTGTTTACAACAATCTTTTTTTTTTTCATTGTGATAAAGTTCAAATATTTTGTTTTTACGATCACAGTCACATTGTAGCTCTGGTTGAACAACCAGCTTTGGCAATACTGTACCTCAGTGGTAGACAAACACTGACCGGTGGGCCAAACTTGGCCTTCCAGCAAAAATATTTGGTCCGCCCATTTTCTGTAGTTCTGCTGGGGGACTTTTGCTGCAATGACGGAGAAATCTGGAGGGTGATTGGGAGAAATGGCCTGTCTGATCTGAACCTGAGTGGTGCTTTGTTATTGGACTAATGTGCTAGTTATGGATTGGCCATAACAAACACGATGTTCGAGCAGGGTGATGCATAAAGGCCTTTAAACATCAGGGGCGTTATTTTGGTGTGATTAATTTGCACGTCAATATATTTTTTTGAACTGTTGTTTTTGTCATGAATATTTTTACACAGAATGCAAATATTGCGCAGCAAAAAAGTGACGTAATTTTTTCCCGGAACAAGGTTGATTTTTCTGAGCTTTTGCACCACGAATAAAGGAATCAACCAATCACGTGCAGAACAGGTTTTCTAGGATTATAAAACAACAACAAGGTGTGTTAAAAGTCCCTAGGAAGGGATCACATGACCACACCTGAAGTAGGGAGGATAAATCAAGCGCTCCTGTCTGGAAAGGAACCACCCCCCTCAGGTACAATCATTTCAACCAAATCAGAGGCCCTCTATATGATGCCTTCCTCCCTTTGTTCACTCTTTTTGACCTCCAACATGATGTGAGCATCCTGTAAGTTCATTTACTACTTTAATGCTTTGATTTACCTGTTTGTTGCACATTATCTGTTGATGAAAAATAAATCTGCCTCTAAACTAAATCACTCTGCTGACTACTCCTCACTCTGAACTGAAGAATTTTCTTGGATGAGAAGTGAAACATCTTCAAGAATCTAAACCAAGTCCAGTTGCTGCTGACTTAACCCTTACTCAGATGCTCCTCACTCTGTTGCTCATATTATTAAGTCCAGTCCAGTACATTCTTCCTCAACACGGAGGCTCCGTAGTCCAGACCATAGACTGTACATAAAGATGGACGACATGACAGCTCCCCAAAATTGAAGCCAAAACATCTCGATCGCCCCTTGGTGGCTGGCTGCAGTATAGGTCATAAATCCCAGCCCCTCCATGTTCGCGGATGGGACATGGGCCAAACTAAAAAGTCAAAGTACACGTCAAATACATTTTTCCCAAAGATGGTTTCTATAATTTTAGATAGTTCTTATCTCACTGGTGTATGTTCAAGTGTTAATTTTTCTGATAAGTGTGGTTTTAATTATTAATATTTGTTGCTATAAAAAGAGGGTGAGACGTAATGATTGGCAGCTGTGATAAACAGCTGCTCTGAGTGAAGTAGAGGAGATGTAACTTTAACTTTCCATAACTGTCACCAGTCTGTGTAATAGAATGTGTCAATTTGATCAGAAATGTAGTTCTAGAGATATTATGGTTAGTTGTTGTGTCCTTTTAGGCAAACAGCTACCGTGGTGCTAACGTAGCAGCTAGGTGGCTCACGCTAACACGCTGCGGCTGTGCTCAGCTCGTGATTGGCTTGGGCGGGTATATGGCCAGGGCCTCGATACTGCGGTTCCACCCCCGATCTCTACTGCTCAGACTCTGGCTCCAAATTACGTCAAAATCTCAAGATGGCAGCTCCCGTATCTGGGATATTTTGGCTTCACTTTTGTACAGTGGGAGGAAATGGAGACGTGTCATCCATCTATATATACAGTCAATGGTTCTAACCAAGAGGGCGATCTTTATTACTCCGTAGATCACCTCTTTCCATTCTTACCTTTCACAATAAAAGCCCCAGAAATATAGTATTATATATAGTATTATATAGTAGAGGTGAGTATTTAGCATTTTCATGTCATTTATTCTCCACGCCCTCATGTTTAAAGGCTTTAAGTCTACCTGGTACCAGAACACCTTAGGCCACAGATTGATGAATGACTTTTTGGTCACATCATCAGATCTGCGGCCGTATGTCTTGGACACTCAGGTGAAGATAGGAGCAGAACTGTCAACTAATCACCACGTGAAGAGCTGGATCAGATGGCAGGGGAGACTGCCAGACAGACCTGGTAAATCCAAACGTGTTGTGAGGGTGAACTGGGAACGTCTGGCTGAGGCCCAATGAGGTTTTCACCTCCGGAAGAATTTCTCATGCATCCTGGGGGAGGTTGGGGACATGGAATCTGAGTGGGTCATGTTCAAAACCTCTATTGTGGAAGTTTGAGTTGTGGCAAGCTAAGAACCCACTGGTGGACAACAGCGGTGAAGGAGGCCTTTCAGGCTTTGTTGGCCAAGGGGTCTCTTGAAGCAGCAGACCGATACCAGGAGGCCAGAAAGGCTGTGGGTTCGGAGGTCACAGAAGCAAAATCCAGGTGTGGGAGGAGTTTGGGGAGGCTATGGAGAAGTACTTTTGAAGAATTGGCTAAACAAGAGGGTGTGCTCCAATTATCGGGGTATCGCACTGCTCAGCCTCCTGAGGAAAACTCAGGTCGTCGGTGAGCGTCTGTCGGCCTAGTTTTTGCAGTGTGTCCCGCACCGTCGGCTCTAGTCTGCCTGTGTCTGAGGTTTTTTGGCTGCGGAGCTCGTCAAGTGAGATAAATCACTCTGATTGGCTGTTCAGCTTAAACGAATCAGTGCACGAGAAAAGAAATGGAAGTGCACACACAGAAGGCTCTTCAAATTTTTCATCTTCATCTCATCTGATCATTCCAATACATGGATATTTTCACAGCAACATGGCCAAGTGGAATGAAGCTAAGTGGTGAGTGAGAGTGGTGTGAAAGTGATCGGCAGACGTAGCTTTGTTTCATGTACGTATCATTTCCACGGCTTCTATATCCGCCATCCTCGGTTTTCCAGTTTCCTTTTTGAATGATGAATACGGACTACCGCCAGTTGCTAGTGTGGACAGTTATTTCCTTTCATGCAGGTGTAGAACGTACGTGCTAACTGGCCGTCGGCGGTAGTCTTTGCGGTGTGTTCAAATGCAACAAAGGCGACGTGAGGCAACGCAACAGCCGGCCTTCATCGCTGCTGGTTATTTGATATTGGCTTGGCATGTCTGTGCTATAACAGATGAGGATTTGTGTTGGCCTTGTCATAAAGAAGTTGGAACAATGGTACAAACGCTATTCGACTGTGACATGGTTAAGGGTTTATGGGGGAAGGTAATATCTTTCATAAGGAACTGTCCAATGTCTCCCTGACCAAGAGCCCAACCCTGTGTAGTTATCTGAAGTTTTTAGGGATAATAATCTCTAAAAAACTGCAAATAACTGAACTGTGAACTGTGGTTCAAAATTAGGATGCAAAATTATTGAGATAATGGAAAATGGTCACACCCTAGTTACTCGACCACTAAATCAAACTAATGTCCAACATTAGTGATCTCACATCACGCACAGTAAATGCCAACTGATATTGCCGTTGCCTTTTTTTATTTTATTTTATCTTTATTATTATTATTTTTTTAATTATTTTCCCGATGAACCCACCTCTTTGTACTGTACTGCTGCTTAGTATCTTTACTGTTTGTATAATTTATTTAGTCATGGAGATATAGTGGGTAGGATGGGGGAGTGTTTAGAATATGAAAATGTCCTAAGAAATATCTTGTAACCTTCATGTTAAAACAAAATGTTGGACACAAATATCATAAAAAATAATAATACCACCTGCAAATAATAATACCACCTGCAGTGTACACTGTGAGGTCATTAAAGTGGATTGAAATGAATATACGATTGGTAGAGAGACCTACGGTTAAACCTCTCTCTCTCTCTCTCTCTCTCTCTCTCTCTCTCTCTCTCTCTCTCTCTCTCTCTCTCTCTTTCTCCCTCTCTCTCTCTCTCTCTCTCTGTGTCTCTCAGTGATCTTCAGCTCAGCTCGGAGTCATGAGGTAAGAACGGACCACTCCTTATATTCCTGCCTGTAACTCACATTTATCTCGTATTGCATGTCTACAAACCGTCCGACCGACCCGCCTGGCCTCCCTCGGTCCGGTTCTTCCCGGCTGTGCTGCTAAAAGCTGCGGATTAAAGACAATAAGAGCCTCGTTGATCAGCGCAGATCAGACGGGAGGAGGCTCTAAAACCTGCAGCATTAAAATCAGATATTTAAGGTTTAAATCAGATGTTTATGATTCGCTTCTCAAAGCTGCGTTTTTAACATGTTTTAATTTCATTAATCATTAATGCGTTTTTTTGGAGGGGGATGCGTCCTATTTTCTCCCTCCTCCTTCATGCGGGCAGAGGGATGGAGGGTGGAGGGTGGAGGAGCTGATGAATCATAGATGTCGTCAGAAAAAAAACAGCAGCTCAACAAACACATTTTAGAGGTCAAATCTAAATACGAAATATAGAAGAATAACAGATTTCCAGTTTTAATTTCGTAAGTAAAACAGTAAATCTGTTAGTGTTTATTTGAATAATTAGGTCATTAAGTTCTTTATCTGCGTATAAATGTGTTTTTTTTATACAGGTGAACCGTTCATGTTGAATCAAATGAATATTTCAAATTCAAAATGAATATTTCGAATTCAAATGAATATTTGATGGATTTGATTGCAGGTTGTTTATTTTATATCCGACTGGTTGATGGTTTGTGGCCTGCTCTGTCCCAGTCTGTGCTGGTTTCACTGTTTCATTATGATGGTCTGTATTGCTTCTGCTGGGAGGATTCAGCGCTGTTCATTGATTCTGTTTGTCTCAGTAGGCCTTTTAAGTCTCTGTTTTTATGTTTAATATGGAGGATCTGTGTATTTTATAGATTAAAATTTGTGTTTATTTCTCTGTATATTGTTCATTTAGTGATCTGGTATGAAAAGTGAAAGTAGATCCAACTAGAATGGCACTTGGAGAGCACAGACCTCCGCCAAGGTGCCTGACTTTAAAAACAGATCACAGCTCACATCTGGCGGTACCATGAGGTGGTCAGCTTATTATTAACACGGTGTGTTTCTGTTTAATGTATCGACGGATGCCTCTCTCATTCAGCAGCCTTGTTACAGTATGTCTGTATAACGTTGCACTACATTGTCTGTCATCCTGTCATCTACCGCTTTTTTCTTTCTCACTGCGGATGGCCAGCAGCTCCCGCACACACATCCACACAGGTATCTCGCTGCTCGAAGAAGGCGGGGTCATGCGTCATCAACACGTCATCAGTTACACTGCGCATGTGTTATACCCCGTGGTCTTAATGTTCAGGCTGATCAGAGTTCTTAAAAAAATTCCTGAATCCGGATCATGATCTGGATCGCCACCAAAATCTAATGGATTGTTCATTGCGCCACACCCAACCCCTCCAAAAAATTTCCTTCAAATCCATTGCGAACTTTTGGAGTAATCCTGCTAACAGACAGACAAACAAACAAACCAACGGCGGTGAAAACATAACCTCCTTCAAGGCCTTTGGCCTTGGCGGAGGTAAAAGGCAGATTTGAATTGATCTGAAATAAGAATAGCCTATTAAAGGAACCCTGTGTGATCAGAAGCAGGCCTGGTGGTGATGTTTGTATCAAATCTTATATGTTTTTGGTTTGTTGGATTCACTGTGAATGTATTTGGCTTTTTAAGGGGAGACACTACAGGCAAAAACATTGTTTTTCATGTACTGGTGAATTCGGAGATTTGGGGCTATTTTGCTTCCATAACATGTCTTATTTCAGACTAGTGGAAAGAAAACATCCAAAATACACATGTGGTTGTTTATTTTACTACTTTGTCTATTTGCGTCTGTAGATTTCTCCTATAAATTCACCCAAAGTTAGCATTAGATAATGCCTCATTTGCATATTTAAACATACAATTTCAGAAAACTTGTAATATAAAAAATAATTATCTTAATGTGGGTAACATTAACTGCTGTTTTATGGTGATATTTGTTGGCCTATTCACCTGTAGTGTCTTTAAAATGTATGGAATTTTACAATCCATATCTTTAAAGGCCATTTCTATCAGACTCTGAGCCTGAAATTTCCACTTCAGTAGCACTTACATCCACCAAACTTTCCAATGTCATTCCTATCTATATTCTGAAGGATTTACTGAGGGGTTGTTCGTATATAATTAATAGCCTGATTTATACATTTCATTCCGAAAAACATGGCAAAAAATGTTCTTTTATGGCTGTTGACAGTATGTTTTTATTTATGGAGTGATGAAAAGAGATATCCAGAATTCCCTCTGTAAAAACCTTTGACTGTAATATGTCGACAAAATGAAACAAGAATGTTGAACCTGGCTTTATCCAATGTTCAGATTTCTATTCTGGAGCATACAACATTTAGCACATATTTAGTAAGATAATCATTTGCATACTTAAACATAACATTTCAGAAAACAAGTAATACAAAAAATCAACTGGGGAAGTTCTATAGTGATATCTATTCGTTAATTTCTTTTAGCCTATTCTCCTGCAGTGTCTCCCCTTAATTTGTTTCCATCTATGAAATAGAGAATGATATTTCAAAGCTCTTGAATATTTATCCAAAAGATGATTATAAAGATAGGTTTGAGAAAAAGTTGTCATTGCTCACATCTGCAAGAGTGTATAAAATATTTTTGATTTTTTTTTTCGGCCAACAGGAAGTCAGCCATCTTGGATTTTGTGCGTTAATTTAAAATTGCCGAACACGTGTTTTAGGACTTAAGGATGCACAAAAACTCATGAAACTTTACAGGCATATTCACACTCACAATTACATTGATTTGGTGGTGTAATTGGGCTTGGGCATGGCATGTTGGCTCTTTAGCGCCCCCTTATTACTTTTAGCCTTTGAACATACCTTTGACGCCCTTGGTATACTCGAAAACTCATGAAAGTTGGCAAAAAGATGGACACCTGTGAACTTTCCGTGAATGTACAGAGATTGGGTTCAGCACGATTAGCGGGCTTCATAGCGCCCCCTAATGCGTGGAAGGACATAGTTTGGACAAAGTTGATCAGTGCATTTCATGTATTTTATGCATACTTTTACATACTCCTCTTAAAGAGTTTATCGGATTTGTGTCAAATTTGGGTGGTATAACCCTCAAACTAATCTGACGATAAATTGCAAAGGAAGTTTTGAATGGTGATGTCATAGGTCATGTGAGAAGACGCCATTTGAACTTTACGATACTCCTCCTAGAGGATTCAAGAGATCCATCTCAAAGTCGGGCAGCAGTATCTCAACACCTTCACGATGCAAAATTGCGAAGCTTTTGTGTTTTCGTAAAAACGGTTTTGTGGCGGCGCGGCGAATTTCGATTTTTCGACATGACACGGGAGGCTGTTGTAACTTGACTTTACATATTCCAATCTGCCCCAAATTTCACAAGCTGGATAAGAGTCCAGAGGCCTGTACTACGAAGCGAGTTCAACATAACAAGTGTATCTTCTTGTTATCTGGATTAACTAACCCTAACAAACAAGATCCCGCTAAGTGGTCCTACGAAGGTGGTTATCAACTCGGTAAATCAACCCAGGGTTCCTCAATCTGGTTATGAGTGCGTTCACATGAACGGGGCGGTGTTTGCAGCATGTCACCAATCACGGACATGGACAAGTCTACTGACTTGCGGACAGACAGGCAGAGCGGCACATTTTTACAAAGGAAGAGCGAACTATAATTGACAAATACGAATAAATCCAGCTGTCCTTCCGGCATTAGTCAGTTTAAACTGTGTTGTTTTTAGCCTGGATTATGACTTAAACGTCTTCATATGTGTGTAATATTATCATACGATCCGCGCACTCAGCTCTGATTGGTCAGTAGGCCATGCTTTTATATGAGTTGATCTCTTATCTGGAATATAACCTGCTCCGGAGCAGGTTAGGTGTTCAGCACAAGTTATGGCGATCTACCCCGGTAAGAAGTGATCCACCTTCGTAGGACGGAAAACCCAGAGTTAACCCTGTAGTTACCTCGCTAACCCTAAATCCTGCTTCGTAGTACAGGCCTCTGGCCTGAAGACATATTTGTGCCATTATGAGTGATAGTCATAGCATCACCTACATGAAACAGGAAGTTGTTGTAAATTGACTATACATTGTCCAATCTGCCCCAAACTTGACATGTTTTACAAGAGTCCCAGCCTGAAGACATATACGTGCCATTATGAGTGATAGTCAGAGCGCCACCTACAGGAAACAGGAAGTTGGAAGGTGTCCAATCAGCCGCAAACTTGACATGTTTTATAAAAGTCTTTAGCGCCACGTGCTCCACGCAGAAAATACCCTCCAACTGTTGTGTGCAGTGTCCGACTTTCATGGAAATGCACGGCAGCGGGTACCCCCGACATGCGCAAAAGGGCAAGGGCCCGTTCAACGCTGCTTGCAGCTTGAATTAATTTTCACTTGAAAGCTATTTGTAATAGGAAGATTCATTGAGGAGGTATGATCACAGATAGATTTGTTCTGATTGACTGTACATTTTCTCTGTTCATTTCTCCATGAAAATCTTTGATAATAATCACAATAATACTATAATGGCATACTTGAATTGATGTTCTATGAGAAGCACAAACTTTCAGTTTTAGGTCACATGTTATTTTATTTTGAAATATATTGTTTTACCTCCATAGAGCGCTCCAGGTATGACGTATTTTTGTAGGCCAACCAGGAAGTTAGCATCGCCCTGGTTTCCTCGATAAAAAGCCAATGGGATTTTTCCATTGGGTTTTGGATTATTGCAGAAAATAAGCTCTGTGGCAAAGAAACATTTGTGATACTTATACATTTTGTTCAGCAAGATAATCTTCACAAATGAACACCACTTATATGAATTTTGAAGTGTGAATGCAATCTCCAGAAGTAAAAAGCTAACGTGTATATATATATATGTGTATATATATATATATATATATATTTACATGTGTGTGTATGTATATATTTATTTACTAAAATATTTAATGATATTTTAGTAAGAGATCCTGTTTTAATTAAACATACTCAACACTCCATGTTTACATGTTGTCAGTCTTGATAATCTCAGTTATTCCCTCAATATTTTTAATCATTTGTACCTTTATGTGAAGATCAGCTTAGAAGTGTAGGAGCTCAGTTCCTAAATAGGTCAAACATTCAGATATCTTCCGTGCATTTACTCGATCCGTTTAAGGAAACTCTGACATCTGAGAGCCGGCTGCAGAACAGAAACATGTTTAACACAAGAAAGGACCAGATTCACATTCTGTTTTTTTTTTTCACATCCTTCACGTATTTTCATCTGTTGTTTGATTTCCTGACAACATGATTCATCCCTCTGATATTGTTGAGTGGTTAAATGTCTGAGTGTCCTTGAACATACAATCAGGAAGTGATTGCTCTCAGTTGCATCTCCTCCGCATGATGAGAATGTTTGACAGAGAACAAACAATGGATTATTTCTCTGTAACAACTTTCTAGTTTCTGTAATGAAGTGAACCCAGCGTCTGACTGGAAGAGAGGAAGTCAATGTGAAAAGTGATTGATTTATAAAATGGAGGCTGGTCAGCAGAGAGGTATGTGAGTGTCTCTGAGCTGCTGTCTGTGATCAGGTTTTAAAATTTAGACTTCAGGTTGTTTTCTTCTTCTGATGCAGGAAGCTTCAACATGTGGCTTCACTAAAAAAAAAAAAACACTTTTATATAATAGTTGAGAATTTGACCCTGAAACTGAAACTGGTTAATTTTTTTTTTTTAATATTGAGAACCAACCAAAAGTCTAATCTGATATTGACAAGTATTAAAATGATTGATTTAGTGTCCCTCAAAATATAGCTGCAGCAGCTGAATACATCTGCATAAAAAAAAAGTGTGTGAATGAGCATTAGTTTACATCGTGATGAGCAGGTGGCAGTGCACCTGTGTGAGTGTGTGTGTGAATGGGGTTAATGTTGGCCCGTAATGTAAAGTGCCATGAGTTTGTGTTGGCGTGTAGTATTTTCTTTAGGTTCTGAGAGAGTCAAATCAGAGTCAAATCAAATCAAGTTTTATTGTCACATACAGTATACAGTATAACCATACAAATACAATGTGTTTCTTAGATGCCTATCTCCAGAACAAATATAACAAATAGATAAAATAAGATTAAAAAAAAATAGATAAAATTAAATAAAAATGAGACGGTGACACAATGAGGCAATAAACAAAATAATCAGTAGGATTAAATGAGTGAGTTTCAAAAATGAGATAATATAACCAGTACATAATACCATATGATGTACAGTCACTGGTTCAGGATCTCTTTGGACAAAACCCAAATCTTTTTAGTATCAAATTTCCTCTTTCAGTACTGTCCCATATCTATATCTTTCTATATATTTATATCTATGTCTATCTATAGCTACAGTATATCTATATCCATGTCTCTGTCCATGTTTAAGCTCAGACACATTCTCACACACAACTCGTCAAATACCTCTGCTTGGTCAGTGCCCCTTGGCATGGCAGGCAATCGCACGGGGTACCCCTCTAGCGTTACTTTTGGATGGACCAGGGACAGCATGTCAACATACGCTCATTACATGCATAGTGTCCTTTCAAAATAAACTTCTGTTTTCACAGGAAATTCTGAGGTTTAAGACACATTTGTGTTTCATCTTTTTGATGATGAAACTCTCAGAAACGGCACTTTTATATTCAGACAGACGTGCCGATTTCTATCATTAACAACCAGAGAACGAATGAGTTTGACCTCTGACCTTTGACCTGTGTGTATCAGACTCTCAGTTCAGATCAGATGTTCAGAAGCTGTGTTTTCTGGTCATGACGAATCAGGATGTGACTCAGCGAGCCACGGGGACAGGAAGTCCTTCTCTGAGCTGGAAGAGGCAGCGAATATGTCACGTTACGTTAACAGCGAGTTTTAGGAAAAGTGAGCGGCTTCAGACGGAGACAAACACTGAAATCGTCTCAGTCATGTTTGTTGGAGCTGTCACCTCTGACCTTTTACCTTCTTGTTGTTGGTGACTGAGGGTTTAAATCGGCTGAATTTCAATCTGAAGACTAAAAGTTGAGCTTTTCCTGTGTCTGTTTCTTTTATGCGTCAGTGTCCGTGATAAAGACTTTTTTGTCGAGATAAAGACACAAACAAGCCATCGACCTCCAGAGGCCTGTACTACGAAGCGAGTTCAACATACCCAGGGTATCTTCTCCTTATCTGGCTTAACTAACCCTTACAAACGAGATTCCGCTAAGCGGTCCTACGACGGTGGTTATCAACTCAGTAAATCAACCCAGGGTTTCTCAATCTGGCTGTGAGCGCGTTCACATAAAGGGGCGGGGTTTGCAGCATATGACCAATCACGAACATGGACAAGTCTACTGTCAGCAGACAGAACAAACAAAGAGCGAACTATATTATTAGACAAATACGAAGAAGTTAAACACATAATCCAGACTAATACTAACACAGTTGAAGCTGCCAAATGCAGGAAAGACAGCTGGAAAAAAAGAAAAAATGCCGATGTGTGAATGCGTAAATTAACTGACTTATTCATTTAAGGGAATACTTAAAAGTCAGAAATAGTCGTCAATGGGCCAGTGATGTAAGGGATAATGTACAGCGAGCCGGTCATTGTTGTGAAAGAATCCCCGACAAGGCGATGCTGATGCTGTGGACCCCGACGCGGAGTGGAGGGGTCTCTCATCGCCCTGAAGGGGATGCTGTACGGTTACTATACGGCTACTTACTTAAGAAATCAATATTTTGACACAAAAACGGTCCGCCATAGTCCGACATCAGAACTGCGCCCATAGCAACGGTCTGTTATACATAACAACGGTCTGCTATAAAGAAATTACAGACCACAGAACGCCGGGATTTAAGATGTTTATTGTCACGCCGGTTATACAGGTACAATCGTGTGAAATACTTTTTGCTGGGAAGCTCCATTAAGAAAGAAACGGTAAGTTAAGTAGCAAAGAATAACAATAAAGTAAAAATAAAATAAAATAATAGTGTATTTACAATAATATACAGTATAATTATAAAGGAAATATGGTGTATGGTAAATATATACAAGCATTGCACAGGCATTTTTGTTTTTTTATATTGCACAGAGGTATGTATTGAGTATTACACTTTTTAATTGCACTTATTTATTGCACATTGTGGGAGAGAGGGTGTTTGGGGGTGTGATTTATCGGTTCAACAGTCTGATGGCCTGGGGGAAGAAACTTTTCCTCAGTCTGCTGGTGTGAGTCCTGGGGGTCCTGTATCTTCTGCCAGAGGGCAGAAGGGAGAACAGGCTGTTGTGGGGGTGTGAGGTGTCCTTAATGACCCTCAGGGACTTCCTGAGGCACCGCTGGGTGTACAGCTCCTGCAGGCTGGGCAGCTCGCAACTGGTGATGTGTTGGGCCGAGCGCACCACCCTTCCCAGCGCCTTGCGGTCCACGTTGGTGCGGCTGCCGTACCAGGTGGTGAAGCAGCCTGTCAGGAGGCTCTCTATGGTGCCTCGGTAGAAGTCCCTGAGGATTCCTGGTTTCAGTCCAAATGTCCTTAGGCGCCTCAGAGCGTATAGACTCTGTTGGGCCTTCCTGACTACAGCGGTGGTGTGGGTGGCCCATGTCAAGTCCTTGTGGATGTTGACACCAAGGTATTTAAAGGTGTCCACCCTCTCCACCGCTGTGCCGTTGATGGTGACTGGGGGGTGAGTGTGACCCCCCCTCCTGTAATCCACAATGACCTCCTTAGTCTTAGAGACGTTCAGGGAGAGGTGGTTGTTCTGACACCACCGTTCCAGGGTGGTCACCTCCTCCCTGTAGGCCGTCTCATCGCCATGGGAGATCAACCCCATGACTGTTGTGTCATCCGCGAACTTCACGATGGTGTTTGAAGCTCTTGTTGCCACACAGTCGTGGGTGTAGAAGGAGTACAGGAGGGGGCTGAGGACACAGCCCTGTGGCGCTCCCGTGCTGAGGGTCAATGAAGTGGAGGTGAGGTTGCCCATTCTCACCACCTGGGGGCGTTCCATCAGAAAGTCCAGGATCCAGTCACACAGTGTTGTGTTCAGGCCCAGATCCTTCAGCTTAGTGACGAGCCTGGAGGGCACTATGGTGTTGAACGCTGAGCTGTAGTCCACAAACAGCATCCTCACATAGGTGTCCCTCCCTTCCAGGTGGGAGAGTGCGGTGTGCAGCACGTGGGCGATGGTGTCGTCTGTGCCTCTGTTTGGGCGGTATGCAAATTGCAGGGGGTCAAGGGTGGGGGAAAGCATGGGGCAGATAAGGGATTTAACCAGCCTCTCGAAGCACTTGCTGGCTATGGGGGTGAGGGCTATGGGGCGCCAGTCATTTAAGCTGGTCACTCTCTGTTGTTTGATTGACCAATCAGAATCGAGTATTCAACACAGCCGTGTAATAAATATAAATAGCTTTCAGAAAAGAATGAATGAATAGATCACACTTCATTATGCCCTTTGGTAATGACATAGCATGTATGACTATTTCAGCCTTCTTTCATCAGCGTCCCCGACTCCGGCGCTGTAAAACAGACTTGAGAGCCAGTAACAAAATAACTATAAAAACATAGTTCCAAGCAGTAAGCATCCACATCATACAGCCAGCTGTCCTTCCTGCATTTGTCAGTTTAAACTTTGTTGATTTCAGCCTGGATTATGACTGTAACTTCTTCTTATGTGTAATATTATCATACGATCTGTGCACCGAGCTCTGATTGGTCAGTAGGTGGTGCTTTTATAAGAGTTACCATGGCGATCTACCTCGGTACGAAGTGAACCACCATCGTAGGACGGAAAACCCAGGGTTTACCCTGAAGTCATCTCATTAACCCCAAATCCTGCTTCATAGTACAGGCCTCTGAAGTCACAGAGACAGAAGCAGCGTATTTCATATTTCATCCTGTCGTCAACAACAACAACAACAACAACAACAACAACAACAACAACAACAACAACAACATAGCCATGTGTTTTCAGACAGGAAGTGTGAGCGCTGAATCACTCAAATCCAACAAATCCCATAAAAAGACCCAAACCAACCAAATGACACTCTGTCTTTCAATACTTCCACTTGACTTCCTGTCTGTGGCTCTCAGCTCCAAGCTCATTGGTTCCTACTGAAGAAGTATATCTGTAAAACCACAAATATATAGTTTCATGTTTAAAAAAAGACTCAGTAATTTGCTAAAACAGCTGGTTACTGTAGTTTTTAATCACACAAACAGGAGGAAATAGTGAATTTGTTGGGGACTATTTTTTTATATTAATCAACATTTGGTGTTCTATTGAGTATTTGTGGCAGCAGGACGGTGTATGTGGGATTGGGTCAGAATAAACTACAGTGTGTGTGTTCATGGTGATGAAGGAACATGTCAGCCAGTGACACAGTGAGACTAATTGATGTGTTTTTAGTAGTTGTTGGACCATAATGGAGCTCTATGGCACAGAGGAAGAAGATATATCAAGCTTTGATACACACACAATACTTGTTAGTAGATACATTCACTGTTGGTTGTGGATGAGACACTAGAGGCATCTTCTCGCTTTCAGCATCATTCGTTGTGATTCGTTGTGATTTGGCGCTATATAAATCAAATTGACTTGACTTGACTCGTTAGCTTAGCTTTTAGCATCCGGAGGTCAGTGCCTGTTAGAGGAAATGCTTTTATTGTCTCAGGGAGTGTCTCCTCTCAGTCTGATGCGCCAGATTAAATTACACTCTCATCCCGGTTTTAATATTATATCGTAAAAACTGAAGATCTTTTAAAACCCTGAAACACACTGAGAGGAGAAGACTGTTTTTAGAGACGTATCTGGATGTTTGACTGCATTCGCTCTCCACACACCGACGCCATTTTCTCCTCCTCCTCCTCTCTTTGCCTGGAGGATGTGGTTGCCACGGTAACCAGACAGTCCCAATGGGGGTAGAGATGCAGGCTGGGGAGGATGTGGGGGTGGAGCAGGTGGGGGTGGAAGTGATCAACACTCTCTTTGTTCAGATACATAATGCACATTTAATACGTGAACATTTATTATTAAGAGAGTTATCTGAAAATCTGACTTCATAAAGAAATACTAATAAATAAATAATTTAAATCACACAATATATAATCAGTATCTACAGAGTGTGACCCATCTGTCTCAGTCTTACAGTAGATTTGTTTTTATGAGTTCTGTCAATCGAATATTTATATATATTCAAATATATATATTCAAATATTTAATCGCGATTAATCACAATTTTTTTTCTATCTGTCTATCAGAACGTACCTTAAAAGGAGATTTGTTAAGTATTTAATACTCTTATCAACATGGGAGTGCATGGACTAATGTGCTTCCTTTATGCAAATGTATGTATTTATTATTGGAACTCAATTAACAAAATTAAACGATTACAAATATTGTCCAGAAACCCTCACATGTAATACATTTAGCATAAAAATATGCTCAAATCATAACATGGCAAACTGCAGCCCAGCAGGCAACAACAGCTGTCAGTGTGTCAGTGTGCTGACTTGACTATGACTTGCCCCAAACGGCATGTGATTATCATAAAGTGGCATGTCTGTAAAGGGGAGACTCGTGGGTACCCATAGAACCCATTTTCATTCACATATCTTGAGGTTAGAGGTCAAGGGACCCCATTGAAAATGGCCATGACAGATTTTCCTTGCCAAAATTTAGCGCAAGTTTGGTGCATTATTTAGCCTCCTTCACAACAAGCATGCCAGTATCTTCACTCTAGCTTTAAAACTGAGCCTGCTACCACCTAAAAATTGCAAGTTGCGTTAATGCGTTAATAAAATTAGAGGCGTTAAAACGAATTTGGGGTAATACATTACTATCGCGTTAACTTTGACAGCCCTAATGATAGACTTATTAACATCAGCTTGTGTCTGAATATATAAGTCAGTAGAGGCTGGTCCATAGAGGCAGAGGAGGTTGCTCCTCCTCTATTTTTTGAGAGGCAAGAAGGAGATCAAAATGAAAATAAACCATTACCAAATCTCAGTATCATTTATAAAATATTTTTTTCTCTTCTTTGGAAAAAATCCATTATTTAATAATTTCTAATTAAAATGCCTCAACAGCGAACCTGCAGGGCAGAGGGGAAAGGGCAGCCTGTGTGTGAAGTGGTTGTGGTCACTTGAAGGGAGGACGGGGACCCTCTGTCCTCCCTTAGGGCGGGACCTCTCCTATCCACTCAATGCATTTCATTTTTTTCATGCTTGTCTGTTATTGGCCAAAATATGTCAAATGATGGTCCAAGCTCCCTTAGCTGGTTACCAATCAACAACCAGCAGACTACATGACTGACAGCGGGTTGTTCCAATGATGATGTCTAAATGTTATCTTCAGTCTCTACCACTGCATGTACGTGATGAACTGGCAGTAAACTATACTATACTATACTATACTACTAGCAGCTTATTAGGAAATTAATTATAACGTGTAAATTGTGAACTACTCTTAAACACATAACAAAACAGCGGGTTGGTCTAATGATGATTTCCAAATGTCATCTTCAATTCTTTACCGCTGTATGTACGTGAGTGGGAAAAACTATCAGTAAGGCAATAGGTGAATACAATAGCATGTTAGCTAACAGTTAGCTTGTAGTAGCAGCCCTGAATGACTGTAAACTAGCAGAGAATGGATTTGGACTAGGGGGCACAGCAGCAGCAGGACGCCGCTGGAGAGAAGAGAGCTCCGCGATATCCGATATATCGGCTGATAATAACACAACATTCAATTCAATTCAATTTATTTTTATATAGCGTCAAATCATAACAGAAGTTATCTCGAGACGCTTTTTATATAAAGCAGGTCTAGACCGTACTCTATAGTTTAGAGACCCAACAAGAGATCCCCAAAGAGCATTGCATTGTTGCATGCATAAACATAACATAACAACATAACAACAACATAAACATAACAACATAAACTACAATCTTGATACAGATCCTTTTGGATTATGGAGCTATACAGTGACTTCAAAAAATGGCACTGAAAATGAAATTTGCCTTTGAAAACAAAACCTGGGCTGAAAAAGGAAACATTGAAACACTTGTATTGTAAAAAGTCATATTGGTACAGAAACAAGTTCCACTGAAAAATAACACAGAGGCATTAAAAATTATTTTTATTTTATGTTAATTTTTTTTGCGTTCTGATGTGTTTTCCAATCTTCGGATTTATTCTTCATGTCACTCTTTTTCAGTTTTTTTTATGCTGACAGAGTGGACTAGTTTTTTTTCTTTTTTTATTGTGACCCAGATACAAACTGAACATAACATTTTACAGTGTAAAACTGTCTCATGGAGACTGCGATAAGCTGATATCAGCCGATTGATTTCTATCTTTATTCCTTGTTGCTCTGACTGTTTGGATTTTAAATGAGCAGAAATTTGACTAAAAATCAAAATTATTCATCTTTTAAATCATCTTCCATCTCTCTATCTGTAGTTATTCAGGTTTCTCTCTCTGCTTTCAGAAGCAGAAGTACTCAGAACCTTTACTTTTGTAAAAGTAGTAATACCACAGTTTAGAATTACGCTGTTACAAGTAAAAGTCCTGCATTCTAATTTTTATGAGTAAAAGTACAAAAGTATTAGCATCAAAATGTACATACAGTACCAAAAGTAAAAATACTCATTATGCAGAATGGCCCATTTCAGAATAATACACATTATATTATTGGTTTATAATTATTGATGCATTATGTGTTCATCACTTTAATGTTGCTGGTAATTGTGGAGCTCATTGTAATTACTTTATATACTGCTTGGTATAGTGTGAATTTCCCTATGGGGATCAATAAAGTTTTATATTAATCTATAATAATAACATCATCATTTATTAGTTATTATATTTTGTATTATTAATCTGAATCTGCACAGTAACTAAAACTGATAAGTGTAGTGCAGTGAAACGTACAATATTTACCTTCAAAATGTAGTGGAAGAAGTAGAAAATGGAAATACTCAAGTAAAGTACAAATACCTCAAAATTGTACTCAAATACAGTACTTGAGTAAATGTACTTCCCTGCAGATGGATTGATTCTTTGTCTTTCTTTCTCTTGCTGTTTCATCTCTTCTCGCTGTCGTCTCATATCGGGGTCACACGCTTCAGATCGGCCGTTGCCATAGCAACAGCACCGTTAACAGGCTCTGTTAACGCTTGTGTTAAGTCTGATTCGTTATCCTCCCGGGAGCTCCCACATTTTCTTACCCAGCATGCTTTGCCAGCGACTGCAGCAGTGAGCTGTGTGTGTGGGTGTGTGTGTGTCAGATGACAAGAGAGGCAGAAAGAGACATCACTCAATGTGTCACCATGGCGATGGTGGAGGGGGAAGTGGGCCTGTTACCATGGTAACACAGAACATCAATGTGTCAGAACAGGTTTTTGATGAGAAACCCCGACATCACGCGCACACACAAACACACACACTCACACACACACACACACACACACACACACACACACACACACACACACACACACACCAGCTGAGGTCTGCAGTATGAAGGGGACCTTCACACACTCATTTATTCTCCTGTACTTGTGAGGACCCTCATTGATGTAACCCCTAATCTAAGCATAAACAGCCCTTTAAAGTAAAACTGTCCTCAGTCTAACAACACTTTTTCCCTAGAAAATATGTTTCCATATGTACTGTCTGGTTTTCAATCCAGGGGTTCTCAAACATTTTGGGACTTACAGGGGGAACATTTTTCCCAGGACCTCCTTTTAATTGTAACAATTTGGAGGGCTGTAGCTCAGTGGGTAGAGTGGGTCGTCCTTTAACCACAAGGTTGGCGGTTTGATCCCTGGCTCCTACAGACTGCATGTCGAAGTGTCCTTGAGCGAGACAATAAACCCCAAGATGCTCCCTGGGCGCTTGCAGCAGCCCACTGCTCCTAAAATACTTAGGATGGGTTAAATGCAGAAGCCAAATTTCATGTATGTACCTGTACCTTCTTCTTTCTTCTTCAATTAATCGTAATCAACAATTGTAATTAAGCATATGCTTACTAACATTTGTACTCTTAGCCATTGGAACTATTTGTATTCTAAAACTTTTCAACCTAAATACTTAAGATCTGTTTCATAGTGATAAACCGAAATGCATTTCAATTTGAATCATGTTAGATTATATACCTTTGAACAGAGGGTCATTTTATTCAAATTGCATTTGGACTCAACTTGACAGCATGTATTCTTTATGCAATTGATCTTAAAAGCTTTCAGAAAATTCAGAAAC
This sequence comes from Sebastolobus alascanus, assembly GCA_916701645.2. Taxonomy (NCBI): domain Eukaryota; kingdom Metazoa; phylum Chordata; class Actinopteri; order Perciformes; family Sebastidae; genus Sebastolobus; species Sebastolobus alascanus. The sequence continues at coordinate 116,009 of CAKAOJ020000394.1, forward strand.
GGTAGCAAGATTGGCATAATCCTAATAAACCCAGACATTTAAATTTACCAGTCCAAAGCCTTTGACCATGACTTTCAGTAAGTGCTTCAACTTTAAAATAATGAACATATTGCTCCTTATTCAAATCATTGGCAGAAAGCTCTGAACAAATCGTAACAGAAGTTATCATAACAGTGTTGCAAAACACATTGTAGTCATAAGCATACTACTTCAGAACATTTTGATTGGAATATTTGCAATTAGATTGAGTGAAGTGATTCATGACAGATTGACGTAATGTGTCACAATCATATCAGAGTTTCTTACATGGGTGGGAGTAATTGACACAATATGCTTGTTTTATTGAGGCAATTGGTCCCCATCTGTAGACATGCACTTTTTAAGAATACAGCACAATTTTGCCAATTGTACCACGTAGAGGTCGACCGATTAATCGGTCGGCCGATTAATCGGGCCGATTTTTGGACATTTTATCATAATCGGCATCGGCCGATTCCTGAGCATATTAAACCGATTATTATGCAGGCAAATCTGCGGGCAGCCCAGTGTTGTTGTTGCTGCTAAAAGTCTCCACCGCACATTTAGTTTAGTTTAGCAGATTGTCCGCTGTATCTGCTCGGCGTAATGATACTGTCTGCCCAGATTAACAATAGCGAGTGTTTCTGTGCTACATTAGCATCTGCTGCTAGCTTCGTGCTCGTCGCGGCTCTGTCATTGCAGCGTAACTTTTGCGAGTGTAGACAGACTGTATGTGTGTGGCAGCGGGGAGGGGGGGGGGGTCGGTGGTGTGAACGTAAGTGTAGCAGACAGTGTGTGTACAGTTTATTTGTCGGTGGATAAATGCTACGAGGCTACAACTCGCTCTGCTAAAGCGAGCAAGAGACGGGAGACAACTTCCTGTATTTGTACCTCCGGCTCCGCCTCTTAAGGTGGACTGTTAAGGTGGACCTGCTTTTCTGCTTAAAAAGACGAGCCGCTCCTCTGAGTTTTTCTAAGCTTTTTAATTCATTATTAATATATATTTTAACACTTTTAACCGATAGCGTTAATCGGTTAAAGTTCTTAACGTCGGTTAACGGTTAAACGGTTTATTATTGACATCCCTAGAGTGAAGAAAGTTATTATTATTTTTTGATCAATTAGATTATGGCCATATAGTTTGTAACAGTTTCTGTCAACAAACATAAATAAAAAACATGCTTTAGGACAGTTTTGGAAAGGTGCTTAAAAAGTTTTGAGCCCTGTACTATTAACCATCATGCACAAAATAAAATATGCACTGCAGTGCAGACACAAAGTGCAAATTGGAGAGACAGACCATAAGTGTTGTTCAATAAATGTTTACGTCAGTTAAGACATTTTGTGTATTATTTGTTATTATTAAGCTGTTATATTTTATCAGATGGAGGAAAAAAAGAAAACCAGCCAAACATATCTGCAAAAAAAAAAAATCGGCATCATATGTCGGCCATCGGCTGTCCTGATTCTGTAAAAAATCGGCATCATATATCGGCCATCGGCTGTCCTGATTCTGTAAAAAATCGGCATCGGCATCGGCCATAAAAAACCCATATCGGTCGACCTCTAGTACCACGGACCCGCTTTGAGAATCACTGGTTTAAACAACAAAAACTTTTTTGTTAATGTCAGTGAAAGGTGGGTCCTGGTTGGGTTCTGTTGTGTTGCTGCAGGTCTGTGAGTCAATACGTCTGATACCTGAGTGGATCCAAACATGGATCAACATCATCACCAGCCCATTCTCATTCCCAGGGCATGAAATACCAACGCTTTCTTATGACCGTCTGCGTTTGATACTGACGCACAAGGCACCCTTTAGCGTCTGCATTAGACGCACCAGGCTTTCCATTAACTACAATGTAAACCCATCTGCGTCAATATCAAACGCACAGAGAAAGTGACTGTAGTGACGTAGTTTAAAGAGACACACTGGGCGGGCGAGGAGGGAGGTGGATGGGTCCAACAAACACAGGGCTTTCATCCAGGAGACCGCTGTTTGTGTCCCGTGCATCACGTTACGATCAGCTGTTCATTCGTGTCCAGTGTTCACCCATTCAGTGTCATTTTCAAGGTACAAACGTAGTAATTTTAAGCCCACCAATGTAGTTGTTTCCTAAACCTAACTAAGTAGTTTTGTTGCCTCAACCGAAGGGAGTGTTTTTGTTTAATTCACAACATGAAGCACGTGTTTACTGCTGTCCGAAAAGTGACGCCGAGGGGTCTGACAAAGTGTCAGTACGTGACAAGTTGGGATTAGAACATGTTGTCATCACAGGAGAAACACGTTCTTTGAGTGTGAATATGCGTTGCTGCTGGTTAATTGTTGGACTGTGATGGTTCTGCTGGTGTTGTTTTTCTCTCTGTCCTGCCTCTGGGTTCTGGGCTCTAATTATCCTGGTGTCTGTTCCCTCGTTTTCGTTTTCTTTTTTCTGACAGTAAATTGATGCATGTCTGGTTCAACTTTTCATGGGTCAGTTTTAGATTGAGTTCAAAACTTTGGACATGTGAAGACGTCTAGTCCAAACCTTTTCATTGGTATGTGTATGTGTAAAATGAATGGACTGTTCGATTGTTTTTCTACATACAGTATAGTGGCTATAGTTACTGCGTTGAGCTCATGCGCTGTCTGGTTTTTATCATACATGTTTGGTCTTTTCATCAGCAGCAGTAGAACGAGCTGACTCGGCACTGACAAACCAGAAGATAGTTAGAATCAGTCAATCAAAGTGTTGGTGTGTGTCGGTGTTTGGGCTTGAAACTCAGTGAGCAGTAATGGTGAGTAGCAATCATAGACTGTACTGTAAGAAGTGGACATAGTCACGGTGACGTCACCCATTAGTTTTTGTGGACTGCCATTTTGAAGCCTCAAATTCAGCATTTTGGCTGTCACCATCTTGTTTTTTTGCAACCAGAAGTGACACCAGAAGTTGGAGCTAAGTAGAACTGAAAATCTGAATAAGACATTTTTAGGTGACCAAAATGTTACAATTAAAGGCAGGGTATGCGATTTATCGAGTATACACTATTTGTTATATTGGTTGAAATGGTCTTTATACCCGACAGCAATCCATTTCTTATGAGCTCTGAAAAAAGACCGGAAAAGATCCGTCATCTGTAGCTGCTGTAATCCTGTAAAATGTCTACCACTCAGTGCCTCTGTGCCCAGTTGTAAAGAACCAATCAGATGCCTCCCTGCCTCCCTGCTTGTACTCTACCCTAAGCGTGCACCAGCGTGAACTCAAAGTGCGTCGCCGCCGCACGTTTACTGGAGAATGGAAGAGAAAACTCAGCTCTTAAAACACTGGACAACGAGCACGCACTCGTACCACTATTACCATATTATCGAAAAATACAACTTTGATTTAGTTGTTTATGTTCTGTTAGTTTACTTTATAAGATACTGCAGGTTTAAACTATTTATTCTAACAGCTCAAAGTGAAGTCAGACAAACAGGATTATCAACGAGTGGAGACGGCGGATATAAATCATTGCTCGACAAAATTTACGTTACTCAAACTGCTTTTTCAGTTACAGAAACAAGAGAGTGGACTGATCTCCCTCCAGATATTAGAGTAACGTTAAAAAGAGTCGTGTTGTCTCAGCAGGTATCGCTCTGCCCCCTCAGAGGCTGCTCTTTCCCTCGCCACTCTGCTGCTTTGTGGCCGGCTCTCCAGCGAGCTACCCCCCCGCTGGCGATTGTGGAGCTTTTCAACTCCAAAAAGGCAGATAAACACATGTTAATTTATAATGGACATTTGTGTTGTGATATTTAAAAGAACTATCTGTCAACCAGGAAATAAAAGCCCCTCGTCTACAGACCGGTCTCTTGAGAGAGCTCCAGCCAGCTCATAGCGGGGTCTGTGTGAGTAACCGCCCGGCTGGAGAGGTGGCGATCCCGGCATGAGTTAGCTAGCTGTGCCGGCAGTTTGTGGAGCTTCTAAACTCCGACAACGGTGGAGGAAATGTTTGATTCGCCATCTAACATCGTAAAACTTTCAATATTCTAAATCTACACATTTGATTTCTCGCCTCAACATTTTTCAGAAGTGAATTTAGTGATGAAATAGCTACGAAAAATGTGAAGTAGTTACGATGCGGTGGTGCTCTTGCATGTGTGTGTGTGTGGGGGGGGGGGGTTGCCTTGGAAGGAGTTTCGAGGGGAGGGGGTGGGTTTAGACGGAGCTCGAGGCGATGCTACTTTCAAATTATGCTAGCTTTCCAACTTCATAGACCCTATCTTTAACTTTCATGAACTGAAACACACTATGAAAGGGTTAAAGTTTGAAGTCGCTACCACGGACAGCTCCTAGACTGGACAACGCCGTGGTAGCGACCTGTGAATCACAAGGTAGCCACGCCCTAAAGCATCCCCTGCTTTATGGTCTATTTGACTCTAAATGGGACCATAATTTACTAAATGAACATCGTGCTGTATTGAAGAAGACTTGAAACTAGCGATTGAGACCAGAAACTCATGTTTACAATGTTTACTGAGGTAATAAATCAAGTGAGAAGTAGGCTCATATTCTCATATTCTATACAATCAGACTTCTTTTTGCAACCAGAGGAGTCGCCCTCTGCTGGATATTAGAAAAGAATGCAAGTTTAAGGCACTTCCATATTGGCTTCACTTTTCAGACCCAGAGGTTGCCGCCTGGTAGCAATAGACCACACAGGCGCATACAGGTACTTTGCAAAACGTCAAGGCCACGCCCCTTTTTGGGGGATAGAAAACCAAAGATCCTATAGATATCAATGCAATTTGACGTGTGTTAAACCAAAGTTTGATTTATACACATTATTTTGCGACCTTGCCTGAAGCTGAGCATTCGCAATCCCTTAATAAATTAAGGACCCTTAAAAAGCTGCATCATGGTAAAAATAAGGATTTAGTTTGTCTCATATTTCATCACATTTTATGTCAGATGTATTTTGATAAAATGAAATAAATAATGAGAATTAAACAAGATTATTCCTGTCCTATACAGTCCTGTGCAGTCTGTCCTGCAACCTGAGAACCCGTCCAGTAAATCCACATTAAATGACAGTCTGGATCAGGTTCCTCATAGTGAAGCAGTGACATTTGCTGCACTGACCGCCTGCTGACTTCAGATCTGCTGCATTTAGAGCACAAAAACCTGACGACAGAGAGAAAAAATCATCTGAATAACAACGGACACAGTCATTTGTTGTTTTACATACTCTCTGAAACAAACAAACAAAGAGCAGAGTCACTCCTCTCCACACGTTGGTTGGAGCTCTCTGAACTGCCTCTGCAGTGAAGGTCACAGTTGGATTCAGTCACATGAGCAGCTTTAAAGAGCTCACTGAGCATGTGCAGCTCTGACCCCAAAGTAATGACCTCACTGTGTCCACAGACTGTATCTGAGGTTTAATTATTGATCACTTTATTCATTTGGTCTATTGGTGCACATTTCTCTCAATTGTGTAGTCACTGGACAGATATTACAGTCATCCTAAAGAACGATATAACATTAAAACAGTTACTTAAATAGGATATAAGCATGCACAGCAGTACTGAAAAGCAAATATTAATATCAGTAAAGACAACATGCAACCCTGTCTGCTAAAATATTGCAGTCAGTTCAGGAAAAATGGTGGTTTTGGTTTAATGGAAAGGTTCACAATTTTTCACGTAAGGTGTTCAAACATGAAACAGATTTTGCTTGATGTAATAATTCCTCCTGTTCATAGTGGACATTAAAAGATCTCTTCATAATGCGTAAGTGATGGAACACAAAATCCACAGTCCTCATTCTGCCCAGGAATACAACCTAAAGTTTATTTGAAGATAAAGTTATTATGCACATGACCAAAACTACTCTCTGAAGCTTATCCAAGAACTTTGAATTCAGAACGCAACCATAAAAACATTCATCGTACTTAAGATATGGTATAAAACAAATGAAATATGTTGTCAGTTTATGTTTGTCAAGTTAAAAATGTTTCCTTGTTATATTGATAAAAACTAGGGCTGTCAATCAATTAAAATAGCTAATCACGATTAATCGCAAATTAATCGCACGTTTTTTATCTGTTCAAAATGTACCTTAAAAGGAGATTTGTTAAGTATTTAATAATCTTATCAACATGGGAGTGGGCAAATATGCTTGCTTTATGCAAATGTATGTATTTATTATTGTAGCTCAATTAATAACACAAAACAATGACAAATATTGTCCAGAAATCCTCACAGGTACTGCATTAGCAGAAAAAATATGCTCAAGTCATAACATGGCAAACTCAAGCCCAACAGGCAACAACAGCTGTCAGTGTGTCAGTGTGCTGACTTGACTATGACTTGCCCCAAACTGCATGTGATTATCATACAGTGGGCATGTCTGTAAAGGGGAAACTCATAGATACCCATAGAACCCATTTTCATTCACATATCTTGAGGTCAGAGGTCAAGGGGACCCCTTTGAAAATGACCATGCCAGTTTTTCCTCGCCAAAATGTACCATAAGTTTGGAGCGTTATTTAGCCTCCTTTGCGACAAGCTATTATGACATGGTTGGTACCAATGGATTCCTTAGGTTTTTTCTAGTTTAATATGATACCAGTATCTTCACTCTAGCTTTAAAACTGAGCGTATTGCGCATAATGCGTTAATGCGTAAAAAGAAATTAGTGGCGTTAAAATGAATTTGCGTTAATGCGTTATCGCGTTAACTTTGACAGCCTTAATAGAAACTTGATCTAGCCTACATTGCATTATGTTCCCTTCAACAGCCAATAATGTTATTATTGGGTACTAATTAAAACATGCAACACAGAAGAATACAATACACAGCAACAAATAACACGTGTCTAAAAATGTAACAATAATCTTAATCTGTGATGTTTCTAAAGATGTTAAATAAACAAATTTATAATACAGGGTTTTTTGAGCAGTCCTACAGAAACAATCTGCAGAAAGATGAAAAGCAGAGTAATGAGTGGAAAGTGTTTGTGTTATCAGACTGATTCAGGATCAGATGAGTGGAGGCTGGAAAATAGCCACAGGAGAAACTTAGATAACATGTTATCTAACAGACTGAGGAACATCGGGCCAAACCAAAACTGAAGTGACAGATTATTAGATGCTCCCCGTGAGCCATCTGCTGAGGATGAGGAGGAAGAGGAGATCTTGTTTCCCTCTGAAAATGAACAGAACAAACGAAGCAGAAAGATAGAAGTTTCTGTTCCAAGAATAGATAAAAACACACAAACGTTGGTTAACAGTCTAAAATAGGTTTTATCTGAATGGAGTTTGGTGGGAGGTGTTTTTTCTGTGTGTGAAACAGCTCAGACCGAATTAACTGAAAGTTTCCTCTCATCTCTCTGGATAAACATCTATTTATTCACACAGTCAGCTTCTGTTCATCTATAATAACAATCATCATCAATAATAATACAACAACTTATTATTGTAAAATGCGACTAAACGGTAGATGAGGTCTTTGTTTGGATGTTCTCATTTATTCTCATCTCATTATTCTTTAGTTCAGTTTTGTAGAAATCTGGTCACACAAAAAGATTATTTATTTATTTATTTATTTATTTATTATTTTAGTGTTATTTGCTTTTTCCCCCAAACTTTATAAGAAAAACTATTAAATGAGATTAAAAATATCAAATATAAAAACTGAGAATAGCAAAACATACTCAGTGTTTCTGCATGCTGTTACTGCCAATCTGTTTTTGTTAAAACATATAGTATGATATATATATTTGTAAATGATCATACCAAACGTTTCTCTGTTCAGCGTTTCATCCACACTGTATTTTTGTATCCGTTTCTTCTCCTTTTTGACAAAAAATGCAGCACAAATCACTTTAATGGGCTGATGATATCTGCAAAACTCTAAATTCTAGAAAGATGTGGTGGAATTTGCTGAATTCAGAGTCATCTACCTGCCATCAAGGGCAGTGACTGTTGTTTTTAACAGACTTTAAAGGAACAATCTGCACTCTGGGCTCCAATTTGTGATCAATATTTTATAGACTGAACAATGAACTGAATAAATAAGTAATTTATAGGTTAATAGATATGTTTTTCAAAGCAGACTGAGTGTGAGAAGCTTGTGACTTCTTGAGTGGCGTGTTGAGATGCTGCTGATGCAAACTCATCGTTTCCTGCTGCTGCTTCACATTAAAACATCAGGGCGTCCTGTAAGATGCTGATTGTCTCGTCGTAACAAGTCTGAAACCTTTGGCCCTGTTCACACCTGGCATTAACATGCATCCTGAGTGATCCGATCACAAGTGTACAGCTTTTAGTACATCTGTTCACACCTAGCATTAGAATGCGTCTCCACATGCGTCTCGACTGACCAATTACGATCCAATCACACTTCCCCGCTATATATGCAAAAAAAACACGTAGTAAACACATGGGTAATACAGCAGCATTAGCTAATATACGTGAATGTCAGTAGTAATATCCTACATATTCCAACCCGCGAGGCAGACAAGCTCTCACGTCTGCCCATCTATTCACATGAGGAGTGTGAAGACCCACGGATCCCAGCAGGAAGTCAGTTGAGAAGGCGGTCCTTAATGTGGCTCAGGACACATTCGCATACTGCTAAATGAATGTGGCCAAATGTGGCCTAGACCACCTCTGAATGTGGTCTGAGTGATCGCATCTCAATGCATCCTCAATGCTTCTTGAGTGCGTTCACACCTGTAATTAGAGCTGTCCACTTGTGATCGGATCACCCATGTTAATGCCAGGTCTGAACAGGGCCTTTTTGTAAGTCTGTCTCTGCCCTTGTTTCCTGTCAAGACATCTGAGCTTGATTTCAGCAGTGCTTTGTTACTTGTGCTTTGTCCCCCTTTGCACGGCTCTAGTTGGTGTGATTGAGTTGTTCTTTATGTTGATTATGCAAAGTCTGCAGAATGGGAAGAACAGGACTACACCCGTTATTCAAATTTGGGATTGTTCATGCATTATTACAGTGTGGTTAGCCTGAGTGCTAACCTTGTAGTCACCAGATAAAGAGCCTACATTAGCTACTTTTGTTGAGTAATGTCTTTGTAGGATTTTATGTGGATGTAGCTGCCAGCGTTGGTGCATTTGCAGCCAACGGTTTGTTAACATGTCTTTGGTCAGGTGTTTTTTTCACCACATGAGAGATATTGTCGTTGTCACATGAACTTGTGTTTATTACACTCAAGGAGCACCACCCTGCGTGAAAGTGTCAACCTGTATCAATGGCCTTGTTCAGACCTGGTATTAACATGCGTCCTCAGTGATCGGATCACAAGTGGATAGCTTTAAGTACGTCTGCTCACACCTGGCATTAGAATGCGTCTCCACATGCGTCTTGAGTGGCCACTTGTGATCCGATCTCACTTCCCCGCTCTATATGCAAATAAACATGTAGTAAACACACGGCCAATACAGCAGACGTTGTGACTTAATATTACAGGAATGACAGAAGTAATATCCTACATATTCGTGAATTCTTGTACATTGTATTAACATCAAATAAATGGTTATTTTACCGCCGGACCTCCGTGCCGCCAGCACCGCTGCTTTTGCCAGACAACAGCGGGGCACCTAGCTCCAGAGAGCCGGGGAAGAGAGAGAACAGGCGGGCAGGCAGGTGGGTGAGCGGGCGGGCGGACGGACAGGCGGGTGTCAGGTCAGGAACAAAAACAGACACATCTCCGACAATATGATAATAATGCACTTTGTGTGCCTTGTCAGATAGTCTGTAGATATGTAGCCTATAAACAAGAAATATTTTAATAAAATACAGTTGTACCGACAGAATACAGTAGAGCACAGAGGCCATTTCCATGCTGACAAGCGCTCGTGTCTGCCTGTTTATTCACCTGAGGAGCGGAGAGCCCTGCGGATCCCAGCGGGAGATCAGTTGAGTAGGCGGTCCTTAATGTGGCCCAGGACACATTCGCGTACACACTGCTAAAAGAATGTGGCCATATGTGGCCCAGACCACCTCTGAATGAGGTCTGAAAGATCCAATCTCAATGCGTCCTCAATGCATCTTGAGTATGTTCACCCCTGTACTTACAACTGTCCACTTGTCACAGAGGACGCATGTTAATACCAGTTCTGAACAGGGCCAATGTGAAGCAGCTTCGTAAAACCTGCCACCAGTCTCTCATCACTCAGACTACCTTTCACCCTCAACCCTTCATCCTCCTCCTCTGTGTTTCTGCAGGGGGCGCTGCACAGTGTGAAGATGGCCAACGCTGTGGCTTCCTACGACCAGCTGGCCCACCAGGTGGAAGCGCTCCGTAAGGAGAACTCCCACCTGAGGAGGGAACTGGAGGACAACTCCAACCACCTGTCCAAACTGGAGACCGAGACCACTGGGATGAAGGTCAGTATGGATGCTCCAACAATACCATCGCAGAATTAAAGGACCAAACCGCTGGTTTTATTTTAACGTTTTACACCACGTTTACTTTACATTTTTGCTGAGAGCTTCTCCAAATCACCCATCAGCTTTTAGACTGATGCTTCACCTGCAGGTCAATTGTTTCGGTAGCTACGCTGTGAAAATTATCTTGTCAAACATAAAATACCTATGAAACTACATCTCTCTGCAGACTGTTAAGTCTTTGAAGACTGGTATTAATAGAATTGAAGTGAAAGGAAATCAATCAAGACACTGATGGTTGGTTTTGACCACAGACTGTATATATAGATGGACGATGTGTCTCCACTTCCCCCCACTGTACAAAAGTGAAGCCAAAATATCCCAGATACGGGAGCTGCCGTCTTGAGATTTTGACGTCATTTGGAGCCAGAGTCTGCGCAGTAGTGATCAGGCGGGCTGGAGCCACGGTATTGTGGTCCCGCCCACACAACCGCCCGAGCCAATTACGAGCTGAGCATGGCTGCAGCTTGTTAGTGAGAGAGACTCACAGTTGTCAGTCACAGCTGTCAATCATGACGTCTCACCCCCTTTTTATAGCATCAAATAAGTAATTAAAACCAAATTTAGAAAAATTAACACTTGAACATACATCAGCGTGATAAGAACTACCTGAAATGACCGAAACCATCTTTGGAAAAAATTTATTTGCGTATTTTGACTTTTTAGTTTGGCCCATGTCCCATCCACTAACATGGGGGATGGGGGATGGGGGGCGGGGGGGGGCGGGACACGACCTATACTGCAGCCAGCCACCAGGGTGCGATCCAGATGTTTTAGGGAGCTCTCATGTCATCCATCTTTATATACAGTCTATGGTTTAGACTTAGTAATGTAAGGTAGGTAAAAATGAACCGAATCATTAAATTTCTTGTTTTTCTGTTCATGAAAATACATGAAAAACTGTGAAAAAAAGCACTTATTTGTAAAAGTATTTAACCCTTTAACTCACTGGGGAAAAATCTAAACATATTTTAGAGACATTTTAACTCACTTTCTCTTCAAAATTGAGCAAAACTTGAAACTCTGGACTGAATCTAAAATGAACTACATTTGTAGGAAAATAATACCTAGCCGCGAGACAAAGAGAGAGAAACCTGTGAAATCAGGCTAAGACCCAAAGCCTGCTGCACATAAATCCCATCAGCTGCACACACATAAACACACATGTACGTGCACAAATACATGTGACTACACGCGCGCACACACACACACACACACTCACGTATCCAGATGCTGAGAGCAACTGGATTATCAGACTGAGCTCAGCTGGTTTTATCAGAATCAGGATGTCCGACACACAAACAGCTTCAGACTGACCGCAGCTAGACACGGTTCACCTGCAGCAGGTGAGTGTGCAGGAGGACATCCGTCTGGACATGACAGGCACAGCAGAGTTCTGATCAGGAGGAAGAAGCTTGTCTGGCCATGAAGGAATAAAATCTGTTTATTTTTTATCTGGGACGAAGAAGTGAGATTTTATCTGCTGCTCGTGGATTGTTTTATGGGATTTTAATCTTTAAAGGGACTATATGTAAATTCTTACACGTATAAATCATACCGGGTCGGTGTCCCATGCGCGCTCGCGTGTTGGTACGGGAGCGCGCAGACTCCGCGGGGCCTCTACTCTACTCCTGCCTGCTTGCACACCGCGCTCGTTCTCACCAGCTCGGCTCGCTCCAACTCCACGTGCACTCGCGCACACTACACACTGCAGAAGAGTTAGTTTAACTCTGAGAATATCTAGTGAATGTACAGTGGACGTTTGTGCAGAAATAAATGCTGCAGCTCCTCCAGACCAACAGAGGTTTCCCGTGTCTTGTGAAGTGACGGGGCTCCGCAGCGAGTTACGTTATCGGAGGCTGAAGCAGGAAAAGCCAACACCAAGATCAGCATTGATTCATGGAGAGACCTTCGTCTGGTCAGCTAACATTACTGCCAAGCAGCTGAAATATAGAGTGATATTGTGTGTTAGCTGACGTGTGTCGCCCCATTGTTTAGACCGGTGCTCGTTCATGTCTATGTAGCGCTACTCTTCTGCAGTGTGTAGTGTGCGCGCGTGCACGTGGAGTTGGAGCGAGCCGAGCGGGTGAGAACGAGCGCGGTGTGCAAGCTGGCAGGAGCAGAGTAGAGGCTCCGCGGAGTCTGCGCGCTCGTGTACCCACACGCGAGCGCGTGTCTTTTTTTGCTGTTTTGATGATTTTATTATTGTTGAAATAAAATTTAAAAGGAACCAGAGGACATTTTACTCCATTTTATTGTCGAGATTTAACCCGCAACAGTCAGAGAAAAGACTGCAGGAATGAGGTTTTTCTAGTTCTGACTGAATGGTGTTCATGTGAGTGTAGAGACAGACTGATTCTGATATTCTTTATAGGTACAAACCTTTAAATATGACTGTTTTTATGCAAAATGATGAAGTTGAATTTAGGCATTTAGTATTTATTCTTGTCGGTGAGGAAAATTCTCTGAAAGATGATTTACATAATCATGTTAAGAGATAAAACTTACAGAAATATAACTCAACAGTTAAAGTGGCAGTAGGCAACAATTTTTTGGCATAATTTGGCAAAAATTCCATAATAACCTTTCAGCATATTGTAATTCAAGTGGTCTGAGAGAAAACTAGACTTCTGCTCCTCATCATGTCTCTGTTTTCAGGCTTTAGAAAAATCTAGCCCGTGACGGCAGATTTTGATTAATCACAGGTCATTTCAGAGAGAGAGAGTGGTTCCTATTGGCTGTGCTTCGGTCATGTGACCAGAGCTTGGCTTCCTTCAACAGATTTTACAATGGCGGCTGCGTCACAAACTTTCTCATTTTACAGCTAAACAGTAACTCCAAGATGATCTGAAAACATTTGAGGCGAGAAATAGGCATTACAGTAACAGAATATTGATTCATATCTGATCAGCTCTGCCTAGTTTGACCGTTTGATCGGAGTGCGTGAGTGATTGACAGCCGGCTCTCATAGACGGCAGCTGGCAGCGGACCTTGTTTTCCTCCGGTAAGTGAAATCCTTCAGATGCCGTTAGGAGCACCGGAGGACACAGTAGGACACAGAGGCACATGTTATTTTTCAGATTACCTGTCTCATGCACTACTGTCACCATAGTTACCGTTTTATAAAAATAACTTTTTTTAATCATATTTACTCCAATTCTACCCACTGCAGCTTTAAATTATTATAAATGTGGAAAACTGACCCAAAATCCAATCCAAAACATTGAGGGCTGGATTCAAAATCACACCGATAATCAAAATCAAATTGAAATCACAGGCTGATCCAACTTGCGTGAAGTTCATCACGGCAGCTCATAATGTGACCTGGTAGTGTGTATGGCCCCCGCGTGCCTGTATGCACTCCCGACGACGTCTGGGCATGCTCCTGATTGTTGTGGAATTTCTGATACTCAAGTTAAGTCAGTCAACAGGACGGAAGAGGCCTCGGAGCTGTTGATGTCTTACACAGAAAGCTTATTGAAGCTTGATCAAAGAGCAATTGTCAGGCCTCCACATTGGTGTGCTCTCTGCGTGAAGGCCCGGCAACTCTGCCCTTTCTCCCTGGTGCTCAGTGTTATCCTCATCATGTTTTGACATACGAGATTTCTCTGGCATCTCTGACCCTGGTTGCCCCAGCGACTGGCTCTATGGCCCCTACTACAGACACAGCTGTACAGATAACGGTGGCACCCCTAGGCAGGAATCCAACCCAATGATGTCAACACGAGGGACACCTTGACGCCCCAACCAAGGCAAGAGAAATAGATAGAAGGAATCCACCCCAGTGATGTCAACCTGAGAGACACTCTGACCACCCAACCAAGGAGAGAGGAATAGATGGAAAATTCCATCACACTGATGAGCAGGCGGATGGTGTCCTTGGAGATCTCCTCCCAGACCTGGATCAGGGCATCAGTGAGCTCCTGGACAGTCTGTGGCGGTACTTGGCGGCGTTGGATGCACCGATACATAACGTCCCATAGGTGCTCAATTGGATTTAGGTCAGGGGAACGTGAGGGCCAGTCAATGGCATCAATGCCTTCGTCATCCAGGAACTGCCTACACATTCTGGCCACATGAGGCCGGGCATTGTCCTGCACCAGGAGGAGCCCAGGGCCCACTGCACCAGCGTAGGGTCTGACAATCGCTCTGAGGATTTCATTCTTGTACCTTACCGCAGTCAGGGTACCGTTGACTATGACATGGAGGTCTGTGCGACCCTCCAAGGAAATGCCTCCCCAGACCATCACTGACCCAACGCCAAACCGGTAATGCTGGATAATGTTACAGGCAGCATAACGTTCACCAAGGCAGACTCTTTCACGCCTGTCACGTGCTCAGTGTGAACCTGCTCATCTGTGAAGAGAACGGGGCGCCAATGGTGGACGGCTCCACGGTGCTGGGCTGTGAGCACGGGTCCCACTAGAGGACGTCGGGCCCTCATGCCACCCTCATAGAGTCTGTTTCTGACAGTTTGGTCAGAAACATGCACACCAGTAGCCTGCTGGAGGTCATTTTGTAGGGCTCTGGCAGTGCTCCTCCTGTTCGTCCTCGCACAAAGGCGCAGATACCGGTCCTGCTGCTGGGTTGATGCCCTTCTACGGCCCTGTCCAGCTCTCCTCGTGTAATGGCCGGTCTCCTGGTATCTCCTCCATGCTCTTGAGACTGTGCTGGGAGACACAGCAAACCTTCTTGCGACCGCACGTATGGATGTGCCATCCTGGAGGAGCTGGACTACCTGTGCAGCCTGATTGGGCTGCAGGGACCGCCTCATGCTACAAGTAGTGACAAGGACACTAGCAGAACTCAAAACTTCAGAAGAATCAGTCAGGAAGGATAAGGAGAGATCAGAGGCGGCTGTGGCTCAGAGGGTAGAGCAGATGGTCCACCAATCGGAAGGTCGATGGTTCGATCCCCGGCTGCTCCGGTCACATGTCGATGTGTCCTTTAGCAAGACACTTAACCCCAAATTAACTTTTATTAATGATACTATTAAAGTCAGAGAGAGAAGGAGAGTCTGTCTGTCAGCAACAAACACCTGTTACATTATTTATCTTCATTTCCATTCAGTCATATGTGAGGCTGATAATTCCTGAACGTCGGGTTTGATATGAGTTATATAATTTACATTTTCCCTGAAACATTCAGCCTGATAAATAATGTCCAGTGTTCAAAAGACACCATAGTCATTTTCTGGGTTATTAAATAATGAATTCACAATCAGAATATCAATAAATACAGACGCTAATAATGAATAAATAATATAAAGATATTGTGCCAGTAGAAATGGTTCCTGGTCCTCTAAACAGGACTCAGTCCACATTATAAATACAGACTGCAGTTTGATATTCATGTGCAGGTGCAACTGTGTGTCTTTATTAGTATTATTAGTACAGTTCAAACACAAACCCCATCTAAAGTCTCTATAGCTGTTAAAGCCGGCTGACAGCTGATCCAGCTGTGATCAGCTGCTGCTGTCATCAGAAACGGACGTCGCTTCACGTGACGCTTCAGAGGAAACGACGTCTCATTTCACTTAAAACATACTTCCTCGTTTCCTCTCTCTTGGTGTTTTACTGTGATGATTAAGTGTTCCCTTAATTTTTTTGAGCAGTGTATGTTGCATTATTTGTGCAAATTTAACAGCTGGAGCCGCTTAGGAATCACTGCCAGACAGCTAATGTCTGGACAGTCTGTTACAACAGACAGTGTAACAGACTGTCCAGACGTTAGCTGTAGCTTGCCAACAACATACAAACTGAGCTGACTGAACTGAAACTCAGCAGGAGCTCTTCTTCTCTCTGTTCATCTTTACTAGTTTAGTGCCCGTCTGGAACGGGCCGATTGCTTGGCCCCCGAAAGTTCTGCTTGCAGCATTGTCGAGAGCCGCGATATGGCTGCTTGTACCCGCAAAGTGTGAAGATGATTGTATGAACGATCTTGAGCTATGAAAAAGCACACAACGGCTTTAATAAGTTTTCGAAAGAGGAGCATAGTTTGGGCATCTGAATCAAACCTTCAGCTGACAATCGCGAGCTTTCCTGTCTGTAAATCTGTGGCTGTTCCTCCTCTTTTGATGCAGGAGGTGTTGAAGCAGCTGCAGAGTAAACTGGAGCAGGAGGCAGGAACACTGGCCTCGTCCGGGAGAAGCGACGTGCTGCACCAACTCAGAGGTCAGTGTCAGTTTCATGATGTTCATCTTCTCATGTGACAGAGAACAAAAGGGTTTCACAACAGTGTTGTAATGTTCCTTCAAAGTCCCCGCTGAGTACCAACTCCCCGACACCTCTGGTTTCAGAGGCTCCGGTATGACCAATCATTATTCACAGCAAAATTAATTGACTCAATCAGCTAACCTGATTGGCTGCAGCTGGCTCTGCCTCGTTGTGACTCAATCCAATTAAACAACTAATTCATGTCAATTAGACTGAAAATCCAATTAACTCCAACTGAGATCAACAGCAGATGTGATTATAAGGTTTAGTGCAATTCTGTTTGTCAGAAGATAAGAGAGAGATGGAAGGAAGAAGGAAGGAAGGAGGGAAGGAAAGGATGGATGAAGGGGAGGAAGGAAGGAAATGAAGGAAGGAGTAGAGGAAGAAGGAAGAAAGGAAAGGAAAGGAAAGGAAGAAGGGAAGAATGAAGGAAATGTAGGAAGGAGGAGAGGAAGGAGGAAGGAAGGAAAAGGACAAGGGAAGAAGGAAAGGAAGGAAGTAAGGAAATGGAGGAAGGAAAAAGACAAGGGAAGAAGGAAAGGAAAGAGAGGAAGTAAGGAAATGAAGGAAGGAGGAGAGGAAGAAGGAAGGAATCCCATCTATTTTTTTTAGTCGATTGATTGATTGATTATTGATCCTCTTCCTCCCTCAGAGCTCCACATGGACCTCACCAACTACTACGAACTCAAGCACCAACCTCACAACCTGAGGCTACTGACAGGCAGTCTGGGAGGGGCGGGGCTAACAGGTGTCGGCGGGGCGGAGCTAGACGACCGTCTGGCCCTGCCTCCATCCTCCTGCTCCTCCTCCTCTGCGTTGAGCAGAGCCAGGAGTCCGCTCAGAGCTTCGTCACCTCTGAGCACTGCGCCCGGGGGGGAGGCTGCCGCCGTCATGCTACCTCATCACTTCCTGGATGGAGCACCGCCCAAAACGGCTGTGATCAGCGGGGCGGATGGACGAATGAGCGACTACCACCAGGAGGAGCTGTACAAGGAGAGGTGAGAGGATTCTTGTAGTTCTCCTGGAGATCATGGTGATGTTGGTGGAACCGTCATTTTGGTTCAGAATGAGATATCTGCTCCAGAGGCTAAATCCTGAATTAAGCTTTTCTATAGAGCCAAATGATAGTCATAAAAATTAAATATATGAATCGATATATAGAGAAAACATTCCGACTTTGTCCTGTTTTTTGGATGAAGCTCAAATCACCTTTGTAGTTCCATAGCTTCCTCATATTTGGTGTGAGGTGTGTTTTGGTGAGAGAGCCAGTGTATGTCGAGGTTAGCAACCACGACGCTAACAGTGATATCTGTGTGACCATCTGTAGAAACCTCCTGCTGGGGGAGATCGACCGGGAGGAGAGGGAACGCTGCTGGTACTTCAGCCAGCTAGAGGCGCTGTCACAGAGACTGGCTCAGCTGCCTCTCATCGACACGGTGAGAACACACACACAAAACACCAACACAAAACACCCACACAAATCCCCCCCCCCCCACACACACGCACACACACACACTATTGCACTATCAGCAGTGGTGGAAAGTAGCCAAGTGCATTTACTCAAGTACTGTACTAAAGATCAGTTTTAAGGTCCATACTTGAGTATTTCCATTTTCTGTTACTCTATACTTCTAGTCCACTACGAAAGAAAAGAGGTAAGGAAGAAGGGATGAAGGTAAGGAAGGAAATGAGGAAGCAGGAGATGAAAATAGAGCAGTGGTGGCCTCAAGGTTAGAGAAGCGACATTGTGACCGGAAGGTCGTCGGTTCAATAGCTGGAACGAAGCGCTTGCCTCTCCCTCATTACCCTCACTGAGGTGCCCTTGAGCAAGGCCCTTAATCCCAACCGCTCCAGTGGAGCTGCTCAGTGGCCAACAGCAGAAAGGAGGAAGGAAGGACGAAAGCCGCAAATTTTGTGGCCAAAGTCCTGCCATAAGAAAAAGTGGGAGACCATCAACACAAACCTCATCCATCTTCTTGAAGGATTAAAAGGAATTGTGGAAAGAAAACTGGAGAGAATGGGAGACACCATCTACAACTATGGGGCAGAGAGATTTGGGGTGAAGGTCAAGAACCAGAGGACACAGAAGGAAACACCAGCCCGGCCAAAGTTCAGGAGACAGCAGGAAATGGAAAGACTTGTGAAGGAAAGAAGACAGCTGAGAAAGCAGTGGAAGAAAGCCATTGAGGGGGAGAAGAAAGGACTTGAGGCACTACAGTCAGAAATAAAGCAGCGCCTGGCAAGACTGCGAAGAGCAGAATGTCTGAGAAGGCAACGCAAGAAGAAAGAACGGGCAAGGACAAGCTTTTACAGTGACCCGTACAAGTTTGTCAAAAGCCTTTTCGCGAAGGAGAAGAGCGGGATCCTTAGGACACCAGTAAGGGAACTGGAGGAGTACCTGAGGAGCACTTACTCTTACAACCAGAGGTGTGAGCCAGTCACCATCCCTAATGACATGCCACCACTCCACCTACCTAAGCATCAGATGGACACAAGGCCCCCTACATGGAAAGAGGTGGTGAATATAGTAAAACGGGCAAGAACAGCATCAGGCCCAGGGCCCAATGGCATCTCATACAGGCTCTATAAGAACACCCCCGGTGTCCTGAAACACCTCTGGAAGCTGATGAAAGTGGCATGGAAAAAAGGATTCATACCTAAAGCATGGCGAAGGGCGGGAGGGATACTAATCCCCAAAGAAAAGAACTCTACAACAGCCAATTCCGCCAGATCAGTCTTCTCAATGTGGAGGGAAAGATCTGGGGGGCAGTGGCCCAAAGACTCTCAGCATTCTTGCAGAGCAACAACTTTGTCGATACTTTATTGCGATAAAGGAGAAGAAAAACCTCCACGTGATGTTCCTAGATCTTGCAAATGCCTTTGGGTCTGTGCCGCATGAGATCCTGTGGGCAGCTTTCAACTTCTTCCACGTCCCAGATGGCATCACAAAGCTGGTTAAAGCTTACTTCCAGGATTTACAGTTCTGTATCACAACACAGGACAACACCACTGCCTGGCAGCTTCTGGAGAAAGGCATAATAGCAGGCTGTACCATTTCTCCCCTGGCATTCACCATGGCAATGGAGCTCATCATTCTTGCATCAAAATGGGTGGTTGGAGGGGAATGCTTGAAGAGTGGGCTGCATCTTCCTCCAATCAGAGCGTACATGGATGACATGACCACTTTAACAACAACAAAAGCATGCACCAAACGCCTTTTGGACAAACTCCAGAACAACATCAGATGGGCATGAATGGAGATCAAACCCAACAAGTCCTGCAGCATTTCCATAGTGAAAGGCCGGCTCACTGATGAAAGGTTCCACATCAACGATGAACCGATAACATCAGTCCTGGAGAAGCCCATCAAAAGCCTGGGACGATGGTATTGCACAGAGCTCAAAGACACCGAGCAGGTGGAACAACTCAGGCATGATACAATAAGCGACCTCAAGCAAATTGACTACACTGCCCTCCCAGAGAAGCTGAAGCTCTGGTGCTTTCAGTTTGGCCTGCTGCCCCGGCTCATGTGGCCAATTACCATCTTTGAGGTCAGTTTTTTGCATGCCAGCCGACTGGAGAGACTGGTGTGCTCACGTGAGGAAATGGCTTGGGTGACCGAGATGTCTCAACAGCATAGGGCTTTACGGGAACGGAGCCCTGTCACTGCCCATCTCCAGCCTGGTGGAGGAGTACAAATGTGCCAAAGCAAGACTGGAAATGACACTCACAGAATCTCGGGACTCCGTTGTAAGAGGCGCCGCTCCAACTCTAGCCACAGGAAGAAAATGGACCCCGGCAGCAGCATTTCTGGATGCTAAATCTGCCCTCCGGCACCAGGAAATTATGGGCCAAGTCCAACAAGGCAGAGGGGGCTTTGGCCTTGGCGAAAGGAAACCTTCCTGGCCAATGGCTACTCCAACTGAACGCCGGCTCCTGGTGGTGGAGGAGGTGCGCCGCTAAGAAGAAGCTGCCAGGTGTGCCAGAGCCGTATCCCAAGTTAAGCAAGGCTGCTGGACAAGATGGGATGCTGTAGAGAGGAGGAAAATCCCATGGAGTGAGCTCTACAGCATGGAGACTAACAGGCTGAGCTTTATCATCAGACCCACATATGACGCCCTGCCCTCCCCTGGAAATCTAAACCTATAGCTGGGAGAGAATCCAGCTTGCCCTCTGTGTACAGTCCCGGCAACCCTCAAGCACATCTTGGTGGGATGTAAGACAAGCCTAACACAAGGAAGATACACCTGGCGGCACAACCAAGTGCTGGGAAATTTGGCAGCTGAACTCGAGAGCAAGAGGGACCACCAACGCCATGCCTCTCAAGACCCAGCAAGAGCTCCACCTACTAGCCTTCATCCGAGAAGGAGAGAAACAGGGGGCTGCCCTCCCGCCCCCCGACTTATGCCCACTGAACACAGCCAGAGACTGGGAAATGTGCATGGACTTAGGCTGGAGACTCTGCTTCCCATCAGAAATTGCATCAACCAACTTGCAACCAGATTTGGTCCTCTGGTCTAAGTCCTGCCGACGCGCCTTCATCATAGAGCTGACCGTCCCCTGGGAGGATGCTGTGGAAGAGGCAAATGAACGTAAACATCTGCGATATGCCGACTTTGAAGCTGAAGCTGAGGAGCAAGGCTGGAACGTCCAATAAAGGTGGGTTGCAGAGGAATCGTTACCATTTCCACAGCAAGGCTCCTGAGGGAAGTAGGAATCAGAGGGCAGGCCCACAGGAAGGCAATCAAAGCCCTTGCCAACACTGCGGAAAGGAGCAGGCACTGGCTGTGGCTGAAAAGAAGAGACCCTGTCTTGGCTCCCAAATGACCCTCCACATTGAGACCACCAAGAGGACAACCATGAGACACACACCTAGTCTGATCAGCCTGCGGTGGGCCTGCCTCGACTGAGGGTGAAACACCCAATGACGTCGAGGTACACAACTGAAGATGTGTCTCAGTGACAGCATCAGCCGGTGGTCTCTTCCAAGAACTCCCCCACTCAGGTCATTGTGGAGCTGAATTTAAGGGATTGTAACACCCAGTCCTACTATTGAAACTGGAAATTATAGGTTGATTAGATAAAATGTATTGATTCCCAGAGGGGAAATTCATGATCTACCCAACGGTATTTAAATGAGCTCCACCTTTACCAGCTGCAACATTAAAGTGATGAACACATTAATGCATAAATAATTATAATCCAATAATATAATATTTATATATTAATATGTATTATTCTAAAAACGGGCCATTCTGCATAATGAGTACTTTTAATTTCGGTACTTTAAGTATATTGTAATGCTTATACTTTTATACTATTACTTAAGTAAAAATTTGAATGCAGAACTTTTACCTGTAATGGAGTAAAAAGTACAATATTTCCCTCTGAGATGTAGTGGAGTAGAAGTATAAAGCAGCAGAACATAGAAATACTCAAGTAAAGTACAAGTACCTCAAAATTGTACTTAAGTACAGTACCTGAGTAAATATACTTAGTTACTTTCCACCATTGCTGATGGTGTCCGCTTTCATGGGACAACAGTTTCAAACACAAGCTAACTTGGAAGTGAACAGGCTGCAACTAATGATTACTGTATTTACATTATTGATTAATCAAATTTTTTAGTAGTTTGGCATTCGCCAGAGAACACCAAAATTGGCAGGTCCACCATTGGCACCCCGTTCTTTTCACAGAAGAGAGCAGGTTCACACTGAGCACATGTGACAGGCGTGAAATAGTCTGGAGACGCCGTGGTGACCGTTATACTGCATTCAACATCATCCAGCATGACCGGTTTGGCAGTGGGTCAGTGATGGTCTGGGGAGGCATATCCTTGGAGGGTCGCACAGACCTCCATGTCAAAGCCACTTTGCACCTGCTGTTAGGTACCGGGATGAAATCCTCAGAGCGATTGTCAGACCTTACGCTGGTGCAGTGGGCCCTGGGTTCCTCCTGGTGCAGGACAATGCCCGGCCTCATGTGGCCAGATTGTGTAGGCAGTTCCTGGATGACGAAGGCGCTGATGCCATTGATTGGCCCTCATGTTCCCCTGACCTAAATCCAATTGAGCACCTATGGAACGTTATGTATCGGTGCATCCGATGCCGCCAAATACCGCCACAGACTGTCATGGAGCTCACTGATGCCCTGATCCAGGTCTGGGAGGAGATCTCCCAGGACACCATCCGCCGACTCATCAGGAGCATGCCCAGACGTTGTCGGGAGTGCATACAGGCATGCGGGGGCCATACACAATACTGAGTCACATTATGAGTTGCCGTGATGAAATTCACGCAAGTTGGATCAGCCTGTGATTTCAATTTTCTACTTTGATTTTCGGTTTGATTTTGAATCCAGCCCTCAATGGGTTGATTTCTATTGGCCGTTGTTACATCATTTTGTTCTAAAAAATTGTACATCAGTAAAGATTTTCAACTTGAATAATTTGTTCATCAAGATCTGATGTGTGATTTAAGTGTTCCCTTAAAGGGACTATATGTAACTTCTTACACGTATAAATCATACCGGGACGGTGTCCCATGCGCGCTCGCGTGTGGGTACGGGAGCGCACAGACTCCGCGGAGCCTCTACTCTGCTCCTGCCTGCTTGCACACCGCGCTCGTTCTCACCCGCTCGGCTCGCTCCAACTCCACGTGCACGCGCGCACACTACACACTGCAGAAGAGTTAGTTTAGCTCTGAGAATATCTAGTGAATGTACAGTGGACATTTGTGCTCCTCCAGACCAACAGAGGTTTCCCGTGTCTTGTGAAGTGACGGGGCGCCGCAGCGAGTTACGTTATCGGAGGTTGAAGCAGGAAAAGCCAACACTAGGATCAGCATTGATTCATGGAGAGACTTTCGTCTGGTCAGCTAACATTACTGCCAAGCAGCTGAAATATAGAGTGATATTGTTGGTTAGCTGACGTGTGTCGCCCCACTGTTTAGACCGGTGCTCGTTCATGTCTATGTAGCGCTACTCTTCTGCAGTGTGTAGTGTGCGCGCGTGCACGTGGAGTTGGAGCGAGCCGAGCGGGTGAGAACGAGCGCAGTGTCCAAGCTCTCAGGAGCAGAGAGCAGGAGCAGGCTGGAGCAGAGTAGAGGCTCCGCGGAGTCTGCACGCTCGCGTACCCACACGCGAGCGCGCATTGGACACCGACCCGGTATGATTTATACGTGTAAGAAGTTACATATAGTCCCTTTAAATTTTTTGAGCAGTGTATATAAACTATTCAGTTTACTGAAATATAAAACACTGGAGAAACTGGAACGAGATAATGGAAGTTTAGTTTGATAAATGACTTAAATGCTTAATCCGTCAATAAAATTGTTGGTGATTAGGTTTCTGTTGATCAACTGACTGTGGTTGCTCTAAACAAGAAGACAGCCACCCTGTATTTGTCAAAATAAAAATCTCATTACAGTAACAAGTAGAAATGCTCACAGATAGTAAATCGGCTTTAATTCTTGTACTGTCAGATCTGTTCTGACCTCTGTGTCTGTAACCTCTGACCTCTGTGTGTTGCTGTTGTAGTTTTCTCTGCAGATGGATCTGATCAGGCAGCAGCTGGAGTTTGAAGCCCAGCAGGTTCGATCTGTGATGGAGGAACGTTTCGGTACCAGAGATGAAATAGTTCAGAGGACACAGGTGAGACCGAGGCTGCTGATTGGACGGCTATTTACACCTTCGGCCATGTCATCAAATACATTTTATTAATATCAGATTAAATATAATTTTATCAAATTACATTGTTGAACCATTGTTGACGAGATACAACACAGACGGCTGGTTGGTGGAAACACAGCACATCTGGATGTGTCTGAACTGTGTGTGTGCGTGCGTGTTTTCGTGTGCGTGTGTGCGTGCGCGCATGTTGCAGATGCGTGTTGCTCGTCTGGAGCAGCTGGAGAAAGAGCTGCAGGAGGTCCGAGGGAGTCAAGAGACCCAGCTACAGGTCAGACATACACACAACATACACACATTACACACACAATACACAAACAGATGGATCACACAAACACAAAATCCACAAACATATAACAACAGACAGTAAATATATTAATATAATATATATATATATAAATATAAAGGTTCATAAATTTTTCATTCTGGGCTTCAGAACATTTTCAGAAGTGACCCGATACAAAACGAGGCCGTTGGGAGTTCAGTCTTTTAGTTTCAGGTATCTTTGACTTGTTTAGATCTTAAGGTGGATTTATAAATGTGCTTCAAGTTTTAGATTAGCAAAAGGTGGGGACACACATTAGTACGAGATGTTGATGTGATGATGAATCTGATTTGTGACGACTAATGGGACCAAGTTGGACCGGGTCTGCTCCGGTCCTGGTCAGGTGTTGACAGATAAAATCATATAGTGTCTGATATGTAAAGGGACGGCTGTGGCTCAGAGTTAAAGCGGGTTGTCCACCAATCAGAAGGTCGGCGGTTCGATCCTCGGCCCACGGCAGCCTCTGTATGGAAGTTTTTATTGGACTTTATTAGTTGTAATCCACAGAAGACAAACTACAAATGTGTACCATGATTTCCAAATATTTCACTTTCCACAAACATGTATTTTTGTATTTGTGTTGTGTAAAGTCACATCCACAAAAATAAAGGGCGATTTGCAAATAGGCATATTTTACTCTGTAAATACGTATTTTAAGGTTTACATGTAAAGTGATATATACGCATTTGTGCATCCATTTGTACATGCGGAATGATATTTGCGCATTTGCAGATCGCTTCCTGTGGATTTACGGGCCATGTGACATTTGTAACTTTCCTCCTGTTTGTTTATGGAATTTTGTCCAATTCGTACCACAGCAGATCTGTAAATAATAGTTGTAATCCACAGAAGGCAATTCACAAATATGTACCATGATCTACAAATATTTCACTATCCATAAATGTATTTTTGTATTTGTGTTGTGAAAAGTCACATCCACAAAAATACAGGGCGATTTGCAAATACGCATAACTTACTCTGTAAATACATATTTTAAAGTTTACATGTAAAGTGATATATACGCATTTGTGCATTCATTTTTGCACGTGGAATGATATTTGCGCATATGCAGATCGCTTCCTGTGCATTTCTGGGCCAGGTGACATTTGCAACTTCCCTCCTGTGTGGTTACGTAATTTTGTCCAATTTGTACCGCAGCAGATCTGTAAAAACAATCTGTAAGTATGAGGTGCATTTACTAGCTCCAGCAGAAGGTGGTGACATTCCCTCACATGAGCTGACGGAACTACAGTCTACAGCTGCTGGCAGAAAGCTAGAACAAGAGTCAGTCTCACCACCAGGAGACAACCAACAGCCTGGCTTCTGGAGGTTAAAGACGAGGTGGAACATCTTTATTTAACCAAATGGTTGTGATTCAGGATCGGGTTAATCATCTCCAGGTGAGTGTGCTGTGCTGTGCTGTGCTTGCTTAGCATTTACTGAAGTTACCTACAGTTAGCTAGCTTAGTATTAGCGGTGGTAACGTTAGCCCAGCGGTAGACATAAATCCGTGGGCAGGCATCTGACTACTGTGAGCAGGCCCAATGTAAACACAATAGCCAGCGCCGGCACGTGAGTGTATTGATCAGGCTGATTATACAATCATAATCACATCTTCCCATCTATAGGCTACGAAGCACATGCCGTCACGCGCTGAATCTTCACTGATCTAGAAACAGCAGGTGAAGTCATTGACAGCAGGTCAGTAGACATGCAGCCTACCTGGGCTCATCATTTAGTTCAGGTTCAGAGAGATTTTGATTGTGAGGAATGAATGAATAGCAGCAGTAGATGCTGTTAACCTGCATGGATATGATATAGGACATGTATGGATGGATTTCACAATGATTGTTAATTCACACTACGACTGGAATTATCAATCAATTCAATAGCCTCCATTTCCCGCTGTCAGGTGATCAGTACACAGTGTGATTCCATGGCTGAGGGACAGCTCACCTGATCAATGCAAAATGATCACTACCCTGGTGACTGTCATTTAAAGGCTGAATGCTTTATAAGCCATGATGTCACTGGTGTGTTTCTGCTACATAATTATGGGAATGATGTGATCTGTAGATTTTCTCTGAGATATCACTGAGCCTTTCAACCCTTTCTTTCTCCCTGTCTTCTCAGCAGCACCTTGGCCTCTCCTGTCCAAGCTGGCATCACTGGACTCCAAGCCTCCATCAACACTGTTGTTTGATTGCATTGTTTTCTATTAGAAATAACTAACTGGCCGCAAAAGACGAAGCGCTGTGCAGCGTGCGTGTTTGAGCTGAACTTTTTTCAGACTTTTTTCTATTTATTCCTTATTCCAACAGATGAGGAACGGCTGATTGGTGAAATTGAAATGATATAAATACTGTATATATAAAGGATGCTATCTGATACGATACCTCCTCATTTCACTACAAACACCTAAATACAGTGACAGCTGGCTGGAGGGAGATCAACTAAAAGTTTACTTAGGCTACTGTGTTGTATGTCATTTACAGTAAATATCACAGTATAAAACCTGTGTTTTCTATTTAAAAAATACAAACGTCGGAAGGGAGCGAGTACTACTCACCCATCTTTTAAGTGGTTACGTCTCTAGTCTTGACCGCACAGCGGATAGATACGTGGATTGTGTACATGGTGTAACAGAAGTGCATATTTAACGGTGTAGTGTTGTTGGTTTCTTATTGTCAATATGAAGACACAACAAGGTTGACATTATTCAACATTACAATAAATTATTAGTTCTACGTTATTATAAAAAAATATAGATGCATTTCTAGGGGGTTCAGTGAGCCCCCTGAACCAATGCAAACTGCGCCTGTGTCTGTCATCCTCCAGGATTAATTTCTTTGTGTTTTAATGTACCGTCAAATAAAGTGTACAAATTGGTTGTATTTAAATACTCACTGGAATGCAGTATTCTGAAGTGGGCTTTATGGAATACATGGAAAAATGTACTTAATACACTTTTACAAAGCTTCCTTTAAATACTCTTGGCAGACAAAACCAGTGTGTGTAATATAAGTATCTATTTTACTAAGCATAATGTAAATAACCACAATAGTAGCGCACTTTGAATGTGATACACTATTAAGTACACTGTTTGAATAAACTTAAGGAGAATTTTAATCAAGTAGTATTTATTTGCACTTATACAAAGTAATTCAATATGCAGTAGGCTAGTATTTGAATTGCAATTAAATGTATTCATTACAAGTGTATTCATGTAATTAATATAATTAATACATAACTACTATGCTTTTCATGCATTTTTACAAAGCTTTCAATAACAACTCTGACAGGAAAGTGGAACATACATTAAAAATAAATGTATACTGTAAAACTTCAGCAGTAATTAATGATAATTTGATTATACTTTGTTCATACAATACTATACTACAAACACAATTCTCAAAAGTAGGCACATATTTATGTAAATATAAATGTAAAATAAGTCCATTGTGATAAATGATTCATAAGTAAACAATATCCTTTAACAGAAAGGTTTAGATGGAGATGAAAATGAGAGAAGAGGCCAGCAGGAGAATGCAGTGTTGATGGAAGCTTGGAGTCCAGTGATGCCAGCTGGGACAGGAGAGGTGAGGCCAAGGTACTGCTGAGAAGACAGGGAGAAAGAAAGGGTTGAAAGGCTCAGTGATATCTCAGAGAAAATCTACAGATCACATCATTCCCATAATTATGTAGCAGAAACACACCAGTGACATCATGGTTTATAAAGCATTCAGCCTTTAAATGACAGTCACTAGGGTAATGATCATTTTGCATTGATCAGGCCAGCTATCCCTCAGCCATGGAACCACACCGTGTACTGATCACCTGACAGCAGGAAATGGAGGCTATTGAATTGATTGATAATTCCAGTTGTAGTGTGAATTAACAATCATTGTGAAATCCATCCATACATGTCCTATATTCAATTCAATTTCAATTCAATTTTTTTTTATATAGCGTCAAATTATAACAGAATTTATCTCGAGACGCTTTATATATCATATCCATGCAGGTTAACAGCATCTACTGCTGCTATTCATTCATTCCTCACACACAAATCTCTCTGAACCTGAACTAAATGATGAGCCCAGGTAGGCTGCATGTCCACTGACCTGCTGTCAATGACTTAACCTGCTGTTTCCAGATCAGTGACGATTGAGCGTGACGGCATGTGCTACGTAGCCTATAGTTGGGAGGAAGTGATTATTATTGTATAATCATCCTGATCAATACACTCAAGTGTCGGTGCCAGCTCTTGTGTTTACATTGGGCCTACTCACAGTAGTCAGTTGCCTGCCCACGGATTTATGTCTACCGCTGGGTCCTAACGCGAGCTATCTTGCAAACAGCTACCTAACGTTACCACCGCTAACACTAAGCTAGCTAACTGTAGGCTAAGCAAGCACAGCACAGCAACCCGTTGGGTTAAATTAAGATGTTCCACCTCGTCTTTCATCTCCAGAAGCCAGGCTGTTGGTTGTCTCCTGGTGGTGAGACTGACTCTTGGTCTAGCTTTCTGCCAGCAGCTGTAGACTGTAGTTCCGTCAGCTCATGTGAGGGAATGTCACCACCTTCTGCTGGAGCTAGTAAATGCACCTCATACTTACAGATTGTTTTTACAGATCTGCTGCGGTACGAATTGGACAAAATTACGTAACCACACAGGAGGGAAGTTGCAAATGTCACGTGGCCCATAAATGCACAGGAAGTGATCTGCAAATGTGCAAATATCATTCCACGTGCAAAAATGAATGCACAAATGCATATATATCACTTTACATGTAAACCTTAAAATATGTATTTACAGAGTAAGTTATGCGTATTTGCAAATCGCCCTGTACTTTTGTGGATGTGACTTTACACAACACAAATACAAAAATACATGTTTGTGGATCATAAAATATTTGGAAATCATGGTACACATTTGTGGATTGTCTTCTGTGGATTACAACTAATAAAGTCCAATAAACTTCCATACCTCTGCATTCAATGTATGAATGTGTGAGTGAATGGGTGAATGCTGACATGTAGTGTAAAGAGCTTTGAGTGTCAGAAGACTAGGAAGGCGCTATGTTAATGCAAGTCCATTTACCATTTAAAGAGTCTATTTTCAAGTCTTCAGTCACTGCCAGTTGATTTTAATGAACATGATGTTTGCGACTGACATGGCATGGGTGACAGATGACTTGTGTGTCGCCGAGGGAGACGTACAGTACCTGTTGAATTTGCTGTGCCACTTTCTGATGTGACTAGACCTTAAGTATGGAATATGTTTCAATAGGGCTCAGGGGTTGAGCAACAAACTCTAACATGGTTTCCTTTTCTTATATGTACGGATTTTGAGCATAATGTTTACATACATTTCAAGACAGCAATTGGATCAACCAATCCGCTTTCTTGATGCTTGAATCCGCTCCTCTGTGATCCTCTTCGACCTATGATTATCCAGAACACCGTTCTTTGCATTTACGTACATATACAGCAGAGCCATAACTCCGGCATTGCCCTCCACTCCACCCCTATGTCTTACCCTATTCTCCGTGGTTCACTGAAGTAGTCGTTCCCAGTCTAACTCCACCTGACACAGCAACACCGAGCCGTCATAGGCCCAGACCCAGAAACCCGGGTACAGAGGCTCAGTGAAGGTGGAGGTGAAGGTGTGAAGGTGGACCATGGTGTCCTGAGAGACACAGTAGAAGGACAGAGAGCCTGCAGACCAGTTCAGGTAAACCCCGACTCTGTGGGTGAAGGGTTGTGGTGAAGAGGACCTGAATCTCTTGTTATGGTGGCACGGTGTGTAGCTTCCCTCTGAACACTCCAGACTCCAGGACCGCTCGTTGTGTCCCAGTAGACAGCTCGCCGTGTCTCTGTCTCTGGAGATGCTGTTGTAGGTGACGCCGATGTCGGCACCGCCGCTCCACACCACCTCCCAGTACACCGAGTCCAGCAGCCCCTCCCTGCACAGGACCTGAGGGCAATGCTCGAACCGGTCCGGGTGGTCCGAGGGCCGGTGGTCCGACCACACTCGAGTCGCCTTCCTGTTGCAGTCGGTCAGATGGAGCTCTGAGTTGGCAGTGTTGGGGTCAAAGGTCAAATAACAGGCAACTGAGGGACGAAACAAGGAAAAAGATTAGTTGATTGACCAATTCATTTTGATATTTGAAGAATTGTTGAACTCACTTCTCCAGTAAAAACTCCAAATATTCTCTGGTTCCATGCTGCTTTTCTCTGTTTCATATCGTAAATTGAACCCCTTCAGGTTTTTAGACTGTTGGCCAGACTGAACAAACAGTTTGAAGAATGATGTTGGAAATTTGTCATAATTTTTGAGATTTTATAGACAAACTTTATTAAAAGCAAATCAATTTATTAGGTCTTATCACTGACGAATAACCAGAACAATTGGTAGTTGTAGCACTAAATATGAGAAATCAATGTATCTGAGCAATGAAGTATATTTTTTACCCATGAAAGCCTGAATTGTGGGAAATACAATCAAGTACTCTGTAGAAACCAAAGCAGCTGTACCTCCAAACAATGATTTAGCCCAATTATCCTCAGATCAACAAATAATGTTCACATTATCTCAAGATGACAAATTATGTATTAGTTGTACTCTTATTTACTTTTTTTAAAGCTGGTCTTTTGAGGTAACGTTTTAAATATCTTGTTTTTATCATCTCAGGAACATAATGTAATAAGTTCTCCTCTCTTTGGAGATGAATTCCTGGAACTAAATTTGGGCTCTGCTCAGTAGGTAATGCTAAATCCAAGGACAGCTAATTTCAAGGGTTGGCTGCGATTATGATTAGCCAAACAGATGTGACATCACACCACAAAAAGGACGACTACAACAAACACAACGACAGTTACCACCATCTGTATGGGGCAGGATAACCAGTCCTTAAAAAAGAACAGTGGAAAAGGGATACACAAAACTTGATAATTAAATGATTACATCGGGAATAACAAAGCAATGAAGTTGTGATCTAGGGATAATGGACCTGAAATCCATATTAGTGAACACAATGACTCTGTTTTCATGTAGCATTCAGCCCCAAACCCTCTGAATATGTTAGTACTCAGTAAATGGTATAACTCTATGCAGATGATACTGTAATATTTACTATAGACACAGAGAGACGAAATGTAGAACTCCTGATATGTGAAGCAGAAAGATATAAAATCTATGTGAGCTTACAGTTTTTCACCGACCACAAGTCTCCTCCCGGCTGACCCCTACAAGAGCAGAAATAGCCACAATATCAAACAGCTTAACATGACCTATAACATTTTACTTTTAGTGTTCCATTTGTCTTCCTGTGGTTCAACTCACCTCATGTTGTCTTTGTTTGTGTCTCTCAGACCAAAGAGATTGATCCCAGAGGACAAAGGCTCCCAGGGCAGAGTATCTGATGGCTCATCTCCCTCTTCTTGTTCTTGTACTTGTACTTGTTCTTGTTCTTCTTCCTCATTTATCCTCTCGTCTTCTGCTGACACGACAGAGAAGTCGTCACTCCACTCTTCACTCTCACATCTCTGCTTGGCTAAAGAGTTGATATACAGTACAATACATGTTACTGTAAAATAATGGGGTAACATTTTCTGATTCAGCCACACATCTTTTTTAACACAACCCAGACAAAAATGTTGATATCGGACAATTCTACAGACTAAACCTAGTTATGATAACCCAAGCAGCCATTCTGCAGGTGTAGTCTTTTAATTTTATGAATTTATTGTCATTTAGAGTTCAAATTCTCATATCCAGCTCTGTAGTGGATACTACTTTATTGTCTTCGAATGAGAACTGAAAACCCAGAACCGCGTTTCATTTTTTGAGACTGATGATAGAAATGCTGAATGACAAATTGTATTGAGTTCCAGAAGATAGTGGAACAGGGATTAGATAGGAAGTAACGTCAGGTCTTCAACTCTCTTTTGCTGCACCCAAGACCTGACTTTGATTTACCAAAAATGTGCTTATGAGCCCAGATTTACACAAGGGCAGAGCTAACATAGTACCTGATGCTGTGCTGAAAGTTGTTCAAAGCAGTGACGGATAATCTGGATTCAAAGGTCCATAAATGTTTACTTTTACAGTGAAAAAGATTGAGCCTACCTGCCTGGGATGTAGGAAGTGTCTCCTCAGTTTGTTGTGTTTCAGAAAGGCTTGTCATTGTCTCATCAGAGACAGTTATATCCACTTCATTGTCCTCCACTTCATTCATCCTGTCTTTCATGATACCGTTGATTTTCTGCTCTGAGAGGTTTCCGCTAAAACCAGCGTCCATTTGTTCCTCGCTCGTCTCTGAAAATGTCTTTTTAACTTCCTGACTGTTCTCTGCTTTTCGGGTAGTCTTTTGGTCTCTTCTGAAGAGACTTTGTAAAAAGGGTTCATCTGTCCTTTCAGCTTTTATTTTGAAGGTGTTGGATGAGGCTTCATTCGTAGTGACTCCCTTGTTGTCTCTCTCCTTTGAAGGACTGATTCTGAAGACGTTAGAGAGGTCGTCTTTAAAATTAAGAAAGCTCAGACGGTTGACCGTCTTCTCTGCTGACTGACTGGTTTTAGGATCTGTGGACTTTGTCTCTTTGGACGAGCTGAAGACGCTGGTCACGTCTTCTTTGAACTGGCTCAAGTCCTCTTTCAGGAGATTGAGCGTGCTGGTGGCAGGTTTATTTTCTGCCTGACTCGATGGGTTTGTGTCTTTGTCCCTGAACACCTTCAACACGTCTGCCTTCAACTGGCTGAAGTCCTCCTTTATGGACCTTTTATCCCTCTGACTCCCCTTAAGGAGGTCTTTCATCATGTTTTTGTCCTTTTGGTTCTCTGGGTCACATTCATTGGTGCCCTTGTCCTCTTGGAGATGTATTTCAGGCACTTTTTGGTCATTTCCCTGTGAAGGTTCCTCAACGAGACACATTCGTTTGTTTGTTTTGTTGGAGACTTCAGAGAGCACCTGTATTATTTTTATATGTAGAATTAGTAACATGTAATGATTGTACACTGAGAACTGGTTTGTTAAGATATTCTCTTCCATTCACAATCATAAATACTAACTATTTGTTGACTCTGTTGTGTCAGAGTTTTGACCTCTGAGCTTGACCATCAATAACATGAATAAATAAGGTAAACCAGTCCTCTGCTTTAGGCTAGTTCAAAACAACATGTAATGTAAAAAAAAATTTAAAAAACAACAACAAATGTAACAAAGATCTGCATAAATAGAGTTACACCAAGATTTTTAGCAGTCTAATAAATATCAATAAGGCGGGTTATTGAATTGCAGTTGAACACAAAACTGCATATCTGACTCAGACGAAGCATTTAAATAGATGGGGACAAACAATGGGCTGAGAATAGAGCCTTGGGGAACACAACAATTAATCTGAGCTGTATACAACAGAGAAAGTTCAGTTGGAGAGTTATTGATGTAAATAGATTGATCTTCAGGTACTTGCACTTTACTTTTTAAATTTTGTGCTACTTCTACTTTTCTACAATTCTGAGGCAAATATTGTACTTTTTACTCCGCTACATTTATTTTGATAAATAAAAAAAAAAAGAAGATATTTGTTGACTTCGTTGTGTGAGATTGGTGACCTCTGACCTTGGCCATGAATAGCAATAATATATAAGCTAAACCCCTTTGTTCTTTGTTTTATGCTTTGAAAGGAGTTGTCAGTGAAAGATAACAGTAACATTCTGAATATCTCCTTGATTTATCTTTTGTCTCTCTTTAAAAACGCTGTTTTGGATGGATATGGATGTATCCTTACTAGGGCTGTCGATCGATTAAAATATTTAATCGCAATTGACCGCAAAATGTACCTTAAAGGGAGTTTTGTCAAGTATTTATTACTCTTATCAAATATGGCAAATATGCTGCTTTATGCGAATGTATTATATATTTATTATAGGAAATCAATTAACAACACAAAACAATGACAAATATTGTCCAGAAACCCTCACAGGTACTGCATTTAGCATAAAAAATATGCTCAAATCATAACATGGCAAACTCAAACCCAACAGGCAACAACAGCTGTCAGTGTGCTGACTTGACTATGACTTGCCCCAAACTGCATATGATTATCATAAAGTGAGCATGTCTGTAAAGAGGAGACCCATAGAACCCATTTTCATTCAGATATCTTGAGGTCAGAGGTCAAGGGACCCCTTTGAAAACCTCGCCAAAATTTATCATAAGTTTGGAGCGTTATTTAACCTCCTTTGCGACAAGCTAGTTTGACATGGTTGGTACCAACGGATTCCTTAGGTTTTCTAGTTTCATATGATGTAACTCTTCACTCCAGCTTTAAAACTGAACCCACTACAATCTAAAAATCGCAAGTTGTGTTAATGCGTGAAAGACATTAGTGGTGTTAAAACTAATTTGCGTTAACACGTTATTATCACATTAACTTTGACAGCCCTAAGTCTCACTCTACCTATTTATGCAAGTTAAATGATTCAGGCTCAAATTAGGGTCAGCATGTTAGCATTGTCATTGTGAGCATGTTGGCATGGTGATGTTAGCATTAAGCTCTAAGTTCCACTGTGTGTAAGTGCAGCCTCACAGAGCTGCTAGCATGACTGTAGATTAATCCTGTTCAGTCCATCAAATGTAAACAGCATAATTTTCACAATGCAATGTCACATTTTCAAACTGCTTATCTAGTCCGACCAACAGTTCAAACCCCAAAGAAATTCTAATAATTCAAGGAAACAGTGATAAGCAGAAAATCATCCAATTGGAGAAGCTGGAGCCATAAAACATTTGAATGATGACTTGCATATTGTTAGAATATTACAACTGCCACAGATTTTGTTTTTGACACTCAGGTTTAACGTTACGTTACAATGAACTCTCTACACCACTCAGTTCATGTTCAGGCTTGTTTCAACTTTATCTGATAATCTGGATCAATCAGAGCGTCTCAGTCAGACACTTACAGCTGCTTCAGTCTCCATGTTTTTGTCTGATTCTTCTGTTGAAAACAAATATCCAGACCTGTATCCTCAGTGTGAGTTGTTGTGGCTGTAATCTCGGTCTCTCTCTCTGTGTTAAAAAAGGACGGTCAACATTCTTTCATTCAGCTGAACAGCTGATGCTTCTGGTTCGACCAGTTTGTCTCCATATTTCACTCTGACTGCTTAGCTTCTGATTGGCTGATGAGTTTGGTTGTTTCTCTCTGGGTGTTTCTGCTTTCAAGAAACTGCTACTCGTCACTTCTGTCAAGGGTTACATTAGGTTAGGTTCAAGATTAGAACCAAGACTAGGATTAAATTAGAGTTTGGTGTATTCTTACAGCCATTAAACCCAATGTATATGTACTGTACTCAGTTATTCTTTTAAAACCACAAATCTTCCTTCAAAACGTGTCAGCAATATTTATTAGACACAAAGTCCACTTACTGGAAAGTTTCTGTCCAATATTGTCAAACTACTATATACTACTAAACTACTAAACTTCTATTGAGATTTTTTTTTATTTCTGAGGAAGATAATGAACCGCCAAGCTCCACATTGGTTCAGTTTTTTGAAGTTTAAATTGAGTTTAAATATAATTTTGGTAAAGTTTGGTTTTAGTTTTTTCAGGGTTCCACTGAGCCATCTTTTCGCAATTTGTATATGCTTCCTATGAAATACGGCTCGAAAGTTCAGGAATAAATGTAATGAATGAGGGTTTGCACAAGTATAGTTATATAAATGTGTGTGTCTGTGTGGGCATAAGCTGTCGTTCCATATTGTAAAAAATTTAACGAAGAGTATAGAAGCAAAGAGACGAAACTCCAGGGCTTTTTTGACAACAGCGCTGCCGCCATTTTGGACTGAAAACGGCAATGAGTCTGTGGCCATGGATGTATAAAGAGACGTCTGTAAATCTGATGTTTCTGAAAACATTTGAGGTGAGAAATAGGCATTACAGTAACACAATATTGATCCATATTTGATCAGCGCTGCCTAGTTTGACCGTTTTATCGGAGTTTGTGAGTGATTGACAGCTGCCTCTGTTGAATGAACAGCCAATAGGAAAGCTGTCTCTGTGAAATGACCTGTGATTGGCCAAAGTCTCATAGGTTAGATTTTCTAAATGCCTGAAAACAGAGCCATGAGGAGGTGCAGAAGTCTAGTTTTCTCTCAGAACACTTGAATTACAATATGCTGAAATTATGGAATTGTTGCCCAATGATGCCAAAAACTTTCTGCCTACTGAAGCTTTAAGTAAAAGATCTTAAGAGAGTACTTATTCCACCGCTGAGACACACAGAGTATCAAAGTAACATTAATCCCAAAACAAATGAAGAGGGTAAGAAACAAAATATAATATAAAGCAAAAAATAATAAACAATAGCTGGAATAAAATAAATCTGAGAATAGAGGCTTTTAGTATAACATACGGACAATAATAATAAACTACTTGTGTGATTGGTTTGGGCTAAATATAATCAAATAGAAGCATTTTAAGTAATTTTTCAAGAAATACTGGTGAAAATTAGCTGCTTTTCTGTGACTTGTGTGACAGTAAACTGTAAATATTCTGGTTTTAACTGACATTAATTGACAAAGTAGTCAGCAGATTAATTAATAATAACATATAATTGTTAGTTGAACCCACGGCTGTAAGAAAAGATATAAATATTAACCCAGAATGACTCTTATAATGTCATTTTAACTTGAATTATCTAATGTGTTCTTCAGGGTTCTTCTGGTTCAGTAGAACCTCAAGAACAGGATTAAACATTAAACATGTAGATGACTCTCTTCCTCCTCCTCCTCGTCTTCGCTCTGTCGCTCTCCATCTCAGCTCGTTGCTATGCAGAGAAACCAGGTCTCAGAGCTGAGCTTTGATTGGCTGTTGCTAGGCTGCAGGGTTGGCACTGAGCGAGAGTGTCTGAGATAAAGAGAGCGAGTCGGTTCGTCCTTTCTGCTGCTCGGCTTCCCTCCGAGAATACCAACGAGGCAGCAGAGAGATGAAAACATCACTGTCACAGAGACGTGCTGACACCAACTAATTTATTCTTAAAGACTCAGTTCACCCAAATTACACAAACACACATTCTTTGTATCTGTCCCTGCAGATAGTTTTAGTTTAGTTTTCTCTGTCTCTCAGGTTTCTACTCTGGAGTGAATGGAGTTTAGTTTGTGCTGCTCACAGTGTTGAAAACACATTCAAAAGCAACATTTCTTTCCGATACAGAGTAGAGTCTGTTATTCTGAATGATTCAACTCACTGGAGGCTGTTTTTCATTGGGATTAAAGTGGGGGTAGGCAGTATATTTTTGGTATCATTTGGCAAAAATTCCATAATAACCTTTCAGCATATTGTAATTCAATTGCTCAGAGATAACTAAACTTCTGCGCCACCTCATGGCTTTGTTTTTAGGCTTTAAAAAATCTAGCCCGTGACGGAAGACTTTGACCAATCACAGGTTATTTCAGAGAGAGCGTTTCTATTGAGCATTCCTATTGGCTGTGCTCCGGCTGGTGGGTAGTGCTTGGAATTTCCTCAACAGATCTCAACATGGCTGCTGGGTCACAAACTTTCTCATTTTACAGCTAAACAGTACACAAGATGTTTCTGAAAACATTTGAGGCAAGAAATAGGCATTACAGTAACAGAATATTGATTCATATTTGATCAGCGCTGCCTAGTTTGACTGTTTGATCGCAGTTCGCGGGTGATTGACAGCCGGCTCTCATAGATGGCAGCTGGACGGCAGACTCCAGATCAGCTCTGATTGGTTGTTTTCCTCCGGTCTGTGAAATCCTGCAGATGCGATAAGGAGCACCAGAGGACACCGAAGGACACAGAGGCACATGTTATTTTTCAGATTACCTGTCTCATGCACTACTGTCACCATATAGTTACCGTTTTATAAAAATAACTTTTTTTAATCATATTTACTCCAATTCTACCCACTGCAGCTTTAAATTATTATAAATGTGGAAAACAGACCCAAAATCCAGCGTGCAGTTTAAACTAAGAAACCAAACCAAAAGAAAGCGGATCAGAAAGGGACAAGGACTGGTTCAGACCTGGTCCAAAATAGACCTAAAGGTAATTAGACCTGGGCCAGCTTTGGGCCGGTGTCAGCACCCAGAATTAGACTAGAGCACTCATTTATTTTATTCAGATTATATCCGAATTTAGGATGGAGTTTTAATTAAATAACTTTTTGACAATGTTTTTTGTGTTTTCTGAATATATTTCTAAAGCTTGTATAAAGAGGAGAAAAACAACTTACAACTTACCCAATACATTTGGGCTGCGTCCGAAATCGCATACTATGCACTACATGCCCAATATGTGTACTATCGTTCAACATACTTTTGCGTAAATAAACAGTAGTATGTATTTTGGAAATTTACATCATCACTTCCTGAGAGCTTCCTTGCCGGTTGGAGTTGTGTAACCATGGTAACCCGTACCAACCTCATGTGACCAAAACGACGGTTTGTGAGAATCAAAGTCTGAATTAATTTAAAATACATATTACGCCTAGCAAAGTGAAATCTTATACTTACAGTTAAATTGAAGCGTTATTGATGTTACAAAGCTGTCTGCCATTGTTTGTTATGAATGTTGTTGTTACTACCGCATTATATTGTGGGATACTTACTGTATGCCGCCACAGTGTCCAGTGTTGCATACTGTAATATTTCACCAGATATAGTATGCAATTTGCATATTGGTTTCATACTAAGGTTTCGCACTTACTTAAAAATCTCTCATACTGTTTTAGCGTACTATATTGCATGTTTGTATGGAATTTCGGACGTAACCTTTATTTATATGGTAATTTTCAAAAAAAATGTTACAATGCCTTACTTCACAAGGCAAAGAATGAAAGAAATGGGAGCAGACTTCTTAAGATGTCAATGTTTTTAAATTTGCCTGGTTATGAAAATTACTCTTTTAAATTTCTCTTTTAGTTTCTTTTCATTTTGTCTCCTTTCGTGCTTTCTGTCTCTAACTGTATGTTTTTATGCTGCTGCCTGTCTTGGCCAGGTCGTCCTTGGAAAAGAGATTCTTAATCTCAATGGGACTCTCCTGGTTAAATAAAGGTTAAATAAAAAGGCAATACAAGCAGATAAACGAAGCAAAAGTAAAAACAATAAACTAACAAAGCAGTGCAAAAATGATCAATAACACATAATAGTAGTTATAGTACTATTATTGATAAAAGGCTCATACTTTATGTGGATTACGCATCATATTATTTATTTAGGCGCTCAATCAGACATAGTTTGTTTATATAAATCGGTGCATAAATATAGATTTCTGTTTGTTTATGTATTATGTTTACATTTCTGTTTATGTGCACATGTATTTTCGTCTACTGAGACATTATAATTAGACTGTTATTAAGATGCTGTTATATTAATGTGTCTGAATAATCCCATGAAGGATGAGTCATGTAAACCACCAAACATGTTTGGTTCATTCATTCTTTCATTCATTCATTCATACATTCGTAGTACAGATTCTGACATAATCTATCTGAAGTTCGACCTCCTTTGGGCTGATTTTGGTCACCAAAGCTGTAATCTAAAGTAGATAATAGACAGTAATTTGATGTCAGACACTTATGAATCATTGTAGGATGTTAGCAGAAAGTAGTGCACATGCTACACACGCGACACAGCCTAGGTGTGGAGCTAAACAATTTAGAGTTTGTCCTGAAAAAAAATAAATCATTAGAATCTAAAGATTTCATCCTCTGGGGAGCAGGACTGAGATCAGGACGTTTCATGGAAATCTGTGTATCAGATTTAGATACATATCAGGGCTCAACAATAAGGATTGCCCGCTTGCCCGGGTCAAGTAAAATGCCATGTCGGGCTAGTAAATCTAGCAACTCACTTGCTGGCTGTTTAATGGAGGAGGTTTGGATCAGAGCCACACATTCAGTCACAAACGCACAGAAAGAAATATTCAGGTTTCCTTTGTTAACACACACACACACACACACACACACACACTGAGCTTCATTTGGATTCACAGACTGAAATCCTCAGTCTTATCAAAGCTTTCATCCCCCCCTTCTCCATCCAGTCACCATGGCAACGCCTCAGGGTGTGATATGTGTGTCTGTGAGCCAAACACTGTCTGTCGACAAAGTGTGTGTGTGTGTGTGCGCACCTGCGTTTGCGTGCGTGCATGTGTGTGAATGCTTGTGAGGATTAGCAGGCTGTGAAATGAACATTTCACCATTTTTCTTAAATAAAGCAGCAGACATGTTGAATATTTCCGTCTGATGGAACGATTCATGCATAAAAAACATAAAGTCTCAGGTTTGAAGGGAAATCAGGATTAAAAAGATCAATTCAAAAGTATTATCATCCCTGAATTGTCTGTCTGTGGACAGAAATGTATGTGGACAGAAGTGTCTGGCTGTGGACAGAAGTGGCTATGGACAGAAGTGTCTGGCTGTGGACAGAAATGTGTGAACAAAAGTGTCTATCTGTGGACAGAAGTGTCTGGCTGTCGACAAAAGTGTGTGTCTATGGACAGAAGTTTCTGGACAGAAGTGTCTATCTGTGGACAGAAGTGCAGTGGTGGCTGGTGGAAATTTTTCTAGGTAGGGCTTTGCCACATCCAATCAATTTCAGCAAATATCCCGGTATGATTTAATGCAAAAAAGTGAAGGTATCAAAAACACATTACTACTTTGCAGTTAAATAATCAACAATCATTTTATTC
This sequence comes from Sebastolobus alascanus, assembly GCA_916701645.2. NCBI lineage: Eukaryota > Metazoa > Chordata > Actinopteri > Perciformes > Sebastidae > Sebastolobus > Sebastolobus alascanus. The sequence continues at coordinate 157,395 of CAKAOJ020000394.1, forward strand.
CAACAGGAGCAGTAAAGAATGCTTAGAAAAACACAACAGTATAACATGTACTCAGTGGTGGAAAGTAACTAAGTACATTTACTCAAGTACTGTACTTAAGTACAATTTTGAGGTACTTGTACTTTACTTGAGTATTTCCATGTTCTGATACTTTCTACTTCTACTCCACTACATCTCAGAGGGAAATATTGTACTTTTTACTCCACTACATTGATTTAATAACTTTAGTTACTTTACAGATTCAGATTATTAATACAAAATATAATCAACGAATAAATGATGTATTATTATAGATTAAACTACCCAGTAGTATATAAAGTCATTAAAATGAGCTCCACCTTTACCAGCTGCAACATTAAAGTGTTGAACACATTAATGCATCAATAAGTATAATCCAATAATATACATTATTCTGCATAATGTGTACTTTTATGTTCGGTACTTTAAAGATTGGGTCGACGATCTTGGAGAGCTAGCATAATTTGAAAGTAGCATGCCTCAGGAGCTCCGTCTAAACCCACCCCCTCCCCTCGAAACTCCTTCCAAGGCAACTCCCCCTACACAAATGCACTAGCACCGTCGCATCGTAACTACTTCACAGACACAGAGCGGAGAGAGGACCTCAACTCAACAACGCTACCTCATGACAAGTAACCGCTGAAGTGCTACTGCAGGCGTGAGTTTTCTCTTCCATACTTCAGTAAACGTGAGGGGGGCGACGCGCTTTGAGTTCAGGCTGGTGCATGCCAAGGGTAGTGTAAGAGCAGGGAGGCAGGGAGGCATCTGATTGGTTCTTTACAGCAGGGCGCCGAGGCAGTGATTGGTAGACGTTTTTACAGGACAACAGATGACGCAGCTACAGATGACGGCTCTTTTAAGGTCTTTTTTCAGAGCTCATAAGTAATGGATCGCTGTCGGGATTGTAAAGACCATTTCAACCAATATAACAAATAGTTTCTACTGGATAAAATCGTCAACCCTGCCTTTAAGTATATTCATATGCTAATATTTTTACACTTTTACTTAAGAAGGATTTTGAATGCAGGACCCTTACTTGTAACAGAGTATTTCTACATGGTAGTATTGCTACTTTTACTGAAGGAGAAGATCTGAGTACTTCCACCACTGCATGTACTTTAATACAATAATAAACATGTAATAAAATAATAATGTAATATAGCAATATAACATGTAATAGAAATGTTTACTTACTGTGATGCCCCGGTTGACCTTGCTTTGTTTGGTAAACCAATAGTGAGGTAAAGATCAGGGTAAGTAAACATGAATTGTAATAATTAGGAATACTGCTGTTAAGTCCTGAAGCTATTCGGACACCTGAATGTACATAAATATGGACTCTAGTGGTCTGAGGTGTAGAGATGATAATACTGGTGTTATACTGCTGTTAAGTCCTGAAGCTATTCAGACACCTGAATGTACATAAACATGGACTCTAGTGCTCTGAGGTGTAGAGATAGTAATACTGGTGTTATACTGCTGTTAAGACCTGAAGCTATTCAGATACCTGAATGTACATAAACATGGACTCTCGTGCTCTGAGGTGTATAGATAGTAATACTGGTGTTATACTGCTTTTAAGACCTGAAGCTATTCAGATACCTGAATGTACATAAACATGGACTCTAGTGCTCTGAGGTGCAGAGATAGTAATACTGGTGTTATACTGCTGTTAAGTCCTGAAGCTATTCAGATACCTGAATGTACATAAACATGGACTCTAGTGCTCTGAGGTGTAGAGATAGTAATACTGGTGTTATACTGCTGTTAAGACCTCAAGCTATTCAGACACCTGAATGTACATAAACATGGACTCTAGTGAGGTGTAGAGATAGTAATACTGGTGTTATACTGCTGTTAAGACCTGCAGCTATTCAGATACCTGAATGTACATAAATATGGACTCTAGTGGTCTGAGGTGTAGAGATAGAAATACTGGTGTTATACTACTGTTAAGTCCTGAAGCTATTCAGATACCTGAATGTACATAAACATGGACTCCAGTGGTCTGAGGTGTAGAGATAGTAATACTGGTGTTATACTGCTGTTAAGTCCTGAATGGACATAAACATGGACTCTAGTTCTCTGAGGTGTAGAGATGGTAAACTCCAGCAAAACTTCTGCTTCAAAACTCTCTCACCTTACTCAAAAGGCAAAACCACAACACATCCACAAATATTAATACTACATAAAATACAGTTAACAAGAACAGTACAATTAATTTATCTGTCTCTATTAAATTATGATGCCTCCATGACCAATTTAAGCAAATGAGACTGAGGACAACTATGTACAAGAAAAGTCAATGTGGTGAGAAAGTCTGCATATTTTCGACAGCCTATTTTTAGAAGAATTTTGCTCTTCTCTCCTTCTGAGTGGCAAACTTCTAAATGACCTTCTTATTAAAGTCAGGAATGTCTCTGATGAGTTTCTTCTCCATGGAGAGCATGGCCAGAGCATTAAGGTGATTCTCCATCGCTTCATGGGCTGGTGCTGCTGGTCAGGTTCACTGTTCTCACACAGAGAGGAAATGGAGGCCCTGGTCCAAAAAATAAAGCCATCAGACTCCTTAATGTGCAATTCTATCAACTGTGTGCAATATACTCTTTGTTGTTTACAGTATGTTTATATAATTCAGTTTTTTTGTTTTACTTTAGTCAGTTTCTTGAGCATTTTTATATTACATTCATGAGCCAGATGCAATGTAATTTTATTCTGCTGTGTACTTAGCCTGTGCAAAGTCTGAATAACAATTAAATTAATCTTGAATCTTGTTAATCTTTAATCTTCAATAACAACTAGGCCTCTTCTAGAAATTGACCTGGTGGACTGTGTTTAATAACTACTGTACCTGCATTATTATCCAAATCTGATTGTCTCTTCTCTTTCCTTTTTTAAAATTCTAAACAAATATTATTGGGATGTGCTCTATGATATTCATTCACTTTGATGACAAGGCACATTTAGATTTTTACAGACTGTTGGAAGTGAGCAACTCATCTTTCTAACAACACCTTTATCAGCAAATAGTAAATATATAGGAGTTATTTACCTGATCGCTAGCATGCTGTCTGTGAACCTCTGGACCAGTGCTCTGATGAAGACAGGGTCGATGTTCCTCTTCTGCAGCTGGTTAAAAAGCGAGTCCACCTGTGGCATGATCTTGTGGAACAATGTCAGGGAAAAACAGAAATCCTCGTCTTCACGCATCCTCACAAAGCCCCCAGCCTCTCTGGGGATGTGTGATGTTGCCTGCTGCTTGATGAGGTTCATCTGATGCGCATAGCAGTGGACGTAGAGCGCATTTTCATAGACATGGATCTTACACTGGGCTCCACCAGTGCTCCTCCATCACAGTGTCTCCTGAAAACGCTAGGGTTGACCGAGGAATCGGTCTCATCATGCCCACGCAAGGCCAACTCAAAAGCACCACAAAACTTCACACCAATCGATTATTTTGGATAAAATGTGACGGATTTTATCCACCTCCTTATTGTGTTTCCTCACCGCAGTCCTGTGGTTGTCATCCAGCTGCGTAGCGATGTTCACTCGGCCTAGCATGGCCAGCCTGACAGAGTTTACCATGTGCGTCGTGGTGTTCTCGTGTTTCTTTACTTTTTCCGACAGGTGCTTCATATCCCTCACCCCCGTTGTTGTCCATGCTGTCCCTGTTGTTTCACGGAAAGCAAAATAAGGCATTAGCATGACCGCATCCAGCTAGCCAGGTCTTTTTGGTGTACCAGCTAGGACAGAAGCCTCGCATATACTTCTTCCCTTTTTCACTAGCCTGCTGTTTTATTACCAGGTCGGGTTGATCTGGGCCCAGCTCCTTCACCTGTAGTTTATCCACCAAAGTTCTTCTCTCAAACGGCTCCAGGGGACAGATTTTACCGAGTCAGGGTTCGGGCTTGGAGTAGTGGTCGCGCTCACCATTGTAATAGTTAAAATGCACACCTAGAGACCGCAGAGAGCAGACCTGACTTTAGCAGTAGCTGGCTTGGGGCGATAAAATAATCGCCCCTCTCGTATTAGATTTGAGGACGCTGATTGGCTAAATTTAATGTCATTCGTTCATAGCTTGAATCAGCTATTGCCTAAGCTGCTACACAGACCCGCCTGCTGTGGGTGATTTCTCCGTCGCCCCAGAGCTGAGCTTCAGACACACAGACAGGCAGAGGGGAGTCAGGGACGAGCAGGAAAAATATATTGCAGAGATGATTTTCTATCATATTTTACACATATTACTGGGTGCATGCCATATTTAAAACACACAAATATTGTCAATTTGTATAATTTATTATTATTATTATTATTATTATTATTATTAGTAGTAGTAGTAGTAGTAATGTTTTTTTTGTGTGTGGCTGTCTGGCTCAGGGAGGGCGGCGCCTTAGCGCCCTCTATTGGCCGGCCGCCACTGCAGAAGTGTCTGTCTGTGGACAGAAGTGTCTGCCTGTGGAGAGAAGTGTCTGTCTGTGGACAGAAGTGTCTGCCTGTGGAGAGAAGTGTCTGTCTGTGGACAGAAGTGTCTCTCTATGTGGACAGAAGTGTCTCTCTATGGACAGAAGTGTCTGTGGACAGAAGTGTCTCTCTATGGACAGACGTGTCTGTGGACAGAAGTGTCTGTCTATGGACAGAAGTGTCTGTGGACAGAAGTGTGTAAAACTAAAAATGTTCAGTCGTTGGCCTGAAAACACACTGAAAGCAGAAATAGGTCTATGTTGTTTTCCCCTCTCTTCTCTGGCATTCAGCCCACAACTGACCACACCTGCTGCATGCACTATAATAATAATAATAATAATAATAATAATAATAATAATAATAATACACCATTAAAACTGCAACACACTCCAACTCCTGTGATTTTTAAATGGAAACAAAGAAGGAAACTCAAATCTAATTCATTATTCAGTTAAGATGTTTTACCATGTAATAAATATACAGTTTATACTATATATATAATTATATACTACAGTACAAACATACATAGTGTATACGTAGGTACTTCTGGTATAACTGGATCATCTCTGACATGAATCAGATACTCTTCTTGCTGCTCTGTTTGAAAATCAGATCAAGTCAAATTGGTCAGTTCTCCCACCTCATCCTCATGTATCTTTCTTCTTCTTCCTCCTCTCTCCCTCTGTGTGTGTGTGTGTGTGTGTGTGTGTGTGTGTGTGTGCGCGCGTGCGTGTGCGTGCAGCTGTCTGGAGCTGAGAAGCCCCCTGCTGGAGAACCACAGAGCAATGCGTCATCAGCTGCTGCAGCAGGAACAGAAGCTCCTTCAGACGGAGGCAGCAAGGTAGCACATCACTGACCCACTAAGCGTTAGTACAGTGAAACATCATGACTGTCCAAAGAGTAGAATTTAACATATAGTGATCACACTGACCAAATAATTAATAATTAATCCGTGCATTTTATGTTGGTTGAGGTGGAGCTTATTTTGAACAATTAAAGCTGAAGTAGGCGAGATTGGAGCAAATTTGATTAAAAAAAGTTATTTTTATAAAACAGTCGCTACATCCTGACAGTAGTACATGAAACAGGTAACCTGAAAAAAATCATGTTCCTCTGTGTCCTACTGTGTTCTCTGGTGCTCCTAACGTTATCTGAAAGATTTCACTTACCGGAGGAAAATAACCAGTCAGAGCTGATCTGAGGTCCGCTGTCCAGCTGCCGTCTATGAGAGCCGGCTGTCAATCACTCGCGAACTCTGACCAAACGGTCAAACTAGGCAGCGCTTATCAAATATGAATCAATATTCTGTAACTGCAATGCCTATTTCCCACCTCAAATGTTTTCAGAATAATCTTGTAGTGCACGGTTTAGCTATAAAATGAGAAAATTTGGGATTCCGCCTCCATTGTGAAATCTGGTAAAGGAACGCCAAGTTCCATTCACATGACCGGAGCACAGCCAATAGCAGAGTTTAGTGTGTGTGAAGCGTCTACAGATATCTGTCTGGCCTTCCTGAGTACCGCTCTATCAAATATATCACAGAGCTGCCTTTGTGGCTTGCCAACCACCTTCCCTACAATCTTAACAATTTTGGAAAGCTTGTTTTTGTTCTTTCCACTCAAGTTGCCATACCAAGCAGTTATATTAAACTGTAAATGCTTTCAACTAGGCCCCTTTATGCCATCTCAAGTATGTGCTGACTTACACCAAAGCTCCTCAGCTTCCTGATTAAAAACAGTCGCTGGTCGGCTCTCAAAAATACTCTCTGAGTTTTCAATAAAACTTAAAGTTTGATTAATGATTGTGCCTAGGTACTTAAAATGTTCCACTACTTCCACAGGCTGGTTGTTAAAAACAACAGGGGCGATGTTAATGGTCCCCCTTGGTTTTGTTTGTATTACAAGTTCATCCATCATCAGACCATTGATGTACAGTTTTCAGGAGTGGTTTTGCACGCCTGACTTCCTGTCTATATGTTGATAGGAGATGGCTCACATTGTGATCCGACCTTCCAAGAGGAGGCCGGCTCACTGCCTTGTACGCGTCGGGGATATTATCGAAGCACTGGTCCAGTATGCGAGTGGAGCGGGTGGGCGTGGTTACATACTGCTGCAGAGTGGGGAGATGAGGTGACAGCTGGCATGGGTTGAAATCCTCCAAAACAGTTGTCGGTTATGATTTCCGCAGCTTCCTTGTTATCAGGTCATAGAAAAGAATAATGTTGATTTGCCCAAAGTCCCCCGGAAGGTAAAACGGTCTGATAGATACAGACAGCAGCTCATAGTCTTTAGTGCACATTCTCTTGAGCACTTTGAATTGTGTGGCCCTGGCATTGTCAATAAACATGCAGAGTCCTCCCCCGATGGATGAGACCTTATCATGGTCTGCCCTTATAATTGTATATCCCACTTGCGCTGTCCTCATGGAGCTATGTCTCAGTAAAGCAGATCAAATTACTCCTTCGAAAATCCTCATCAAAACAGAGGCGTGTTGTGATCTCATCCAGTTTATTGTTCAGTGATCTAACATTTGACAGCGTTATGACAAGAAGCAGGTGTCTGCTCCCTCACATTCTCAGCCTTACAGACTTTTCCTGCCTTGGGTTTTTACATGAGGGACAGGTGATATAAGGTTAAAGTCCACAGGCTCTGCTTCGAGTGCCTCGAGTATGTGATGAGTGGCGAAGCTTGTAGTCGGTACTCACTTCCTCCTTTGATCCCGTTTAATGCGAAATTCTCGCATATGATAGCGTAATGGTACATGTCCACAGGATCCGTCCTTTCCACACTTGCCATTCATTGTCTATGTAAGCAGCCATGCAATGCATTCTTGTAGCGTGGCAGCGCGATTCGAGAAACGGAGCGTCACGACGCCCGCTCCTCATTTGCATAAAGTTGAGGGATAGTCCACTTTATGCAAATCACGGGCGTCCGACGCGACTCGCCGCCTCTCGAAACTTCCGAGAATTCTTTTCAAATAAACGTTGTCGATCCAAAATAAAGACAGATTCGTCAACTGCATGGCTTATTTCTCGCTTCAAATGTTTTCAGAAACACATTTCGGTGAACTATTTTCGTGAAATAAGAGAAGAAAGTTTCCAAACAACCTCCATACTGTTTACGGTTTGAAAGCTGGAGCAGCAGAGCAGCCCATGGAGGGAAAGCATTCGTCCAATCAGATGCAGCCGGAAGTATTTGAAATAAAGCCGGGTAAACGTCACCACCCAGTATTGGTCAATCATCTTTCGTGTCACCGCCTAGTGGCACGCCCACCAAGTGTCCAATGTTGGAAGCTTTGCGTCCCCTCGCGATAAAAAGCGCCCCTGTGGACACGTACCCTCAAGGATGAGTAAAATTGCCACTGCACGCGAGTAATCCACTTCCATGTTGCACAACAAAAGGATGTAGACAAAACAAGGTTGACACTGCAATTAACGGCGAAAACGGTGAAAAATCAACAAACAGAGAGAAGCGCGGAGTCAGCAGCCGTGCCCTCAGGTACTCAAGTTTAGTAGCAACCGTCTTTTTAAAGACAAATTAAGGCTTCAAAATTCACGAGTGGGGTATGAGTGATGTATTTTATGTTGTAGAACAAAAACGTCAAAATCTCTTAAGCTTGTGTTAACCACAGACCTTATTTCAGGCATCTAACTAAAACTCATTCAAAAAACCCATTGACTTCCAGCCGAGGGAACCGGAAGAGCTAAAATGCTAACTCATTTCTGGGTTTTAGGACTCATTTCTGTAGCACTCTATACATCAGGACCATGTGTCTGTCAGCTTGTTGTGGAGTACTTCTGCCCCCTGATGACCAAGATCTGTTTTCATTTGTGCATAACTTGGTTGTTAATGATGTTGAAAAGTTGTCGGTGTCGCCTGAATAAGCTAAAACCTTTAAACATGAAAGGCTTCCTGGGGTCCCAAATCTGCAACATGCAAGCCCTCTAATACATTTTCTGTCAAACGCCTAATTGATTTATCAATTAATCGTTTCAGCTATACTTGTAACTTTTGGGTAGTTTAATTTATAACAAAACATCATATTTTATAAACTCTTTATATGTTTTGTGTGTGAAAATCAGAATTTGTAGAGAAGTAGAAGTAGAAACTGGCATGAAAAGAAAATACTCAAGTAAAGTACAAGTACCTCAAATTTGTAGGTGAGTACAGTATTTGAGTAAATATAAATAGTTACATTCTAACACTGTCAGTTTAAATATCACCATCATAACTAATACTTACTGAATATAAAATGTGAATAACAGCTATGTAGAAATTGAAATTCTTATTAATTAAGATGTGTTTTCCATTATACATACATAAATGAAAAATATAAAAATATTGTTTTTAGGAAGCTGCAGTATTTAAATAAAAAATAATGTGTGAGAAACTTCTCACTTTAATTGTCTTATGACATCAACTTCTTTAATCTAAAGCAGTTTTAAATACATGTACACATTGCACCCTCAAAATGAACTGCCAAAAAACACGTCCATCTTCGTTTCACAACTTTTCATTAACAAAATCCCAGTTCAGAACAAGCACATCTTCCTTCAGCCTGCATACAGCATGTCTCTGTGACTCTCCTTCTTAAAGCGATAGCGCTCTCTTTCTAAAGGGTAAGTACAACCATTTTCCTCCCTTCACAGTTAGAAGGCATACAGGTAAGTAATATTTTTAACCATTGTAATAATAAAAATATGAATTAACTTAAAACATTTATTTCAAGCAAAGTCTTTTAACCTGACACACTGATATAAAATCAGTAAGAAATATTAAATAACTGAAATAATATGCTTCAGGGTGCTACCTACATACGTCACTTTTTTGTCTTGCAGGGTGGCTCAGTGGTTAGAAACACTTGCTGCAAGTTTATTTAAAGTGGCAGTAGGCAACAATTTTTTGGCATAATTTGGCAAAAATTCCATAATAACCTTTCAGTATATTGTAATTCAAGTGGTCTGAGAGAAAACTAGACTTCTGCTCCTCATCATGGCTCTGTTTTCAGGCTTTAGAAAAATCTAGCCTGTGACGGCAGAGGTCACAGAGGTCAGAGGTCACAGGTCATTTCAGAGAGAGAGAGCGTTCCTATTGGCTGTGCTCCGATCATGTGACCAGAACTTGGCTTCTTTCAACAGATTTTACGGCTGCGTCACAAACTTTCTCATTTTACAGCTAAACAGTACACTACAAGATGATTTGAAAATATTTGAGGTGAGAAATAGGCATTACAGTAACAGAATATTGATTCATATTTGATCAGCGCTACCTAGTTTGACCGTTTGGCTGGAGTTCGCGAGTGATTGACAGCCGGCTCTCATAGACTGCAGCTGGACAGCGGACCTTGTTTTCCTCCGGTAAGTGAAATCCTTCAGATGCCGTTAGGAGCACCGGAGGACACAGTAGGACACAGAGGAACATGATTTTTTTCAGGTTACCTGTTTCATGTACTACTGTCACGATATAGCGGCCGTTTTCTAAAAATAACTTTTTTAAATCATATTTGCGCCAATATCGCATACTGCAGCTTTAAGTAATAACATAACTTTGACCCCAAATAAATAATAAACAAAATAACCTGTGTTTTATCAAACTACAATGTCTTTAGTCAAGAAGTCCCTCTAAGTTGATTTTTATACAAATTATTTTTTGTATATAAATCTGCCAGGAAGTAAAACCATTTAAAAACTGAATGATAATTTGTAAAACCATGAGCAGGGATGTCAAATTTGTATTAAAAAGCTAAAACATTCAAAACCACCAGAATGGTCCTTTTAATACTGCCATTTGTTTTCATTAATACTGCTTCTAATGATAATAATGATATTAATAACATTCGTCCTCCCCCTCCCTTCAGGTGGAGATGGTGTTCTGGCTGCTCTCCATGCTCGCTAACAGAGATAAGGAGGAGATGTCTCGGACTCTGCTGGCTCTGTCCAGCTCTCAGGACAGCTGCATCGCCATGAGAAAGTCTGGCTGCGTCCCCCTGCTGGTCCAGATCCTGCATGAAGTTCCGGGTGGAGGTGGCGGCGGACCCGGGGAAACAGCGGGGGGCGGTACGTTGACGGGCTGCAGCAGAGAGGCCAAATCCAGAGCCAGCGCCGCCCTCCACAACATCATCTACTCCCAGCAGGACGAGGGCCAGGCCCGCCGGGAGATGAGGGTGCTGCACATGCTGGAGCAGATTCGGACCTACTGTGACAGCGGCTGGGACTGGATCGAGAGCCACGCAGGGACACCGTCACCCGGAGGAACCAAAACCACCGGTGAGTCAAATTGTTGTTAAACCCTGAAGGAACCAAAACCACTGGTTAGTCAAGTTCTCTTTAAACCTGAAGGAACCAAAACCAACGGTGAGTCAAGTTCTCTTTAAAACCTGAATGAAGGAGTAATAGTCCTCTAAAGATAGAGAACCAATACTACTGGTGAGTTATGTCTAAACCCACTTTATACTTCTACTCCACTACATCTCAGAGGTAAATATTGTATGTTTTACTGCACTAGATTTGTCTGACAGCTTTAGTTACTTTGCAGATTCCAATAATACAAAATAGACAACTATCAACAACTAAATTATGATATATTATTATATATATACTGTATATATAGTAGTTAAAATTAGCTCCACTTTTACCAGCTGCAACTTTAATGATGCTTATGTTACGGGTCCCAGGAATGGGTGTCACCGTAGCAGAAATGTAACCTGTATGAAGCAGGTAGAACAGGAGCAATGAGGACACGGTGCGTCTCGTTTCCTTCCAGATTGCTTCTCTGGTTGTTTTATTACACTCAACTCATGTAACCCTAAACACAACATATTTCTGTTATCTGCATTTCAGTTCTCTTCATTACAGTCCATTACATATTTCAGTATTTTCACAGTCTCAATAAAACATACTTTCACTATAGTCAGTTACTCTCTCTGTGATAAACATCCATTTTCATTCACTTTTATATTCCATAAACATCTTTAGTACTTAAAATACTTCTTTTCTCACAGTATTCAACTGGTTTAAACAGTACTATTCTCATTTAGTGCAATTCAGAAGTGGTACACAATGCCCCTTTAAATATGCCACCTTTGACATTAAGCTTCTGTAATAATTACAGGCTACAGAAATGTATTAACAAGAAAATGCTGTGCTACAGGAACAACACATACTTACTTGGTGTAACTAACAACCTAAATTCAATTCACAACTTTCAGTCAATAATAACAAAGTGAATGTGACCTAATAAACATATCAATAAACACATAAGTAAACAATCATCCAAAATATTCGCACTGTGTATGAGCCTTGAGAGACACCGTACTATTTTCAAGCCACATTAGACCCAAAATGGCGTCACCGCGCGAACACTTCGCCAGGACGGACGTAACTTACTTTGATCTTCTATGCGTATAAAAATCAATACAAGCTCCGTAAACATTTAGCGAACCGTCTCATTAATAAAGTCAGACTTTATAACGTAAATAGTGGCGGTTTATTTACAGTTTACCAACCTGTATGAAGCAGGTAGAACAGGAGCAATGAGGACACGGTGCGTCTCGTTTCCTTCCAGATTGCTTCTGAGGAAACAGCGGAAGCGGGCGCTCTCTCACCCGTATCCCGGAGCAACCGAAGTAAACACGAACGTTCCGCCTCACTACTTCTTCTCTAAAACCGTATCATCACTTCATTAATGCAAAGAAAATACATCAATGTCCAAACATAAATGCACATAATGACCCAAGATTATTAGTCAAATTATTACTCACAATTTTAACTCTTAAATGTGGTCACACTGTCTCAGGTGCGCCACACGCTCTCGAACAACAAAAGTGGCTCCTGACACTTCCTTTGAACCACAAATTTCCATTAAAGATACTTAAACATCCTCTGATAAACAGAAATATTTACAACATACCAAAACCCTCACCCCTCAAGAGTGTATGGCCCTGAGGACCAATTATGTGTGACCTTTCAATAACCATGTGTGGGGTAAGTAAATGGTAAACACGGATACTGAATGGGGTGTGTGTATGGGAATGATGGTGAGTACGGTTGTGAGCACCACAGATGAGTATAGGGCATGAGGTAGGTGTTGATAGCATTTACAGTGGGGCGTGACTGATAAGTTGGATGACCAAGGGATGAGTAGGTGAGCATTTGGCCTGGTCGTCTGTCCCTAGTGGACCTTCTCAATAGGACAGGGGAGCCAGGTTGGGAACCTTGTATTTGTTCCTCAAGGTATGCATGTTGAGGCAACTGCCGCTCCTCGTCGGACTGAAGCACATTAGGGGCTGTCTGCCTGTTGTTCTCCTCCGGTTCAGTTTGATGAGGGACATCCTGTTCCTCCTCAAGTAGTGGTTCATCCCTCTCTGGTAAATGCCCTTCTTCCCATTGACCCTGTTGTTCAGCTTGCAGTGGTACAGAGTCCAGTTCAGGTAAGGTTCGGACCTCCCCTCGTTCCCGACCTTCCCCATACACTTCAACTGACGGATTTCCGTCCCTGTATTGGGTATTCCTGGCAAATATTCTCTGTGCTGGTTCATTTCGGAGTCTGACAGGTTTTCTGGGAGTCTTATCAGACATATTCTCAGAGGAAAACTGTGTCTCCAGCACTGGCATTTGCTCTCTCCGTGACATGGTTGGTCTCTCAGGAGTAGTTGATGTTCTTGGCTCGGCCCGGCTTACCGGTATCCTCAACCAGTAGCCTCCTGCTGACTCATCATCCGAGTCAGATGTCTCAGCACTTATGGTTTGGTCTCTCACATCACTCATTCTCACTTTTCCTTGTCTCTGTGATAGCTTTGAAGTTGGTTTGGCTGGTTGTGGTGAGAACTCCACTGGTAAATCGTTGACAATGTAGCGTTAACCACTCTACATGTAATTTAAGATTTGCACTCGTTAAATAAAGAAATACTCAATTCGGGGCACCACCACTTTTTATAGGAAAAGCAGAAACTATTGTGATAGAAGTATTGATCATTAATCAATCTCAAGTCTGAAGTATAAGTTCTGAATTCATTGACCTACAGTTCTGCTTTGAAATACACACACAGACATGACGTAGTGATAAAGTGAAACATTTATTTACCATAAATCGTGATAATTGAATAAATGAAGTGATGAATATACAAATGACTAATTAACACTGGTAATTAATTAATTAATGAATGAATGAATGAAATGAAAATTCAATGAAGCAATTCTGATTGGAACTTTAGTAGTGAGGGAAAGTCTGATTATTCTCTCTAAGCTATAAAAGTTGCAGTTAATAATTTGGAAGATTAGGAAATTTAGAAGATATGTCTGACAAACAACTATTGATCATAAAGCCACGGAACATTCACTTATCGCTGCAGTTGGTTCTGTGGGTCCAGAGGTCGTTTCCTCACACGTTGTCTGGATAGACAAGCCCCTTGGATGGGTTGGATGAGATCGGTTCAGCTGGCCCGGGATACCAAACAGCAAAGCGTGGAGAACATTCAACTTTCTCGTCAGAACATTGAATGTGGGAGTTGAAGTCCGTTGGCTGATTACTCGTTGAAAGAGATCAAAAAGCTGAAGTCGGATTATCTTCTGAAGCTTTAGAATTTATCTATTTCACGGAAAAACTGGAAATGCTGGCCAAGCACTTAGCATTTAAATCACGCGAGATAAACAAAAGATCTTTAAAAATGCTGTCCTTTAGAAGTCACTTGACTCAGAAAAATGAACATGAGGTAGAAAATAAACACACAAATGAAATGTATGTATATAAGTTCTGAAGAGCTCCGGTTGGAGTCATCTCCCTGCGGACAACTTTCTCAACTTCTTCTTGACAACAGCACTTCTGACTCTGTGTCATCTCTTCTTTAACCCCCTCTGGGAGGGAGGGGTCGAAACCCTCTCTTTCTCTGATCGATTCATTATTGAAAAACCTTTACACGCGCAAAATCAGAATTCCCTCTTTACTAATTTTTCCTTTCTTTTGCACGAGACAGATACATATCAAAAACTATAAAACCACTAATGTTTTAATCAAACATTAGTATCAAGATTGTAAAAATGTAATTCTAAGTTCAAGTTATAACTCCTTTTTAACAACTTTAAACTTAAGGTATTACATCTATTGAACATCACTGATAAAACATTAAAACGTATTACAATACCATTAATGATTATACACAAAGAAGTCAATAACCTAACACATGATGACTTCTAAACAATTTAATTATTGGTCACATTACCACAGATGAAAACTAGGTGGGGTTGACGCTTCACCGCTGGAGTGAATCTCTGGGTCACCGAAAGGTTAAGAAACCTAGGCTGTGGAATGTAAGATGGACAGGGGAGTGTGTGTGTGTGTGTGTGTTTTTGACCAAACGGATCACTTTGAAGTCAGGAAAAGTTATCAGTTCTTGTTGGTTTAAGTGGGGAGAAAACCCTTCCCACAGTTTTAAAAGTTATTATCCTCCTGGACAGTGTCAAAACTGACACTCGATGGTCGATAAAAGAGTTTATGGCCCTTTACCCAAAAAAATTGTTCTTTCTTTGGAGAACTTCCATCTGTAAATGACCAAATCTTGTTGGACACAAGAATGTGTTTTTCTCATCCCAGTAGATGCAGGATGAGATAAGATGCTTCTCAAAGTAGCAGGCACCATTCACGCTACATATCCCCCACTCGGAACGATACTCGCTGTCCAGGGAGTATCGTTACGTTGTTGAAACGAGGATGGTGCGTAAAGGGAACCTCGTTGTCAAAACGATGATGGTGCTGTGAAGGGAGCCTCATTGTCGAGACGATGATGGTGATAGACAGGGATGGCAGGTGGCAGAATAACTTTATGATCAGAGTTGTTGTCTTAAAAAAAAAAAAAAAAAAAATATTATAGATAACTGCTAAATGGTTAGAAAAAAATATATGATGTATCTAATTTCTAAATACATATATGGTTTAAAACAAAAGGTTCTGAATACTATTCAGGTGATTAAACTTCTAACCTACTTAGAATGAAACTAACTTATGAGGTCTACCTTTTAATTGGACACTAGTTCTAAAATGGCGGGGCGTGGAATATTTTGTCAGTGGTGGAAGAGGTCCTGAACTAACGTTCCTGGGACAACATATGGGAAAATCCTACCCGTGGCTAGGCTGTCGACTGAGGATCCGATGTCACGAATCATGTCGTACATTAGCCTGATTACTAGTTGTGTGTGCAGAATCAACCGACAAGACCAAGAGTAGGGTGTCTATCGCACTTATGGTTTTGAATGATAAACCCCTGTAAGGTTTCTAACTGGTTTGGCTGTTTTCCCATCTGATCGTGTACTTTGAAAATTTCAGCATGTAGTTCACCTAGGAGATGCTTGCATTGACAGAAGATAGACCTAAACTGAAAAGAGAACCGACGACGGAGGCTGCAGCTAGCAAGCCTCCAATGCACTGTTTTTCTCTCGTCCGGGTACCACTCACTTCCGATCGAGTGATGGTGAACTTTTGGTATTTGTCATTTACTGGATAACCCCCACTTGTAACCAAATGGGTGTTTGTAATTTATAGGATAACCCCCACTTGTACCCAAGTGGTTTGAGTGAGTGATTATTGCAGAGCAAGTTTAAAATGGTGGTGAGTTTTATACACAGTGGACTTGACTGGAGACAAGGCACCTGACTTTGAAATGACTTTCATCCAATACAGCTTTCGCTGCACAACTTGTACTAGAGTTTATGATTTTCCTCTTGTGTTATAACCCTAGTACCTGGCACCTCAGGGTGCTCTAAATTTTCTGCAGTCTATGATCTGTCTGGGACGCATACGTCCGGTAAGCTTTCCCTGTGAATTTTATGTGGTTTGATGGTTGGCATTGGCAACGGACTAAAAAGCGTTTGATGTAATCCGCCACGTCTTCCTGCTTTTGTGGCCAACAAGCGACTTGTTTCAGTGCAAGTGTTGCTTTAACACTTGTGTGGCCTGCGCCGAGTGAATCATGGGCGTGCATCGGCATCACCCCCCTGTGGTTTCGAGGCACCACGAGCGTAGGAGAAGTGAGTGCGTCGGAAACATGGACCAAAAGGCCCGTATTCACCTGCAGGGAAGAGCGCAATTTGAACAGGTTTCGCAAGTTTAGCATAGACTCAAATTCAGCATGGAAAATGTCATGTGCCAAGGGATCAAAGAGATAGAGGTCCACGGCTTGGACCGCCGGGTTCAAAGTCCGAAGAGAGACCCGGTTAGAGCCAGAGAACTCGGGCGTCACAGAGACAGCATCCGGAGTGACAGGGTCTGCCGGTGGTTCGGCCGTCGACTGAGACTGAGTGACTGCACAGACCGTAGGGGTGGGAGGGCTGGGAAAAGAGGTGGGGTTTGGCAGAGATTCCGGGTTGAATGTCCAAAGTGGGGCCTTGAGGGCGCCCTGTGACTTTACGACGTATGGTTCAGGGATTTCACCAACTTCAGTTGCTTCTGGTTGGTCGGGTGGAACATTCTGAACCCGGGTTTCGGTCTCTGCGGTCCCCAGGGCGTAGCATTGAGCTCCAGCGCTTGGGGGAAAAGAGATAGGCAGAGGTTGGCGAACCTGTGACCAGATCTTTGAGCGTTTGAAGTCGATTAACGGCTCGAAGCGGTTAAGCAAGTCTTTGCCGATGAGAAAAGGAATGGCATTAAGAGGAGAGATGTACACGGGGTGAACACAACGCATTGGCCCGATGGTTATGTGCACCATCAACACTGTTGTCAATGTGGTGCCTAACGGGGCGTACGGCTGAACATCCAGGGAACATTTCTGGAGTTTCAAGTGTTTGTTTGATCGGCGCGCTATCGTTTGCAACCTGCTGAAAAGCTCTGATGACATCAGGGTGATGTCTGCAGCCGTGTCAAGCAGTGCGTCGTGAACAAGCATGTTTTCAAGAGTCGTAGACAGGTAGAATTTACGAGCAACTCCTTTTTCCTCGAGGTTGCACAAGAATTGAGGGGGTGTTTCACCCTGAATGACTGATTCGTCGTCGCTAGGGGACTTGTTCTCGGAGTTTAGATGCATCAACAAGACTGAGCTGGGGGGAACAGGTTTTTCACCCCCCTGTTTTGACTCATGACATCCATTCCCTTGGGGAGCATGGTTCTGGTTCTGCAGGGGAACAGGCTCTTGATCATGGGAAGTCAGTCGAAGCTTCCCAACCACCTCCTCAGGTAGGTTGGAGGGCTTGTTATGTGGAGTAGCCCTAGTGGCTGTTGGATTCACGGAGAAAAGATCAGCTTTCTTGCTGTTCTCCTCGCAAATGTCATGGAGAAGACTCTTTAGGGATTCCAGGTCTTCTCTGGCAAGCTTAGGTTTGTTAAACTTACCTTTGGAGTTGTTTTTCATCCGCTGGAAAGCTGGTTTGTTACCATCTCTCATTTTATCCTCCTCAGGGATGTCATGGTGGGATGGTTTCTGATGTCGTTTGTACTGTGGGTAATTATCTGGTGATTTATAACGGCCCTTTCCTTGGTCGTCATAAGTCCTGCGATTTTCCCACTGGTTTGGTTGGTACCTATACTGGCGATTCTGATCGAACTTGGAGTGACCCTGGAGTCTGTTAGGCCAAGGTCGTTTTGAGTACCCGTGGTTCTGATCGTTTCGCTGTGGTGCAGACGGTCTCTGCTCCTCAACACGCCGGTAGGTGTGTGGAGGACGCTTGGGTGAACCATGTAGTTCACCGCCGGGGGCTCCTTCTAGCTCCATGGACAAGTGTCTAGTGTTAAGACTCAGGATGGCGTTGGGCTCTGTCGGCTTGAGTAAGACTTGCTTTTGCTTAGCAAATCCTAGAGAGGCTAGGTCACGCAGGTTGTTGGATGGTCGAGGTGAGTGGGTTTGCCAGTACACCTAGTTGAGAGCTTGTGGTGTGATGGAGGTTCTGGACAAAAAGGGTTTTGAAGTTCAAGTCTTCCTCCATCCCAGGTTCGTTACGAGAGCCAAAGTAGGCCTTAAGAAGGCGGTGATAGTATTGTTGTGGAGGTTCGAGCTTTGCTTGTTTAATTGTTATAGCAGCTAACAAGCCGGTCAGTGATAAGTTGTCGGAGAATTCTTTTTCCAGTGCCTGGCAGAGCAGGCCATAGTCAGTTCTGACTGAGTTTGGCTGGCGTTCGATAAAACTGCTAACGTCGCGATTGGAGGTACCTTTGATCAGGTATATCTTTTCATCGACGGTGACATTTTGAAATTTACGCAGGTAGAAGTCGATGTCTTTCAAGTACGCTCTGGTGTCCTGAGAGACACCAGGTTTGGGTTCGAAGCGGGGTAAGTTGCGAGCAATCTTATCCAAATCTCGGTCTGAGGGGCCCAGAAAAATCTGGGGACCCTGAGGTGGGGAAGGACGTGAAGGAGAAGCCAGCCTAGCTGGGGTGGCTGGAGTTTTGTTGGTTCCAAAGAGATCTGGGGTGTACGCTGAACGAAATTGCGCAGCCCCGTCTCTTTGAGATTCTTGGGCATGAGTCTCTTTCCTGTCTTCAAGGAAAGCATCATCGAAAAGGGATTGTCGAGTTCTATTTATATCCAATGAATATTGGAGATTTCTTTTAGCAGATGCTACTTCTTCGTCTTTCGCTTCCCGTCGCTGGGGGGCATCAGCCAGTTCCTCCTTGGCTTCTGTTAGTTCGTGATGCATCTGTCGTAACTGCCTTTGATCTGCATCCCTGTGTTGTGCATCGATTCTGCTGCGGGATTTTAGCTCATCTACTTGTGCCAATGTTTTATCAAGTAGTTCTCTGGATTTAACATTAACATGACTTACCTCATCAAATCGATCTTGTATGGCAACCTGTTGTTGCTCTCGCATTTGAAGCGACTGCTTCAAATCTCGATTCCGTTTTTCCAAGTCTGCCTTTTCCTCATCTGGGGTGTTAAGTCGAGTTGTCAGCTCAGTAATGCGTGTGTCCGCTTGAGCCAAAGATTGTTTGGAAGTTTCAAGTTTTTGATGAAGGGATTTGTTTCCTTCCTGTAGCTGTGCGACCTGTTGCGCGCGCGATTTCAACTTACCTGCTGCAAGGTAAAGCAGTCTCCGAGTGTGTTTAAGCTGCGCTGTTAACACGGCAGTCATGCTACCTAGCATCTTAGCTAGTGCTTTACCTTTTAGTGGATTAGACTGGGCTTCATGGATGAGGTCTGACATTATGTTTGTTTGCTCTGAGGAATCTTTACCTTGGATGTGTGCTACATACCCAGGCAATAAATCTTCAGTCAAGTCCACAAGCGCAATCTCTAAATTGTCCAGAATATGGCCACCATATGAGCCATCAGATGAGGCTGGACTGGTTCGACCGGGTTGATCAGGATTGGACATTTTGACAGGTGGTTTGGTTAAAGAACTTGGTTAATAAAGTAATAAAATGAAAAGTTAATTGAAATTAGTTAATTAATCATATTCTTTGTCATACCACAACAAGTATGTTAATCTTGCATGCAGTTATTTACGGGTTGTTTACAACTCGTAAGTTGTTCTGTGAATGAATCATCAAATCCTATGTGTTTTATTGTTGTTCAATCGTTATAAATGATCAATTAATAAAATCTGTGAGCAAGCAAACTCAAATGGTTATTAAATTATGTTGATCATTCATTTAGTAAATGAGTGGTTGTTTTTATAAGAACACATGTGATTATTAGGGAGCAATCACACTGAACAGGAATCAAACAGAAGCTGCATTATCAATCACACTTGCAAAAACATAGACCACTAATTAAATCTCAGATGTAAATAGCGTTGACATTCCAAAGTGGTAGCATGCAGGAGGGTGAATTAGTATGGATTTAACTCACTACTTAAGAGTAGTTAGTAGGAAGAGATGTTATTGTCGTTGTTTCATTACAATTGTTCGTGGTAAGTTTGCATTTACAAAGTATGTTAGGTACACAGAGAAAAGTTTGAATATTCAATCCCCACGTTTCGTTAACCAAATCGTCCACCAGATGGAGACAACAGGCTCGCCCTCGCAGACAAGGGAGGAGCTCTGGATGACGTCTCTAAGCAACGCCCACTTAGAGCTTCTGCGCTCGCTCAAGCTCAGTCTGTAGTTTGACCACAGAACAGGGAAGTTGTCTCCGCAAACAATAACAAACTTTGAAACAGGCACGGCGGCCCGAAAACTCACTCCACGGCTGGAGCAAGATTTCTTTCGCAACAAAAGTCCTCTTCGGGACTTGCAAAGTACCTCAAAGCACTTAATCTCTCTGCATCAAACCACAAGGGTACTCTTACTGTTCGCGACAGTTAAACAAGCAGAGTTTTAAACCACACGGGCGGCGTTTAGCGGCAAGTTAGCTAAGCTTATCCGGCTAAACATAGGCATCTGGGTCAGATAGGAACCATGCACGGGCTATTCAACAATCCCAGGAACAGAAGATAGAATTGGTTTCTGTCAAGGCCTTATCAATAAGCGTATCAATACACTTTTGCATGCAATTACACCTATAGCTCCAAGCTAATTAGTAACGCTTTCTTCTGTCAATGCAGCTATACGCCTCGAAACACGGCGCATTTACAACCGGGCCTCCGCCGCTGTAAATTCAACTTTACAATTTAAACGCTGAGCTCAAATCATAACTTCGCAGGCAAATGTAACAATCAAATAAGAAATGTGAATGCTCACACACATCCAGTAATCAGCAGAAAGTCAAGTAGCAGCATTAAAGATCGTCAAGCAGACAGCAAGATAAGAATTAACTTTCTAAAGTTAGGTGAAGTTTGATAAAACCTATTTCTTTCAACGGGGATAAATTCACTATTTCACAGTATCAGCGGAAAATATCTGTGTATTCATTTCAGCAGACTTGTTGATTTGATTTCGCCTCACACGGGGCACCAATTATACTGTAGCGTTAACCACTCTACATGTAATTTAAGATTTGCACTCGTTAAATAAAGAAATACTCAATTCGGGGCACCACCACTTTTTATAGGAAAAGCAGAAACTATTGTGATAGAAGTATTGATCATTAATCAATCTCAAGTCTGAAGTATAAGTTCTGAATTCATTGACCTACAGTTCTGCTTTGAAATACACACACAGACATGACGTAGTGATAAAGTGAAACATTTATTTACCATAAATCGTGATAATTGAATAAATGAAGTGATGAATATACAAATGACTAATTAACACTGGTAATTAATTAATTAATGAATGAATGAATGAAATGAAAATTCAATGAAGCAATTCTGATTGGAACTTTAGTAGTGAGGGAAAGTCTGATTATTCTCTCTAAGCTATAAAAGTTGCAGTTAATAATTTGGAAGATTAGGAAATTTAGAAGATATGTCTGACAAACAACTATTGATCATAAAGCCACGGAACATTCACTTATCGCTGCAGTTGGTTCTGTGGGTCCAGAGGTCGTTTCCTCACACGTTGTCTGGATAGACAAGCCCCTTGGATGGGTTGGATGAGATCGGTTCAGCTGGCCCGGGATACCAAACAGCAAAGCGTGGAGAACATTCAACTTTCTCGTCAGAACATTGAATGTGGGAGTTGAAGTCCGTTGGCTGATTACTCGTTGAAAGAGATCAAAAAGCTGAAGTCGGATTATCTTCTGAAGCTTTAGAATTTATCTATTTCACGGAAAAACTGGAAATGCTGGCCAAGCACTTAGCATTTAAATCACGCGAGATAAACAAAAGATCTTTAAAAATGCTGTCCTTTAGAAGTCACTTGACTCAGAAAAATGAACATGAGGTAGAAAATAAACACACAAATGAAATGTATGTATATAAGTTCTGAAGAGCTCCGGTTGGAGTCATCTCCCTGCGGACAACTTTCTCAACTTCTTCTTGACAACAGCACTTCTGACTCTGTGTCATCTCTTCTTTAACCCCCTCTGGGAGGGAGGGGTCGAAACCCTCTCTTTCTCTGATCGATTCATTATTGAAAAACCTTTACACGCGCAAAATCAGAATTCCCTCTTTACTAATTTTTCCTTTCTTTTGCACGAGACAGATACATATCAAAAACTATAAAACCACTAATGTTTTAATCAAACATTAGTATCAAGATTGTAAAAATGTAATTCTAAGTTCAAGTTATAACTCCTTTTTAACAACTTTAAACTTAAGGTATTACATCTATTGAACATCACTGATAAAACATTAAAACGTATTACAATACCATTAATGATTATACACAAAGAAGTCAATAACCTAACACATGATGACTTCTAAACAATTTAATTATTGGTCACATTACCACAGATGAAAACTAGGTGGGGTTGACGCTTCACCGCTGGAGTGAATCTCTGGGTCACCGAAAGGTTAAGAAACCTAGGCTGTGGAATGTAAGATGGACAGGGGAGTGTGTGTGTGTGTGTGTGTTTTTGACCAAACGGATCACTTTGAAGTCAGGAAAAGTTATCAGTTCTTGTTGGTTTAAGTGGGGAGAAAACCCTTCCCACAGTTTTAAAAGTTATTATCCTCCTGGACAGTGTCAAAACTGACACTCGATGGTCGATAAAAGAGTTTATGGCCCTTTACCCAAACAAATTGTTCTTTCTTTGGAGAACTTCCATCTGTAAATGACCAAATCTTGTTGGACACAAGAATGTGTTTTTCTCATCCCAGTAGATGCAGGATGAGATAAGATGCTTCTCAAAGTAGCAGGCACCATTCACGCTACAACAAGCAGGAGCAGATTTCTGTGCAGAGTTCTTGTTTTCCCTTTATTGTCAGTTTCTGGATGGATGACGTACACTGGATTATCTGAAACCTGTTACTTTACCAAATATATTCTCTTCTCCCAGTAGGAACGTAGTTTGCCAGGCCCGCCACGTTCACTTAAGTTCCTAACCAACACCCTATCTCCTGGCTTTAGGACCACCCCCCTCACCTTTTGATCATAATAGGACTTGCCCTTGGCACTAGATGACAGGCTGTTCTTATTAGCAATATGATATGCTTCTGTCATTCTTTTATGCCACTTCTCAGCATATCCTTTGTGTGTCACCGGATCTGTCTCTTCTGACAACCCAAACAGGAGATCAACAGGGAGGCGAGGGTGTCGACCATAGAGCAGGAAGTGTGGTGAATAACCAGTGGATTCATGGCGGGTGCAGTTATACGCATGTATAACCTGCGGGAGATGCTCTTTCCATGACTCCTTCTCTTTGTCTGTCAGCGTACGTAACATCTGTAACAAGGTACGGTTGAACCGCTCAGCTGGATTACTTTGGGGGTGGTATGGAGATGTTCGGGAATGACCTACCCCAGAGAGCTGTCCAAGTGTTCGAAATAGTTCATTCTCGAACTCCCGTCCTTGGTCATGATGAAGTTTGTTAGGGAATCCAAAACGAGGTACAAAGTCATTATAAATCCGCTCTGCTGCCGTCCGGCCGGATTTATTCTTGGTTGGGTAGGCCTGGGAGAACCTTGTAAAATGGTCGATTACCACCAAGATGTACTCATAGCCCCCTTTGCTTTTCTCAAGATGCAAGAAATCTATACAGACTAGCTCAAGGGGTGAGTTAGATTTCATGCTGCCCATGGGTGCGCACACATGGACTGTGGGCTTCTTCTGTTTTATACAAGAGCATTTCTTAGTCACATAGTCCTCTATACACCTTTTCATATAAGGCCAGTAAAATCTCTCTCTGGCGAGGTGGAGTACTCTCTCCGTACCCACATGCCCCATGTTATCATGAAGGTGCTTCATGACAACAGACTGGTATTTGAGAGGTAGGACTAACTGTTTTCTTTCTGATGTCCGTCGATACAGGATTCCATCCTCAAGGTGTAGTCGGTTCCACTCGTGGAGGACCTTGCAAGCGGTTCCCTTCACTGACCTCCGGATCTCATCTGTAAGTTTATCATTCACCTCTTTGAGCCTTATGATCTCCCCAATTGTGGGGTCTTCCCTTTGGGCTTGGACCAACTCATTATGACTTATTTCATGGAGGGGTGTGCGGGGCTGTGGGATAACGTCATGGGAGAAGGCAGAGAGGGCAGCTACCCAGGCCACATCTTTTCTCTGGGCTGCTTGACTTCCCTCCCAAGCTGCATTCACCACATCCTGCGACAACTCCTCTGTGCATGCTGACATGTAGCGACCAATATCAAGAGGGACACGGGACAGGGTATCAGCATCAATGTTAAGTCTCCCGGGTCTGTACTTGACGTTAAAGCAGAAGTCTGACAATTCTCCCACCCAGCGGTGACCAACCGCATTGAGTTTGGCCGTACTCATGATGTACGTGAGTGGGTTATTGTCAGTATAGATGTTGAAGTGTGGAGCATAAAAGAGATAATCTCGAAACTTCTCACACACTGCCCACTTTAATGCCAGAAACTCTAACTTGCCACTATGCAAATGATAGTTCTTTTCCGCAGGTGTCAAGGTTCGTGACCCATAGGCAATGGCTCGCAACATTCCGCTCTGCTGCTGATAAAGAACAGCCCCAAGACCCTGCTCTGATGCATCAGTATGCAGGACAAATGGCAGGTCAAAGTTTGGGTACCCTAAAACCGGGGGATGAGTTAACATGTCAATCAGTCCCTCAAGTACACGTTGATGCTCAGCCGTCCACACTATAGGTGCTCTAGATGAGAGCTGGGGCCCTTTGGTCTTACTCTGACGGGAATAGGTTTGTAGTGTTGAGGATTTCCCTTGGAGCAACTCATACAACGGTTTAGCTATCCTCGAGAAGTTTTGTATGTACGACCGGTAGTAACTGAGAAAACCAAGAATCCTTCTCAGATCACCAACAGTCTGTGGTGTTTTCTCTTTTAGAGCCAGTACAGCCTCCAGGTCTTTGGGGTCAACTCGAACACCCTCAGCGGAGACAAGGCGCCCCACATAGCGAACTTCTCCCTTGAACATTTCACATTTTTCAAGTCGGAGCTTCACCCCTTGACATTGTAATGCTTGGAGCACTTTGCGAACCACCTCCACGTGATCTTCAAAAGACTGTGAATAGCAAAGGATGTCGTCGAGGTAAGGTATGAAGCACTCATCTCTCAGAGAACACAACATCTCCTTCAAACTTCTCTGGAATGCTGCAGGCGTGTTAGACAAACCAAACGGGATCCTTACCCACTCATAAAGCCCCCAGGGTGTGATGAAGGCGGTGAGATGACGTGAACCCTCAGCCACAAAACCCTGGTGGTACGCTTTACCCTGGTCGAGGATGCTGAACCAAGAGTATCCACCCAAGGTGTCCAACAGGTCCCGTATTCGGGGCAGTGGGTGTCTGTCTGGCACAGTTTTCTGATTCAGTAGACGATAATCTATACAGAGGCGTAGAGTACCATCTTTCTTCCGCACGCACACAACAGGGGCAGAATAGGAGGACTTAGATTTAACTATCCATCCCTTCACAATCAGGTCTTGGATATATTCTTTAACCTCCCGGAAAAGCGGTTTTGGTATGGAAGTGTACGTTCTCTGCACAGGAATGTCATCTTTTAGATTTATCACCATTTGCAGGCTCGGGTTACATCCAATGTCATCTCCATCCCTTGCGAAAGCCTTGGATTCCTCATACAACATCCTCTTGGCAACCTCTTGTTGTTCCTCCTCCAGGTGGTTGAGGTTCACCGGCGGGTGCCACCGGGGTGGAGTTGACTCTTCGGGTTGAGAGTTGATCTCATTGACTGTTACAGTAGATGTCGGCTGGTCGAGAGGGTCAGCAGCCACGATCCTTTCAATGTGCTGCAAGGTGCCCAAGGCCGTCTTTCGTGGTAAAGTAACATCATGTTTGGTGTTGTTGCCAACTGCAATCGTGACATAAGGCTTTGCATGATTTTGCATCTCAACCAAACCTGCCCCTAAATCCAGCTGCTCTAGTGGCTGACTTCATCGTTGGGGGAACCCGGCACCTCACCCAGGCGACTTGACCGGCGGGGATGACCATGTCTCTTACACCTGTTCTTAGGCATCCTTGTGGCATTCTTGGTTCTGCTGTCTGAATAAAGCTCACAATGGCTTCTGCTTTCTCACCAGGAACACAGATAGCATCACCAAGCAACTTAGTCAGAGTAGGCAGTAACCGTTCTGGCTGTCCCTCAATGAGCTGTTCCAAAACGTTAAAACCAACTAATGGTCTCTCCATGTTCAAGCTGGTGACTAGGAATGGGACACTCACTGAAAGACTAGGGTCCTCATTCCCTGGTAGATTGGTCATTGAGGCTACCCAGCCATCGAATGGGATAAGCGCCCCATTCACTGCATACACCTTTAGTTCGTCAATTTCCTCAATAATTTCAGACATTGGTCGAATGTTGAGATGAGGCAAATATAGATCTTTCCAGGCTCGGCTTATGATACTAACTTGTGCGCCTGAGTCGAGCAATGCAGTTACTGCCAGGCCACTCAGGTTACACTGTATCAGAGCCTTCTTTCCTATTAGCTTTGCAACAGCTCCACGTTTAACACATGGTGGCTCAAATGAGAACTGAGCAGAGGACTCACTTTGCTTGTAACTATTCTGTGCACTTGCTACGTCTGGGGTGATGGACGGGGAAAGATCTGTTGTTCTGTCTTTACCACTGGTTTGAGCTCTTACTTCCCAAGACGGCTCAGTTTGGGACTGCGTTTCAGATCCGATCACTGGGCGCCCCGCTGCAGCGACCGGTTCACGTTTCCCTGGCTCTTTTGTCTCTTTAAACAGCCCACGGCCCGGTGTCCTCCCTCCCCGCAAGAGAAACAATGACTACAGTCCGGCCGGTTTTGTTCAACACATTTTGGACAACCGTAGGGTTTCTCTCGCTTGAATCTCAACTTATTTTGAGAATAGTGATTCACCGAGTCTGATGGCCGTGGCTGACTTTGCTGTTTCATTGCCTCTATTAAACTTGTGAGTTCATCTACTTTGGCTGCAAGCTCTTTAATTGGGTCTGTCTTTGTTTTGAATGCTGAGCTCTCTTGCTTGTTGCCACATTCTTGGAGTGCATTAGGCTCAAACTGCGCGCTGTGTGCGCTCGTTGTGGTCTGACGACGAGAAGAACCTATCCTCTTCTGTCTCTCACTTTCCTTACTAGTGATTCTCATTACATGGCGTAGTATTGTTTCATCACTCACTTCACCGCTTGACAGGAGGGGCTTTAATTCTCTGCGTACATCAATATGTTTATATCCTAGTCCCTGGTAGACTGTATGAAGGAAGACATCTTGAACAGTTGCTGCGCTGTATTTGATGCCTGCATCTGACAGTTTGGATGTGAATAGGACTCGTTGTTTCAACCCTATTACACGGTAAAGGAACTGTTGTGGTGTCTCGTTCTCATCCTGTCTGGCACCCATTAACTCTTGGAATAACTCTGTGCTGTTTTTCTCCCTTAGGTGGGCCTGGAGGAACCCCTTGAGTTCCGTCACAGTCAGGTCATCCTTGTTTATTAGCATATCTTTAAAGGTTCCAGGTTTTATTATTCGGAGCACACCACGAACTATCTCTGTGTCATGGAAGCCTTCTTTAATCCCTTCCTCCACTTGTTTACAGACATTATTGTAACTTATGTCTGATGAATGATCACCAACCTGACCCCCTTGCACTTTAAACTCTCTTCTCTGGAGGTAGGAGAGGTCTCTTAAGGAGATCATCCCCTCACGGGCAGACTGATTTGGTGAGTTGTTGTATGATGAGCCACTATGAGACTTAGTGGCCTGTGCTGGTAACAGCTGGGTGTGTTCTAGTGACTGTGTATCTGGTAACATCATATTTTGTCGAAGCTTTTTGCCAAGCTCCTCATAGCTAGTGAGCATTTTCAGTAACTCAGTATTTGTGGTGTCAGCTACAGCACTAGCTAACCTTGATCTCACTGGGCTAGTTGTGAAAACATCACTGCTAGGCAAAACAGGACTGAGTGGGACAGTAGGGCCAGCTGTGTCTACAGCTTGGGACATTATATTGGTGGTGTCATCGCTAGTGTGTGGTTCTAAATCTGGCAACTCCAGTACATCCCGATTATTAACAACAGCATCAATAGCATCCTTTAACATCAACAATTCAACCATCCCACTGTCCTCTGACTCAAGCAAGTGCTTACTGTACATGAATGAACTGATGTAGTCGAAGCAGCCCTCATGGTTTCCCTCATGGAGCTCAGACCGGTCCAAGCCGGACACTGGACCCACTTCCTTGGCAATGTGGAAGAGCTCTTCCTCTGACAGGGTGAGTAGGCTTTTCCTAATGTCCCACACTAGGCTTTTCCTCTCACTCTCCGACATGGCAGTAGCTCCTTCCAGTCCCTCAAGATAGGTCACTCCGTTCCGCAATGGCTCAGTCACAGCTCCAGTTCACGGCTCTCATCAGCCCTTGTATTGGTCCCAGTATCATCAATGGATCAGCCCCAGACCAGGAAGTGGCGCCGATCCCGGACGAGCCCCCAAGATCTGTTACGGGTCCCAGGAATGGGTGTCACCGTAGCAGAAATGTAACCTGTATGAAGCAGGTAGAACAGGAGCAATGAGGACACGGTGCGTCTCGTTTCCTTCCAGATTGCTTCTCTGGTTGTTTTATTACACTCAACTCATGTAACCCTAAACACAACATATTTCTGTTATCTGCATTTCAGTTCTCTTCATTACAGTCCATTACATATTTCAGTATTTTCACAGTCTCAATAAAACATACTTTCACTATAGTCAGTTACTCTCTCTGTGATAAACATCCATTTTCATTCACTTTTATATTCCATAAACATCTTTAGTACTTAAAATACTTCTTTTCTCACAGTATTCAACTGGTTTAAACAGTACTATTCTCATTTAGTGCAATTCAGAAGTGGTACACAATGCCCCTTTAAATATGCCACCTTTGACATTAAGCTTCTGTAATAATTACAGGCTACAGAAATGTATTAACAAGAAAATGCTGTGCTACAGGAACAACACATACTTACTTGGTGTAACTAACAACCTAAATTCAATTCACAACTTTCAGTCAATAATAACAAAGTGCATGTGACCTAATAAACATATCAATAAACACATAAGTAAACAATCATCCAAAATATTCGCACTGTGTATGAGCCTTGAGAGACACCGTACTATTTTCAAGCCACATTAGACCCAAAATGGCGTCACCGCGCGAACACTTCGCCAGGACGGACGTAACTTACTTTGATCTTCTATGCGTATAAAAATCAATACAAGCTCCGTAAACATTTAGCGAACCGTCTCATTAATAAAGTCAGACTTTATAACGTAAATAGTGGCGGTTTATTTACAGTTTACCAACCTGTATGAAGCAGGTAGAACAGGAGCAATGAGGACACGGTGCGTCTCGTTTCCTTCCAGATTGCTTCTGAGGAAACAGCGGAAGCGGGCGCTCTCTCACCCGTATCCCGGAGCAACCGAAGTAAACACGAACGTTCCGCCTCACTACTTCTTCTCTAAAACCGTATCATCACTTCATTAATGCAAAGAAAATACATCAATGTCCAAACATAAATGCACATAATGACCCAAGATTATTAGTCAAATTATTACTCACAATTTTATCTCTTAAATGTGGTCACACTGTCTCAGGTGCGCCACACTTACATACTAATGCATCAATAATATACAGTATAATCCAATAATATATTATTCAGAAATGTGCCATTTTGCATAGTGCTAGTATACTTACTTTAAGTATACTTTTGTGTACATTTGTACTTTTACTTAAAGCTGCAGTGGGTGGAATTGGAGCAAATATGATTAAAAATATATATTCACTGTCACAGTCACTATATCCTGACAGTAGTGCATGAATAGTAGTGCATAATCTGGAGTGTCCTCCGGTGCTCCTAATGGCATCTGTAAGATTTCACAGACTGGAGGAAAACAATCAATCACAGCCGAGCTGGAGCCTTGGTGTCTCTGAGCAGCTGTCAATCACTTGCGAACTCCGATCAAACGGTCAAACTAGGCAGCGCTGATTAAATATGAATCAATATTCTTTTACTGTAATACCTATTTCTCGCCTCAAATGTTTTCAGAAACATCTTGTAGTGTACTCTTTAGCTGTAAAATTAGAAGGTTTGAGACCCGGCAGCCATGTTGAGATCAGTTGAGGAAATACCAAGCACCGCCCACCAGCCGGACACAGCCAATAGGAACGCTCTCTCTCTGAAATTACCTGTGATTTGCCAAAGTCTCCCATCACGGGCTAGATTTTGTAAAGCCTTAAAACAGAGCCATGGGGAGTTGCAGAAGTCTAGTTTTCTCTCAGAACACTTGAATTACAATATGCTGAAAGGTTATTAAGGAATTTTTGCCCAATGATGCCAAAAACATTCTGCCTACTGCAGGTTTAAGTTAAATTTTGAATGTAAGACTTTAACTTGTTACAGTATTTTAACACTGTGGTATTACTACTTTAACTGAAGTAAAAGATCTGGGTACTTCCACCACAACTGTCAAATTTTCATCTATGCATAGAAATTAAAAATAATAATCGCTTCACTTTTGTGGCCACGTGACAAGAGCAGGTCGAGTTTGTTTTTGGTACAGCATGGGAAAAGGCCCATATCACTCAGATTTGTTGTCTCTCTCAGTAGATTCATTGTTTGAACTTCCACCGAAACCTTAACTTCTATTCTACTCTTTATCTCTGCAGACATCCCTGAACCTGTGGAACCTCAGATCTGTCAGGCCATGTGCGCCATCATGAAGCTTTCCTTTGAAGAGGAGTACCGACGCGCCATGAATGAATTAGGTACGTCAAACACTTACAAGTCTTTTGTTTTTCCCAAAACATCAGTGACACATTTTTTTCAGTTTGTTGTGTTGTCTTCAAGGCGGTCTGCAGGTGGTGGCTGATCTGATCCACCTGGACCAGGACATGTACGGCATACAGAACGACCCCATTAACATGGCTCTGCGCCGCTACGCAGGGATGGCCGTGACTAACCTCACCTTCGGAGACGTCGTCAACAAGGTACAGAGACACTGTGGTGGTTTTAACAGTCCTGCATGGATCAGTGGGCAGTAATGTTTGACAGCTGGAGCGAAGACAGGGACAAAATGTTGTGATGAAAAGATGTATCATTGTGCCAACAGTAGATAAATACACTCTATTGAACCCACACATGGAAATTAAAGTATAACAGCAGCAAAGGAAGTATGAAAATATGAGAAAAGTAACCTAAAACCAGTGATGGAATGTAACTAAATACATTTACTGAAGACTTTACTTAAGTACAATTTTGATGTACTTGTACTTTACTCGAGTGTTTCCATTTTAAGCTACTTTCTACCTCTACTCCACCATGTATCAGAAGGAAATATTTGAACTTTTTACTGCACTACATCTATCTGACAGCTGGAGTTACTTTTCAGATAAAATTTCACACTGAAAACACATAATGACTTTCTAAAATGTTATATTGTCAAGGGTTGATTTATCATCGAGTAGCATAGAAATAGTTGTATAGTGGTAGTATAGTAGTTCAAATTAGCTCTACCTCACTCGGCTAAAGCATTAATAAAAATGTTTTTATGACATACAGTACTATGACTTTTTTATGACAATTTTTAGGACATACCGTGCTATGACTTTTTGATGACTTTTTTCGACATACTATACTATGAATGTTTTCACCATACTATTCTATGACTTTTTTCGACATACTATATCAAATCAAATCAAATCAAATCAAATTTTATTTGTATAGCCCAAAATCACAAATCACAAATTTGCCTCGGGGGGCTTTACAATCTGTACAGAATACAACACCCTCTGTCCTTGACAATGCAACCCTCACATCGGCTAAGGAAAAACTTAACCACAAAAAAACCCTTTTAACAGGGAGGAAAAATGGAAGAAACCTCAGGAAGAGTGGCAGAGGAGGGATCCCCCGTCCAGGATGGACAGACGTGCAATAGATGTCGCGTGTACAGAGTAACCACATAATGAAATCACAACATAGACAATTCATGACAAAAATGAATACATATAATGTGAATATATGTGAGAAGGTGGATCCAAGAGGATGTCAAGCAGCTTCCAGGCGACACCAAACAGATAGGGCCAGAGCAACACGACCTCCTCTTGACGTCAAAACCAGTAGAGCCAGAGCAGCACGACTTCCACTCCACGCCAATCAGATAGAGCCTTAGCTGCGTAACCTCCTCTCAACGCCATACAGGTAGAGCCTGAGCAACGCAACCTCCTCTCCATGCCAGATCGATAGAGCCAGAGCAGCACGACCTCGTCTCCACATCACGATAGATAGAGCCCGAGCAACACGACCTCCTCTCTACCATGCACCACCAGAGAGTCAGAGCAACGTCACAGAGCGACTGATGGTCCATCACGGAGAAGCCTGATTCAAAGGAGAGAGAGGGGAGAGAGAGAGAGAGAGAGAGAGAGAGAGGCACACAGCAGTGCTTGTGGGACATCAACAACAGAGGGTTATAGAGAGGCAGCGGCTTAAAATTAATAATGTTCTCGTCGGCAGGACTGCTAGGCTGAAATAATAAATTGAGACTGAGACCGACCCACCAGCTAACTAGTTGAAAGTTAGGGCAAAAAGATGGGTTTTGAGTTTGGATTTAAAGACCTCCACAGAGTCTGACTGTCTGATGTCTATAGGGAGGTTATTCCAGAGGAAAGGGGCTCGGTAAGAAAAGGCCCTTTCGCCTGCTGATTTCTTTTTCACTCTGGGGACAGACAGGAGCCCTGTATTCTGAGAGCGGAGAGTCCTGGTTGGAGTATAAGATTTAAGTAGATCAGACAAGTAGGAAGGGGAGTACCCATTTACAATTTTATAGGTCATCAGAAGCACTTTAAAATCTGATCTAACATGGATCGGGAGCCAGTGTAATGAAGCTAAAACTGGTGTGATATGGTCAAATTTTCTAGTTTTAGTTAAGATTCTAGCTGCAGTGTTCTGAACCATTTGAAGGCTTCTGGTACTAGAACGAGGCAGACCTGAGAGCAAAGCGTTACAGTAATCCAGTCTGGAAGATACAAAGGCGTGGATTAGAATCTCTGCATCGGCCATGGATAAAGAAGACCTGATTTTAGCGATGTTGCGTAGGTGAAAGAAAGCGATCTTTGTGATGTCTTTAATGTGCTGATCAAAAGAGAGAGTTGAATCAAACATGACGCCAAGGTTCTTAACTGTTGAACTCTGGGATATCACACAGTTATCTAGAGTTACTGTTACCTGGTCAAATTTATGTCTGTGTCGAGCAGGTCCAATGACCAGCATCTCCGTTTTATCCGAATTTAGGAGCAAGAAATTACTTGACATCCAGTTTTTCACCGCAGACAGGCAGGCCTCTAATTTAATAAGTTGTGATCGATCCTCCGCTTTTATCGGCAAATACAGCTGTGTATCATCAGCGTAACAGTGGAAATCAATTCCATAACTACGTATAATTTGGCCCAGAGGTGCGATGTATAGAGAGAAGAGCAGAGGGCCAAGAACAGAGCCCTGAGGTACGCCATATTTCACCTCAGAGAATATTGATGTCGAATTATTAAAAGAGACACACTGCGTTCTTTCAGATAGATAAGATTGTAGCCATGCTAGAGCAAGCCCAGAGATGCCAAATGTGTTCTCTAGTCGGTCAAGGAGTATACGATGATCAATAGTGTCAAAAGCTGCACTTAGATCCATCAATAAAAGTACCGAGGTGGAATCTGAATCCATGTTTAGGAGCAGATCATTTACGACTTTAGTAAGCGCAGTTTCGGTGGAATGGCAGGCCCTAAAGGCAGATTGAAAGGGTTCGAAAAGATCACTAAATAATATATGGTCAGAAAGTTGCTGAGACACCACTCTTTCTAGAACTTTAGAAAAGAATGGAAGGTTTGAGACTGGTCGATAGTTATTTAGAGACCCTGGGTCCAGATGCGGTTTTTTAAGTAGAGGTTTAACAATGGCTGTCTTGAAACTAGTGGGGACAGTACCAGTCGTAAGAGACACGTTGACAATATTCAACATTGTTGGTCCCAGCCATGGCCATAGATCTTTAAAAAGTTTAGCTGGTAAGGGGTCGAGGAGGCAGGTGGTCGGTTTAGAAGCAGAGACCAGTTTGGACAGAGTTTCAAGAGAGACGGTCTCAAAATGTGTAAAGACAGAGGCTAATTGGGACTCGACGCACGGAGATTGCATTGCAAAATTTACAGATGTAGCTGGGAGCGAAGAACTAATTTTATATCTAATCTCATCTATTTTTCTGCAAAAGAAATCTAAGAAATCATGTGCTGTAAAGGATGAGCTATTAGTAGTCGGCTGTTTTTGGGTGAGTTTGGCTACAGTGTCAAAGAGAAATCTAGGATTGTGTTTATTGTTACTGATTAATCGAGAGAAATAAGCTGTTTTGGCAGCGGACAGAGCACGCTTGTAAATTAAGACACACTCATGCCATGGTAGGTAGTTTACTTCCAGTTTTGATTTTCGCCATTTGCGTTCCGATCTCCTGCAGGCTTGTTTAAGAGCACGTGTTTCATCATTAAACCACGGTGTAGACCTCTGTGACCGTCTGGTTTTAGTAGTAAGAGGTGCAACTGAATCTAGAAGATTAGAAAGGGCTGTGTTTAAGTCAGTAGTACAGTTTTCAACAGGACCTGTCGCTGTAATGAAAGGAGCCAGAACCACAGGTAATCGCTCACCAAGTTCAGTTATAGTCGACGGACCGATATGGCGAGTGGTAACTACATCAGCACCCGTATTACGTGGACAGGCTGATGATGCTTCGAATTTAATAAGAAAATGATCCGACATCACCGATGTGACGGGAGAGACAGTCACGGCAGTTACATCTATTCCACGAGACAGTATCAGATCAAGGGTGTTACCACTGGAATGAGTGGGTTCATGTACAGACTGAATGAAACCAAAAGTATCGAGGAGGGCCAAAAAGGCTTTACATAGAGGATCATCAGCCTTATTCAGGTGAATATTGAAATCACCAATAATTACAATCTCATCAGAGTGAGTGATGATGTCTGAGAGAAATTCTCCGAATTCTTCTAAAAACTGTGAATAAGGGCCAGGCGGCCTGTAGAGTACCACAAGATGGAGCCTGCTGCCCTGGACACGGCAATTCGTGGTTAATGGGGATGATTTTAATACAAGAGACTCAAATGAGTTAAATTTAGTATCAAGTGTGGAGGATAAATTAAAAAGGGATTTGTAGACTAAGGCAACACCTCCACCTTGTTTAGTAGCCCTGGCAACATGGGCATAAGTGAAGTTTGGTGGGGAAGCTTCATTTAATGGTAAGAAAACATTTGGTTTCAGCCACGTTTCACATAGCCCTATCATATCCAGGTCATGTTGAAGAATCAGATCATTTATCAGTAGGGCTTTGGTAGACAACGATCTGATATTTAGAAAACCAAATTTGAGGGTTGTTTTAGAGCTGGAGCTTTCAGTGATAGCGTTGGCATCAGATGAGCTAGTGATTTTAATAAGGTTTCTTGTGACATTAGTTTGAGGGATTAGTGGCCTGCGTACGCGACGACGCGGTGATACAACTAGGATTTTATTGGGTATTGTGTTTTGTGAAACAGGATCAGGTGCTTCATGAGACAGCTCACAACCACCAGTGGTCGGGATGATTAACAGGTTTTTGTGGTTCGCATATTTATTTGGTAGAGGAAGTTTGTGAGTACGCGGAAGGAGACAGTCTCAATGTTGTAAACTAAGCTATCAGTCTGGTAGTCTATACTATCTAGGTTTCCCTGTCTAGATAAATTTAGTAAGCTAATGGACTCCAAAACCGCACTAGCTATAGACCTAGCAGGCTCTCTAATCACCTGCGACCTGCCGAGCGCTGAATAACTAGTGTCAAACTCGCCGTAAGCACCTGTCTATATTCCTCGACAAAAGAGCAGCGCCTGCTCCAGTAGGATGCAGGCCGTCCGCTCTCAGCAGCTCGGGGTGGCCCCAGAAGGAAGGCCAGTTATCTACAAAACCTAAACCCTGCTCCCTACAGTAGCACGCCAGCCAGCGGTTCATAGCTGAAAGTCTGCTATACATCTCATCATTCCCCCGCACAGGCAAGGGACCAGAGACAACTACTCGATGCCGACCCATCTTTCTAGCGCAGTTCAGCATACTAACTACACTAGCTTTTGTTAACTCTGACTGCCTCAGCCTAGCATTATTGGTGCCGACATGAATAGCAATGTTCCTGTAGCTAGTGATGTGCTGTGCCTTCGTCCCCTGCTTCTCCCTATGTGATGCCAGCACCCTCAGGTTAGCTTCAACGTCGGAAGCTCTGGCCCCAGGTAGACAGTACACATCGGCTGGTGTGGCTAATCTGATATTGCAGGTGATGGAATCCCCTATCACTAGCGTGCGTTGGCTGTCCCTGTCATCAGGAGTGGAGGAGACGCACGGACCCGAAGGATTACGAACAAGAGCAGAAAACCGGTTTGCAGTCGGGAGAGGCGACCGCAAACCGGGCAGCACAGTCGGCTGCGAGCTCCGGCGATTCCTCCTACGCCGTCTGACAGTGACAAACTCGGCAGGCTCTGCCGACGAGGCTAAGCTAGAGCTATCGCTAGCAGGCACGCTAACCGGCCTGCGGCTAATGCTATCTGGAGTGCCCGTGACATCTAAGCTAAAGCTAAGCGCGACAAGCTTCTCTAAATCCCGGACACGTCTCTCTAGCAGAGACATCCTATCTGCACACCCCGCGCAAGCCATGGGTATCTCGCTAATATGAAATCAAGTAATTAACAGGAAAGCAGAATATGGTTAGCAGTGGGTAAGCTAAGCAGGTATGCTACGCTAACAGATAGCAATATGAACAGCAGAAACTGTCGTTACCGCCACTGATAAACGTTTCACAACAAATAACAATCTAGAAATTCTATGAAATCAATGCAGCTAGAGTAACAAAGTAGAGATAAAAGATCGATACAGTATTAACACAGAGAAAAGTGAGCAGCAGTGTACGATCTCACGGAAAGTTTTGGGAAGTGCGTCACAGAAGCTGGTCCGTCACAGAAGCTGGTCCGTCCAAAGCAGACTATACTATGACTTTTTTTGACTTGCTTGCTTTTTATGATGTTTTTCAACATATTATACTGACTTTTTCTTTTACTTTTTTCGACATACTGTACTATGACTTTTTTTGTACACTGACTTTTTTCGACATACTATACTATGACTTTTTCATTATTACTTTTTTCGACAAACTAAGACTTTTTTATGACTTTACAACATACTGTACTATGACTTTTTTTTTCTAGACACTGACTTTTTACGACATACTATAGTATGACTTTTTTATTATGACTTTTTTCGACATGCTAAGACTTTTTTATGACTTTACGACATACCATACTATGACTTTTTTCAACATTCTATACTATAACTTTTTTATGACTTTTTTGACATAGATAGAGAGATAGATTGACTTGATTGATTTTTATTGATTCCCAAAGGGAAGGTGCAGTATTACAGAAGCAATTTACATAGATCACAAAAACGTGCATCACTTACACAAAATGACATGAGGTACAAAAAACATTGTATTTACAAATCGTGAAATAACATACATTATGAATTTTTTTACTTTTTTCGACGTATTATACTGTGACGTTTTTTTTTTACTTTTTTCGACGTATTATACTGTGACGTTTTTTTTTACTTTTTTCGACGTATTATACTATGTTGTTTTTATGACTTTTTTTGACATACTATACTATGATTTTTCGACATGCTATACTGTGACTTTTTTCGACATACTATACTATGACTTTTTTCGACATACTATATACTATGACCTTTTTATGACTTTTTTCGATGTGACCTTTTTATGACTTTTTACACATACTATACTATGACCTTTTTATGCCTTTTTTCGATATGACCTTTTTATTCTTTTTTCACATACTATACTATAACCTTTTTATGACTTTTTTCGACATACTATGATCTTATCATTACCATATACTAGGGGTGTGACGAAATATCGGGCCACGAAATATCGCGATATAGAAACGTGACGATATGCATCGTCCAGACGAAAAACTGAATCGCGATATCAGGGCATAATAGTTACTACGTACATACGGGCTCCGTTGCTAAAGCTCGAGCCTCTTCCTGCTGCTCTGCAAGGCCTATGGAAGGAGGCTGAGTACAAGTCATACAGTATCTTTGGGGTACAACACATGCGCAGTAAAATCTGGTCTGCCCTCGACGAAATTGAACCAATCGTAACGCACGACCGCAGCTTCAGTTACACTGCGCATATGTCATACCCCCGTGACCCAGCCTCCTTTCATAGGCCTTGTCGGAGCTCCACACACAGCCAGCCAGTGAACAGCTGATCAGAGAGGCTGCGGTGGAGAGACGAGTTGACGCTACGCTCGTTGCTGTAGTAAGTACAATAAAACTTTGCAAGTGTAAAGCCAAGATATGTTATTACACCTGTTCAACAAGCATGAACACGATGAAACAGTTAAACATCTAGGATAGCAACGTTTCAATCTGCTCTGTCCACTGTCTCTCATCATCCGCCGCTATGTTTACATAAGCAGAGCGCGTTAGCTCGGCGGCAAACAGCTAACTGTAAACACGAGTATTATTGTTATAATATCGTATCGTAACGAGATCGTGAACCCAATATTGTGTATCGCATCATATCGTGAGCTGAGTGAATCGTCACACCCCTACCATATACTATGATGTTTTTGTCATTTTACAACATACTATACTAAGACCTTATTTGACATACTGTACTATGACTTTTTTCGACATACTATACTATGATTATTTTCGACATGCTATACCATGACTTTTTTCAACATACTATACTATGAGCTTTTTGTACACACTATAGTATGACATTTTTCAACATACTATAAGATGACCTTTTTTGACATACGATAATATGACTTTTATTTTTTTTTGACATACTATACTATGACTTTTTTCGACATACTATAGTATAACTTTTTTCGACATGATATACTATGACCTTTTTTGATATACAATACTAACACTTTTTTCAACATACAGTACTATACTATGACATTTTTCTCGACGTACTATACTATGACCTTTTTATGACTTTTTTCGACATACTATACCATGACGTTATTATGACTTTTTTCGACATGCTATGACTTTTTTATGACTTTATGACATACTATACTATGACTTTTTTCAACATTCTATACAATGACTTTTTTGACATACTATACTATGACCTTTTTATGACTTTTTTTTATCACTTTTTTCGACATACTATACTGTGACATTTTTCATGACCTTTTTCGAGATACTATACTATGACCTTTTAATGACTTTTTTCGACATACTATGCTATGAGCTTTTTATGACTTTTCGACATACTATATTATGACCTTTTTCGAAATACAATACTATGACTTTTTCCGACATGCTATTCCATAATTTTTTTCGACATGCTACACTATGACTTTTTTGACATACTATACTATGACCTTTTTATGACTTTTTTTTATCACTTTTTTCAACATACTATACTATGACCTTTTAATTACTTTTTTCGACATACTATGCTATGAGCTTTTAATGACTTTTCGACATACTATACTATGAAGTTTTTATGACTTTTTTCGACATACTATATAATGACCTTTTTTGAAATACTATTCTATGACTTTTTCCGACATGCTATACCATAACTTTTTTCGACATACTATTCTATGACTTTTTTCGACATACTATAATATGACCTTTTTATGAGCTTTTTCGACATACTATACTAAGACCTATTTATGGCTTTTTTTGACAAACTATACTATTATCATTTTATGATTTTTTTTTGACATGCTATAATATGACTTTTTCGACATAATATAATCTGACTTCTTCGACATGCTATACTATGTCTTTTTTCGACGTACTATACTATGACCTTTTTATAACAATTTTTAGGACATACCGTGCTATGACTTTTTGATGACTTTTTTCGACATGCTATACTATGAATGTTTTCACCATACTATTCTATGACTTTTTTCGACATACTATACTATGACTTTTTTTGACTTGCTTGCTTTTTATGATGTTTTTCAACATATCATACTGACTTTTTCTTTTACTTTTTTCGACATACTGTACTATGACTTTTTTTCTACACACTGACTTTTTTTGACATACTATACTATGACTTTTTCATTATTACTTTTTTCGACATACTAAGACTTTTTTATGACTTTACGACATGCTGTACTATGACTTTTTTTCTACACTGACTTTTTACGACATACTATAGTATGACTTTTTTATTATGACTTTTTTCGACATGCTAAGACTTTTTTTTGACTTTACGACATACCATACTATGACTTTTTTCAACATTCTATACTATAACTTTTTTATGACTTTTTTGACATAGATAGAGAGATAGATTGACTTGATTGATTTTTATTGATTCCCAAAGGGAAGGTGCAGTATTACAGAAGCAATTTACATAGATCACAAAAACGTGCATCACTTACACAAAATGACGAGGTACAAAAAACATTGTATTTACAAATCGTGAAATAACATACATTATGAATTTTTTTACTTTTTTCGACGTATTATACTGTGACGTTTTTTTTTACTTTTTCCGACATATTATACTATGTTGTTTTTATGACTTTTTTTGACATACTATACTATGATTTTTCGACATGCTATACTGTGACTTTTTTCGACATACTATACTCTGACTTTTTTCGACATACTATATACTATGACCTTTTTATGACTTTTTTCGATGTGACCTTTTTATGACTTTTTACACATACTATACTATGACCTTTTTATGCCTTTTTTCGATATGACCTTTTTATTCTTTTTTCACATACTATACTATAACCTTTTTATGACTTTTTTCGACATACTATGATCTTATCATTACCATATACTAGGGGTCTGACGAAATATCGGGCCACGAAATATCGCGTTATAGAAACGTGACGATATGCATCGTCCAGACGAAAAACTGAATCGCGATATCAGGGCATAATAGTTACTACGTACATACGGGCTCCGTTGCTAAAGCTCGAGCCTCTTCTTGCTGCTCTGCAAGGCCTCTGGAAGGAGGCTGAGTACAAGTCATACAGTATCTTTGGGGTACAACACATGCGCAGTAAAATCTGGTCTGCCCTCGACGAAATTCAACCAATCACAACGCACGACCGCAGCTTCAGTTACACTGCGCATATGTCATACCCCCGTGACCCAGCCTCCTTTCATAGGCCTTGTCGGAGCTCCACACACAGCCAGCCAGTGAACAGCTGATCAGAGAGGCTGCGGTGGAGAGACGAGTTGACGCTACGCTCGTTGCTGTAGTAAGTACAATAAAACTTTGCAAGTGTAAAGCCAAGATATGTTATTACACCTGTTCAACAAGCATGAACACGATGAAACAGTTAAACATCTAGGATAGCAACGTTTCAATCTGCTCTGTCCGCTGTCTCTCATCATCCGCCGCTATGTTTACATAAGCAGAGCGCGTTAGCTCGGCGGCAAACAGCTAACTGTAAACACGAGTATTATTGTTATAATATCGTATCGTAACGAGATCGTGAACCCAATATTGTGTATCGCATCGTATCGTGAGCTGAGTGAATCGTCACACCTCTACCATATACTATGATGTTTTTGTCATTTTACAACATACTATACTATGACCTTATTTGACATACTGTACTATGACTTTATTCGACATACTATACTATGATTATTTTCGACATGCTATACCATGACTTTTTTCAACATACTATACTATGAGCTTTTTGTACACACTATAGTATAACATTTTTCAACATACTATACGATGACCTTTTTTGACATACGATAATATGACTTTTATTTTTTTTTTACATACTATACTATGACCTTTTTATGACTTTTTTTTATCACTTTTTCCGACATACTATACTGTGACATTTTTCATGACCTTTTTCGAGATACTATACTATGACCTTTTAATGACTTTTTTCGACATACTATGCTATGAGCTTTTTATGACTTTTCGACATACTATATTATGACCTTTTTCGAAATACTATACTATGACTTTTTCCGACATGCTATACCATAACTTTTTTCGACATGCTACACTATGACTTTTTTGACATACTGTACTATGACCTTTTTATGACTTTTTTTTATGACTTTTTTCAACA
The DNA here is from genome assembly GCA_916701645.2 of Sebastolobus alascanus. NCBI lineage: Eukaryota > Metazoa > Chordata > Actinopteri > Perciformes > Sebastidae > Sebastolobus > Sebastolobus alascanus. The sequence continues at coordinate 199,923 of CAKAOJ020000394.1, forward strand.
TACTATACTATGACCTTTTAATTACTTTTTTCGACATACTATGCTATGAGCTTTTAATGACTTTTCGACATACTATACTATGAAGTTTTTATGACTTTTTTCGACATACTATATAATGACCTTTTTTGAAATACTATTCTATGATTTTTTCCGATATGCTATACCATAACTTTTTTCGACATACTATTCTGACTTTTTTCCACATACAATGACCTTTTCATGACTTTTTTCGACATGAATAGGACATACTATACTATGACTTTTTTCGACATACTATACTATGACCTTTTTATGAGCTTTTTCGACATACTATACCAAGACTTTTTTCGACATACTATAATATGACCTTTTTATGAGCTTTTTCGACATACTATACTAAGACCTATTTATGGCTTTTTTTGACAAACTATACTATTATCATTTTATGATTTTTTTTCGACATGCTATAATATGACTTTTTCGACATAATGTAATCTGACTTCTTCGACATGCTATACTATGTCTTTTTTCGACGTACTATACTATGACCTTTTTATGACAATTTTTAGGACATACCGTGCTATGACTTTTTGATGACTTTTTTCGACATACTATACTATGAATGTTTTCACCATACTATTCTATGACTTTTTTCGACATACTATACTATGACTTTTTTTGACTTGCTTGCTTTTTATGATGTTTTTCAACATATTATACTGACTTTTTCTTTTACTTTTTTCGACATACTGTACTATGACTTTTTTTCTACACACTGACTTTTTTCGACATACTATACGATGACTTTTTCATTATTACTTTTTTCGACATACTAAGACTTTTTTATGACTTTACGACATACCATACTATGACTTTTTTCAACATTCTATACTATAACTTTTTTATGACTTTTTTGACATAGATAGAGAGATAGATTGACTTGATTGATTTTTATTGATTCCCAAAGGGAAGGTGCAGTATTACAGAAGCAATTTACATAGATCACAAAAACGTGCATCACTTACACAAAATGACATGAGGTACAAAAAACATTGTATTTACAAATCGTGAAATAACATACATTATGAATTTTTTTACTTTTTTCGACGTATTATACTGTGACGTTTTTTTTTACTTTTTCCGACATATTATACTATGTTGTTTTTATGACTTTTTTTGACATACTATACTATGATTTTTCGACATGCTATACTGTGACTTTTTTCGACATACTATACTATGACTTTTTTCGACATACTATATACTATGACCTTTTCATGACTTTTTTCGATGTGACCTTTTTATGACTTTTTACACATACTGTACTATGACCTTTTTATGACTTTTTTCGATATGACCTTTTTATTCTTTTTTCACATACTATACTATGACTTTTTCATTATTACTTTTTTCGACATACTAAGACTTTTTTATGACTTTACGACATACTGTACAATGACTTTTTTTCTACACACTGACTTTTTACGACATAATATAGTATGACTTTTTTATTATGACTTTTTTCGACATGCTAAGACTTTTTTATGACTTTACGACATACCATACTATGACTTTTTTCAACATTCTATACTATAACTTTTTTATGACTTTTTTGACATAGATAGAGAGATAGATTGACTTGATTGATTTTTATTTTTTCCCAAAGGGAAGGTGCAGTATTACAGAAGCAATTTACATAGATCACAAAAACGTGCATCACTTACACAAAATGACATGAGGTACAAAAAACATTGTATTTACAAATCATGAAATAACATACATTATGAATTTTTTTACTTTTTTCAACGTATTATACTGTGACGTTTTTTTTGACTTTTTCCGACATATTATACTATGTTGTTTTTATGACTTTTTTTGACATACTATACTATGATTTTTCGACATGCTATACTGTGACTTTTTTCGACATACTATACTATGACTTTTTTCGACATACTATATACTATGACCTTTTTATGACTTTTTTCGACATACTATACCATGACGTTATTATGACTTTTTTCGACATGCTATGACTTTTTTATGACTTTATGACATACTATACTATGACTTTTTTCAACATTCTATACAATGACTTTTTTGACATACTATACTATGACCTTTTTATGACTTTTTTTATCACTTTTTTCGACATACTAAACTGTGACATTTTTCATGACCTTTTTAGACATACTATACTATGACCTTTTAATGACTTTTTTCAACATACTATGCTATGAGCTTTTTATGACTTTTCGACATACTATATTATGACCTTTTTCGAAATACTATACTATGACTTTTTCCGACATGCTATACCATAACTTTTTTCGACATGCTATACTATGACTTTTTGACATACTATACTATGACCTTTTTTTAAACTTTTTTAATCACTTTTTTCGACATACTATAGTATGACCTTTTTATGGCTTTTTTGGACAAACTATACTATGATATTTTAAGATTTTTTTTCGACCTGCTATAATATGACTTTTTCGACATAATATAATCTGACTTCTTCGACATGCTATACTATGACTTTTTTCGACGTACTATACTATGACCTTTTTATGACTTTTTCGACATACTATACCATGACGTAATTATGACTTTATTCGAAATGCTATGACTTTTTTAAGACTCTATGACATACTATACCTTTTTCAACATTCTATACAATGACTTTTTTGACATACTATACTATGACCTTTTTATGACTTTTTTCGACATACTATGCTATGAGCTTTTTATGACTTTTCGACATACTATATTATGACCTTTTTCGACATACTATACTATGACATTTTCCGACATGCTATACCATAACTTTTTTCGACATGCTATACTATGACTTTTTTGACATACTATACTTTGACCTTTTTATGACTTTTTTTATCGCTTTTTTCGACATACTATACTATGACCTTTTAATTACTTTTTTCGACATACTATGCTATGAGCTTTTTATGACTTTTCGACATACTATACTATGAGGTTTTTATGACTTTTTTCGACATACTATACTAGTACCTTTTTTGACAAACTATACTATGACTTTTTTCGACACGCTATACTATGACTTTTTTCCAAATACTATACTATGAGTTTTTTCCACATACTATACTATGACTTTTTTGACATGCTATACTATGACTTTTTTCCACATACTATACTATGAGGTTTTTATGACTTTTTTCGACATACTATACTAGTACCTTTATTGACATAATATACTATTACCTTTTTACGGCTCTTTTGACAAACTATACTATGATCATTTTATGATTTTTTTTCGACATGCTATAATATTACTTTTTCGACATACTATACTAGTACCTTTTTTGTCAAACTACACTATGACTTTTTTCGAAATGCTATACTATGATTTTTTCCAAATACTATACTCTGATTTTTTCGACATTCTATACTGTGACTTTTTTATGACTTTTTTGACATACTATACCATGACGTTTTTATGACTGTATTCAACATACTGAACTATGACGTTTTTATGACTTCTATCAACCTACTATACTGTGACTTTTTCATGACTTTTTTTGACATATTATACTATGACCTTTTTCAACATACTATACTATGACTTTTTTAATCACTTTTTACAACATACTATACTATGACTTTTTTATGACTTTATTCAACATACTATACTATGGCGTTTTTATGACTTTATTCGACATACTATACTATGATGTTTTTCGACAAACAATACTATGACTTTTTTCGACATACTATACTATGACTTTTTTCCACATACTATACTATGACTTTTTCAACATTCTATACTATGACTTTTTCAACATACTATACTAGTAACTTTTTCGACATACTATACTAGTACCTTTTTCGACAAACTGTACTTAGATTTTTTATCACTTTTTACGACATACTATACTATGACTGTTTTATGACTTTTTGGACATACTATACTATGACGTTTTTATGACTCTATTCAACATACTAAACTATTACGTTTTTATGACTTCAATCAACCTACTATACTGACTTTTTCATGACTTTTTTTGACAAATATACTATGACCTTTTTCAACATACTATACTATGACTTTTTTAATCACTTTTTACAACATACTATACTATGACTGTTTTATGACTTTTTTGACATACTATACTATGACGTTTTTATGACTTTATCCAACATACTATACTATGACGTTTTTATGACTTTATTCAACATACTATACTATGATGTTTTTATGACTTTTTTCGATATACTATACTGTGACGTTTTTGTGTCTTTTTTTTGACATACTATATTATGACTTATTTCGACATACTATACTATTACCTTTTTATGACTTTTTTCGACTAACTATACTATGACCTTTTTTGACATTCTATACTATACATTTTTTCGACATACTATACTTGGATTCTTTTCGACATACTATACTATTACCTTTTTATGGCTTTTTTTGACAAACTATACTATGATCATTTTCTGATTTTTTTTCGACATGCCATAATATGACTTTTTCGACATAATATAATCTGACTTCTTTGATATGCTATACTATGACTTTTTTCGACGTGCTATACTATGACCTTTTTATGACTTTTTTCAACATACTATACCATGACGTTATTATGACTTTTTTCGACATGCTATGACTTTTTTAACATTCTATACTATGACTTTTTCCACATACTATACTAGTACCTTTTTCGACATACTATTCTAGTACCTTTTTCGACAAACTATACTTAGATTTTTTTAACACTTTTTACGACATACTATACTATGACTGTTTTATGACTTTTTGGACATACTATACTATGACGTTTTTATGACTTTATTCAACATACTAAACTATGACGTTTTTATGACTTCAATCAACCTACTATACTGTGACTTTTTCATGACTTTTTTTGACATATTATACTATGACCTTTTTCAACATACTAAACTATGACTTTTTTAATCACTTTTACAACATACTATACTATGACTGTTTTATGACTTTGTTGACATACTATACTATGACGTTTTATGACTTTATCCAACATACTATACTATGACGTTTTTATTACTTTTTTCGACGTACTATACTATGACCTTTTTATGACTTTTTTCAACATACTATACCATGACGTTATTATGATTTTTCGACATGCTATGACTTTTTTTATGACTTTATGACATACTAAACTATGACTTTTTTCAGCATTCTATACAATGACTTTTTCGACATACTATACTATGACTTTTTCCGACATGCTATACCATAACTTTTTTCGACATGCTATACTATGACTTTTTTGACATACTATACTATGACCTTTCTATGACATTTTTTTATCACTTATTTCGACGTACTATACTATGACCTTTTAATGACTTTTTTCGACATACTATGCTATGAGCTTTTTATGACTTTTCGACATACTATACTATGAGGTTTTTATGACTTTTTTTCGACATACTATACTAGTACCTTTTTCGACAAACTATACTATGACTTTTTTCGACACGCTATACTATCACTTTTTTCCACATACTATACTATGACTTTTTCGACATACTATACTAGTACCCTTATCGACATAATATACTATTACCTTTTTACGGCTTTTTTTGACAAACTATACTATGATCATTTTATGATTTTTTTTCGAGATGCTATAATGTGACTTTTTCGACATACTATACTATGACTGTTTTATGACTATTTTTGACATACTATACCATGGTTTTTTCGATTTATTAAACTATGGGTTTTTTTTGACTGTTTTCGATATACACTGCTCAAAAAAATTAAGGGCCCACTTAAATCACACATCATTTTTATTTTATTTTATTTTATTTTGTTTAAAAGGGACCATGTACGGTTTAAGACATAAATGTCACCATTTGATGCACCGTACCAGATTATAGCTTTAAGCTAATTCACATCTGCAGTCCCTTGGCAGGTCAGGACAAAGAAGCATACTACAGCCATACGAGAAAGAACATACAAAACGCACGATACACAGCTACACACAATAGCACATCACAAAGTATGTTTGTCAAGTAAAAGCAAGTCATGAAGACCATGGAGCAAGAATAGAGATCAGTGAGTACAGAGCTGAGCGGCTTTCAACAGACGTTTTAAGTTGGTTTTAAAAGTGCTGATAGAGCTGCAGCTTCTCACATCGTCAGGCAGGGTGTTCCTCTGATTTGTGGCCTTTAAGGAAAAGCTGATTGCCCAAATGCAGTGCGGCGAAATGGTATGGTACAATCTTGCATAGAAGATCTCCTTAAGGATCTAATAGAATTTACTGAGCGAGAATGTAGATCTTGATGAACGAATTATTCAAGTTGAAAATCGTTACTTGTATAATTTGTTGAGAACAGAATGACGTAGCAACGGTCAATGGTATGTCAAAAAAAGTCAGTGTATAGTAGGTCATAAAAAAGTCAGTCTACTATATCATAGAAAATTATAATAATTTTCAGTCATTAAAAGGCCAATAAAAGCAATAAGTAAAATGGAGCAGTTATTCAGACAGATTAACAAAAGCCTGTGTAAATAAAAACGTTTTCAGCTGCTTCATAAAAATGTCACAGGACTCCAGGGAACGCAGCGATAGGTGGATGGCATTCCATAAATTGGGTGCAACAGCTTGGAAGACACGGTCACCTCTGGTTTTGTAGTGGGTTTGGGGGACTGCCAGTAATTTTTGGTCAGAAGACCAAAAATTAGGTGTCTACGGGAGGAGGAGGTCAGTGAAATACTTGGGCGTTTGACCATGCAAGGCTCTAAAGGTTAGCACAAGTATTTTAAAATGGATACGAAATTTAATTGGAAGCCAGTGCATAGAGGATAAAATAGGGGTGATATGTGATCTCTTGTTATGTCTAGTTAAAAGCCGAGCAGCTGCATTTTGGACAGATTGGAGACGATTCAAAGCAATTTGATTTAAACAGTAAAAAGAGCGTTACAATAGTCTAAACGAGAAGAAATAAAAGCATGAATGATCATCTCCATCTCAACCTTGGTCACCACAGATCTCAATTTAGCTATGTTCCTCAGTTGGAAGAAACAAGACCGAATAAGCCGGCTGACATGATTGTCCAGCGACAGGGATTGGTCAAAAATGACACCTAAATTTCTGAGGTTTGCTGAACACATGCACTTAACGACCCCATATGTGAAAAATCACTTAATATCCGGAATTCGATTTTCAGGAGCAATTATAAGGGCTTCAGTCTTTTTTGAATTTAGCTGAAAATAGTTGTCAGCCATCCAGATCTTGATGGCATCCAGACATTCAATTAAAATGGAGAGTTGGTTTCTCTCCTCAAGTTTAAAAGAACAATACAGTTGAGTCATCGGCATAAAAATGGTAAGAGATGCCGCTATATTGGCTAATAATCTGTCCAACAGGCAGCATATATAAAGAAAACAACATAGGACCCAGAACAGAACCCTGTGGGACACCGCATGACAGAGGGGTTGTGTCTGACATGAACTGACCTACTAAGACCGAAAAGCTCATATCAGCAAGATAGGATGAGAACCAGTCCAAGGCAGTCCCAGAAATACCCACCTGCTTGTTTAGCATATTTAATAAAATACCATGATTGACGGTATCAAAGGCAGAGCTGAGGTCAAGTAACACCAAAAATGAGCATTTCCCATCATCTGCAGCCATCATAATGTCGTTAGTGACTTTAATAAGAGTTGTTTCTGTTGAGTGCAGTTTATGAAAACCCAATTGAAAGGGGTCATGCAGGCTATGTGTGTCTAGAACAGTTGTAAGCTGCTCAGCGACAACTTTTTCCAACAGTTTGGACATAAGAGGCAGCTTGGATATAGGCCTATAATTAGTTGGGAGGGAAGGGTCTAAATTTGTTTTTTCAGCAAAGGCTGAACAATGGCATGTTTGAAATGGCTAGGGACAGAGCCAGTTGAAAGGGAGAGGTTAATCATGGCTACAATAGCGGGGCCAATTGAGTTAAAAACATTTAAAAACAAGGATGAGGGAATAATGTCAAGGGGGCCAGATGAAGGCTTAATTTTGTGCAATAATGTAGTGATATCCTCCAAGGAAACAGGAGAAAAGGAGTTCAGGATTGTCGAGCAGGAAGCACCAATGGAGTGATGGATTGATGATGGGAGGATGTTTGCTCTGAGATCGCTGACTTTATCCACAAAACATTTAAGAAGGTTATTGCAAGACCGGCATTTGTGGAGCGGTAGGAGAGACAATAGTGTTTATAGTCTCAAAGAGAAATTTTGAATTTCTTTGTTAGCTGAAATAAGGTTGGCAAAATAGATAGACCTAGCAGCCCTCATTATTTCATTATAATTGATTAAAAGTTCTTTAAGATGCAGCCAATGGACCTCTAGTTTGGTGGCTCTCCATAAGCGCTCTGTCTGCGGGTTGACTCATTAATCCAAGGTGAGGATTTGACAGAGGAGACTTGTCTGGATTTAAAGGGAGCCACTATATCCAATACAGAGGAGCATTGGTCATTAAATAACTGGACCAAGGTCTCGACATCAAAACAGTTTAACAGCACATCAGGGTCAAACAAAGCTGAGAAGTTTTCAGCTGTGCTATGGTTAACATTGCGCCTGCAAGACAAACGTTTATCGGGCAGAAGTTCCAAATTACAAGAAGCATCAAAAAGAACACACTTGTGATCGCTGACAAGAAAATCTGCCAGGCTAACATTACCAATAGTTAGACTGTGTGATGTGTGGACCCAGAAACATGTTGTATAAAGTTAAAAGACTTAGTAATATCTAGAAATTCAGATGCAGCCTTAGAGATAGCATCATCAACGTGAAAGTTAAAATCACTCATAATTAAAACTTTGTCCAATTTTATAACCGAAGATAAAAACTCAGTAAAATCAGACAGGAAAGGGCCAGATGAGCCAGGGGGTCGATAAATTAAAATATAATAGGAAGGCTTCAACCGACCAACTTTAGTCATAGTAAGTTGAAATGAGGGAAAAGTGATCAAATCAAAGTGATTTCTAAACCCCTGCAAGACCTCCACCACGGCGTGCAGATGGAGCGACAGTCTGCAGTACAAAGTTAATTGATGAACGAGTATTCCATATTCTTTTGCCAGGTTTCAGTGAGGAATAGAAAGTCCAAATTCTCATTAATAAATAAGTCTCTGAGAATAAATGTCTTGTTGGCGATGGAGCGAGCATTGAGCATAGCCATCCTGACAGAAGATTCCTCAGGGGCAGCTCCAGCAAAGGCACAAGACAACAGGCGCAGGTGACAGGTACTCGCTCTCTGACGAAGCCTGACTTCAGTCACTTGCTGTCTACGTGTCCTGTGGTTAACAATGACAGGGATGGAGCTCACTGCACATGCAACAGATGAGAGAGCTGGGGCGGCGGTTATGAGTGGGCTAGGGGGAATATGGGCAGAAGGGTCCATTTTGCTTTGTAAATCAAGAAGTGGGAGTCCTGTTTTATTTACCAGAGCTAAATTCACAGAGGCATAGCGTCAGTCAGCAGATGGCAGGAATAGTTAGTAGCCAGGACTGTAGTTCCCTTATTGTTGAGATGGAGATTATCATGCTTGTACAGATCAATCATGTTCCAGAAAGAGTCAAAGTGGCAAATATAGCCATAACCACATGCTAAGCAAAACTTACTTAACCATTGATCAGCACTGTGGAGACGGCTAAACATCTCAGAGCTCCATCGGAGGGTGGGGATTAGACCTGAAAATATGCAAATTTTGCCAAGGCTTTCAATCGTCACTGCTAGGAGTTCATAGTCATCACGGAGCATGGTTGATTGCCTGCACCTGATGTCATTCATACCCACATGCACAATTACTGTGTGGGCAGACAAGTGACGCTCAATGATGGCAGGGATATGTAACAGAAAGTCAAGGCCTTTTGCACCTGAAAAAGAATATGTGATGCCGTTTGGGATAGCGACCGCTCTAACCATGGAATCACCCACAAGGATACATTCTGGAGGCAGCTAGCTTTAGCTGTGCTAGCTGCAGTGGCAGCAGGAGAGAGAGGAGTACTGTAGGAGATGGAAGGAGGCAGTGAGGGAGCCACCCGGGAACGCTTACGGGAGGGAGAGGCGGCCCGGGAGTTGGAGGTACTACTGCAAGGAGAGGTGCGCTTTCTGCGAGAGGATGGTCCGGTACCAGCACCGCCGCCCTGCACAACCGAGGCCCAAGAGGACGACCCGGACCAACGCAGAGTGGGAGAAACCGCAGAGTTGGGAAGCGGCGGCTCATCCTTACCCTAATCCAATTCCTGAAGTGGTCCATAGTGGTTGGAAAGCTGGAGTGGTTCGTTATCCTCTTCACCCAGGGGATCGGGGAAAAGAGGCATGGAAAGCCTTTTTGTGCTCATCGGCACCGTGGTCCAGGACGTAGAGGGAACCGTGTCCTCGAGGGACGGGTCGGCGGCATGAGGGAGCCGGTCATCAGCAAGCTCCACGCCAGCTAGCTGAGGACGGGAGGCAATCTGAGACTAATGGTGCAGAAGTTCATGGATGAGCTTCTCCAGGGACAAAAGCTCAGATTTAAGGCAGGACAATTCAGCAGGAGCCACCATGTCAAACTTTAGCGCACTTGGGCGACGACGGTGGATCATCCAGCGGTGACTTCTGTGTTAACTGAGGAAGTTTTACCGTCAGTGAGGTGTGTAGTACATTCTAGTTTCAGTCTTTTTATGTGTTGACTATAAGAAAAATATAGAAGACGAATTGTCTGCAGGGGTTTCCTCCACTCAAACACGGATGATTCACGCGATTAAAACTGGTAAAAACACTGGATAAAACAGTTCCTTGTTAAAAGTCAGTGTTTCGCGGTTTGGGGAGCGGCTGCGACTCGAGCTGTCACAAACATTTGCGCTGCTCGTTTCTCTGACAAAGCTTAAAATCCAGACGTCTGATGACAAATCCTTCATCCAGTTAAAAGATACAGTTAAAAACAACCAAGGTCAAAAAGTGTATCATAAAAGAGTGACTTAAAACTGGATAAAAAGTAAATTCATGAAAGCGTTGAGAGGCGTAATCCGTTGTCCCACCATAGGTTTGTCTTGAGTAATACAATGACGTATAGTATGTCATAAAAAAGTTTAAAAAAAAAGTCATGGGAAGGTAGGTCATAAAAAAGTCAAAATAAAGTCATGATATGGTATGTAATGAAATTCACAATATAGTATGTCAAAAAAGTCATAGTATGGTATGTCAAAAAGTCATAGTGTAGTATGTCATAAAAAGTAAAAAAAAAAAAATTAAAAAAGTCAGTATAGTGTGTCATAATAGTAATAGTATATGTCAAAAAATATGACATGGTATGTCATAAAGGTCACAATATAATGTCAAAAAGACATAGTACAGTATGTCAAAAAAGAGTCATGGTATAGTATTTCACAAAAAGTGACAATAAAGTCATGGTATAGTATGTCACAACAAAGTCATAGTATAGTATGTCAAAGTTATGGTATAGTATGACAAAAAAGTCACAGTACAGTACATAAGTCAGTCTAATATGTCATAGAAATTCGTAATAAAGTCATAGTATAGTATGTCAAAAAAAGTCTAGTATGTCATAAGAAGCCATGGTATAGTATGTCATAAAAGTCATATCCTATGTGAAAAAGTCATTGTATAGTATGTGAAAAAGTCATAGTATAGTAAGATAAGATAAGATAAGATATTCCGTTATTAGTCCCACAGTGGGGAAATTTGCAGTGTACATCAGCAAAGGGGGATAGTGCAAAAAGAAGCATCAGCTAAAACATTAAAAAAAGAGCTAAACAAAGTGAAACAAAATATGAACCATTTAAATAGAGGGAAGTATAAAAATAGGAGCAGTATATACAGTATTGAAAATAAACAGACTATTAAAAAAATTGAACAAGTGGAAAAATTATATTGCACAGTGAGAATGAAATGAAATTCCACCTGAATATTGCACAGTATGAATTGAATTACACCTGAGTAGTAATGATATTGCACAGTCAGTATACAGTTATTGTCAGTTTTTGGTGTGTATGTGGTCTACTGGGAGCAGTGCTGGTTGTGGAGTCTGACAGCTGCAGGAAGGAAGGACCTGCGATAGCGCTCCTTCACACACTTCGGGTGGAGCAGCCTGTCGCTGAAGGAGCTCTCCAGTGCTGAGATGGTGTCCTGCATGGGGTGGGAGTCATTCCCCATCATGGATGACAGCTTAGCCATCATCCTCCTGTCTCCCACCACCTCGACTGCGTCGAGAGGGCATCCCAGGACAGAGCTGGCCTTCCTGATCACTCTGTCGAGTCTCTTCCTGTCCGCAGCCGAGATGCTGCTGCCCCAGCAGACCACTCCATAAAACATGGCTGATGAAACCACGTGTCATAGAAGGTCTTCAGGAGTGCCCCCTGCACTCCAAAAGACCTCAGTCTCCTGAGCAGATAGAGTCTGCTCTGACCTTTCTTGTAAAGTGCAGTTGAGTTATCAGTCTAGTCCAGTTTATTGTTCAGGTGAACACCCAGGTACTTGTAAGATGTCACCATCTCAATGTCCGTTCCCTGGATGTTCACCGGTGTCGGGGGGGGGGGGGGGGAGGAGTGTGTGCTGCTGTGGAAATCCACCACCAGCTCTTTTGTTTTCCCCGCGTTGAGCTGGAGGCGGTTCCGCTGGCACCAGTCCACAAAGTCCTGAGTCAGTTCTATGTACTCCCTGTCGTCCCCATCTGTGATGAGGCCGACAATTGCAGAGTCGTCAGAGAACTTCTGCAGGTGACAGGTAGGTGAGTTGTGGGAGAAGTCTGCAGTGTAGAGGGTGAAGAGGAACCGAGCCAGGACCGTTCCCTGCAGGGGCCACGTACTGCATACGACCATGTCGGACACACAGTCCTGTGACCTCACATACTGTGGGCGGTTGGTGAGGTAGTCCAGTATCCAGGATGTGAGCTGTAGGTCCACTCCTGTGTTCTCCAGCTTGTCCCCCAGAAGTGCAGGCTGTATGGTGTTGAAAGCACTGGAGAAATCACAGAACATGATTCTCACGGTGCTCCCAGGTTTCCCCAGGTGAGAGAGAGCTTGGTGTTGGAGGAAGATTACGGCGTCGTCCACCCCGATGCCAGGTTGGTAGGCAAACTGTAGTGGGTCCATCGATGGGCTCACTAGGGGACGGAGATGAGTAAGGACCAGGCGCTCCAGGGTCTTCATCAGGTGGAATGTAAGTGCCACCGACCTGTAGCGGCTGAGGTCCTTTTGGTGCGGGGTCTTGGGCACTGGTACCACGCAGGAGGTCTTCCACAGCTGTGGTACTCTACCCAGCCTCAGGCTCAGGTTAAACAGGTGTTCAACAATCCCGCACAGCTGGTCTGCGCAGGACTTCAGGAGCCTCGAGCTGATGCCGTCAGGACCCGCAGCCTTCCTCGCCTTCATCTTCCTGAGCCGATTCCTCACCTGGAGTGTTGTGAGGGACAGGTTGGAGCAGGGGGGCTGTGTATTGGAGTGTGGTGGTGTGGATGGGGGTATTGGGCTGGTCAGAAGATCCATGGGGGGTGGCTGTGAGGTGAGTGTTGTTGAAGTTGAAGTGGAGGTGGAGGTGGGGCAGTGTACTGGGGTTGCAGACGAGGGGGGTTGCAGCAGAGAGGACTGGGCTGGGGGAGGGGCAGGTGATTGATCAAATCTATTGAAAAACAAATTCAGGTCGTTCACCCACTTTTGGTCCCCCACAGCCTGGGAGTCAGGTTCCTTGTGGCCAGAGATGGTAGTACGTAAAAAGTCAGTATAGTACATCATAAAAAGTCATAGAATAGTATGTACAAAAAAAGTCATAGTATAGTATGTCAAATAAGTCATGGTATAGTATGTCAAAAAGTCATAGTATAGTATGTCATAAAAGTCACAATATAGTATGTCAAAAAATGCATAGTACAGTATGTCAAGAAAGGTCATGGTATAGTATGTAACAAAAAGTCATAATAAAGTCATGGTATAGTATGTCAAATAAGTCATGGTATAGTATGTCAAAAAGTCATAGTATAGCATGTCAAAAAAGTCATGGAGTAGTATGTCATAAACAAGTCATAGTACAGTATCCTATTACTTTTTTTGACATACTACATTTTGGTATTTTTATGGCATACAACTATGACTTGACATATAATAGTATGATATTTTTTCTGACCTACTATTTCAGGTGTTCTCAAAGTGAAAGTATTGAAATGGATCATGAATGATGCTTCGGAGGGCCGCTCTTTTAGAAACTACGCTTATGGACTGTGCACTGGACAAAAATTGTGTCATTTTAGATGCAGAGTTTTCTGTGACACCAGCTCTAACTACAAAGCAAAAGTGAGCATGGCTCACATACGCCTGCTCACTGCTTGACCCCTACCCCTTTGCCCTTTTGGAAATAATGGAAGTAATTGAAATTTTAGATATTTTGGGCATCATGGACTCATAACCCCCAAAAGGCACAGCTAGACCACACTGTCAACCACCATAACAAATTCGAAGTTCCTAAGTTAAATAGTTTTCGAGTTCTACTCCGGAAACGAAATTTGAAGTCGAAAAAAATCACAGATTTTGGGCACCCTGGACTTCTAACCCCCAAAAGGCACAACTAGACCACACTGTCAACCATCATACCAAATTTGAAGTTTCTAAGTTAAATAGTTTTCGAGTTCTACTCGGAAACAAAAGTGTGACATGCGAATGGACGGACGGAAGGACACACGGAGCGCTATATACTACGTTGTCACGGGGGTATAAATAGGTCTTGGTGATTGACAGCAGCACTCAGATTAGTTTAAAAACGTGTTAATTCACCAAACTAACATGTTCCTGTCTGTCTGTCCTCCACCTCGTCCCCCTTCAGGCCACTCTGTGCTCAAAGAAGAGCTGTCTGCAGGCCCTGGTGGCCCAGCTGGCCTCTGACAGTGAGGAGCTCCATCAGGTGGTCTCCAGCATCCTGAGGAACCTGTCCTGGAGGGCTGATATCAACAGCAAGAGAGTCCTCAGAGACATCGGCTGCGTGTCTGCACTGATGACCTGCGCCCTGCAGGCCACCAAGGTAATGCAAAACAAACCAACCCACACAGATGAGATTATCTCAAGAGGATCTGAAAAACAGAAAAGGTTTTCTCCTCAAAAATGTTATATCTTAAAGTCAACTTGTGTTATACATGATCATTGAAAATGCTCTGCTTTGGATACATCCATTAAAATTTTCATCTCAGGCATTCTGTAAAATTGCTTAAAGGCAGGGTTGATGATTTTATCCAGTATACACTATTTGTTATATTGGTTGAAATGGTCTTTACACCCCGACAGCAATCCATTACTTATGAGCTTTGAAAAAAGACCGGAAAAGAGCCGTCATCTGTAGCTGCTATAATCCTGTAAAAACGTCTACCAATCACTGCCTCTGCGCCTAGTTGTAAAGAACCAATCAGATGACTCCCTGCCTCCATGCTCGTACTCTACCCTTGGCGTGCACCAGCCTGAACTCAAAGCGCGTCGCCGCCGCACGTTTACTGGAGAATAGAAGAGAAAACTCAGCCCTGCAGTAGCACTGCCGCGGTTACTTGTCATGAGGAAGCGTTGTTAAGTTGAGGTCCTCTCTCCGCTCTGTGTCTGTGAAGTAGTTATGATGCGGCGGTTCTCGTTTAGTGTGTGGGGGGCGTTGCCTTGGAAGGAGTTTCGAGGGGAGGGGGTGGGTTTAGACGGAGCCCCTGAGGCATGCTACTTTCAAATTATGCTAGCTCTCAAAGATCGTCGACCCTATCTTTAAAGGAATTGTTTGACATCTTGGGAAATAGGTGTATTGGCTTTTTGGCAAGTTACACCACTTCATGATATGAAGCTACAGCCATCAACCGGTTAGCTTACCTTAGCCTAAAGACTAGAAACCGGTCGACACAACTAGCCTGGCTCTATCAAAAGGTAACATAATCCACCTACCAGCTCACATGTTATATTGCATTTGTTTAATCGTTGCAAAAAGTGTAAAACAGCAATTTGCCGCTTTACTGTGGGTTATGTGCTAGCACTATTTCTTGGCTCGGAGCTGTTGTCAGGCAACCAGTGAAAAACTCTGGGAAGTTACTCCCAGCCAATAAATAGTACAGCACACAACTCCCCTTGTAATGTTTCCATCGCTTTTACACTCACTTTTTGTACAGAATAAACAAATAAGATGCAACGTATTAATCAGTGAGCTTTAGTGGTGCTGCTAGTTGGATTTTGTTACCTTTGGAAAGAGCCAGGCAAGCTGTTTCCTGTCTTTATGCTAAGCTAATCAGATGCTGTCTGTAGCTTTATATTTACCGTACAGACATGAGTGGAATCAGTCTGAACACCTAACCTGTAAGAAAGAGAAAAGGATTTCCTAAAATGTCAAACCTGTTTTTTAAAACACTATACCAGTGTTTACAAGTTTTAACTTTTTTCTTATTTTAGACTTTTGAGTTTATTTTTGTTACTTTCTATTCATTTCTGTTCGATATAAAAGTCAATTCGCATATTTTTGAAACTTGAGTTGGCTAATCCCTTAGATTGAACATCATGTCATTAATTTATGTCAGTTTTACACACTGATTAAGCACAGTTTGATTTGAAAAGTCTACTCAGAATGACCTAATAATGATAGTGTAATACTGACAAAAATGACTGCAGACTCTGTGTTCACTGTGATGGATTACACAACTTAAACAGGTTTCAAGTGTCTACTGATGGATTGTCATACTGTGTGAAAATGAATGTGAAACCAATGGATGGCTGGAACAGAACAGAAAAAAAAGTTTGCAAAATATTTTTTGAAGCATCATACAAACATCCTTAACAACCAATCCAACCATCCAAACATTGTGGTTAAAAATGTATATATATATATATATATATATATATATATATATATATATATATATATATATATATATATAGTCTTCTTTCTCAATGATTTTCAGTCAAGATTAAATGAGTGTAAAGGCCTTTTCACACCGGGGGCGGTTTTTTTTGCGCGATAAAATGCACGTAAATAAATTTTTCCCAACTGTTGTTTTTGTCCTGAGTACTTTCATACAGAATGCACATATTACGTGGCAAAAAAGCAACACTTTTTTTCCGAACAAGATCGATTTTACTGAGCTTAAGGCATAAATCTTTCTATCAAGTTGTGCAAAAATGTTTGAGTTGTACCTATATTTATGAAACAACAACATGGAGGCTCCGTAGTCCAAACCAATATAGCAAACTGTACTTCAACCTTGCCAAAGGCAGTGCATACCAGATCCACTCCTTCCATTCTTACCTTTAACAATAAAAGCCCTAGACATGCAGACGAATATTTCGCATTTTCGTGTTGTTTATACGTCACGCCCCTGGTATGTTAAGGCCTTAATTTATTATTTTCTGTGTGTTTGTAAACAAGCCCCAAAAAAACTCTCTTTTGTTTTGCTGGTTTTCCAGGAGTCGACCTTGAAGAGCCTCCTGAGCGCTCTGTGGAATCTGTCGGCTCACAGCATTGACAACAAGGTGGCTATTTGTTCGGTGGACGGCGCTCTGGGCTTCCTGGTCAGCACGCTGACATACCGATGTCAAACCAACTCGCTCGCCATCATCGAGAGTGGAGGAGGAATTCTTCGAAACGTGTCCAGTCTGGTCGCCACACGGGAAGACTACAGGTAGATTTCTGTGACTCAAACACTGACTGTAACATTAGTAAAGAAATTTGATTGACATTGTTAATAGTTTGTCAAAACAATCTAAACTCTAGGACCACTTGCTAGCTTTTTCTATAGCTTTCAACCGCATTTAATGGTCTCCATTAGCGAATCGTGTTTGCTCAGTTGTCACGGATATGCCTCAGTAGGAAGATTGAGTTATGGGACGACAACTGAGCAAACACCATCCGCCGGCTCCAGAAAAAGCTAATAAGTCAAACATGAGTCAATATTTTTTTGGCCTTCTTTTTTGGTTCCTTTGTTTTAATACAACTAAGAAATGTGTTAAATGCCTTTTGCTTTCTTATTCTACAGGCAAATCCTCAGGGACCACAACTGCCTCCAGACTCTGCTGCAGCACCTGCGCTCCCACAGCCTGACCATAGTGAGCAACGCCTGCGGGACTCTCTGGAACCTTTCTGCCCGAAGTCCAAAAGACCAGGAGCTGCTGTGGGACCTCGGTG
Organism: Sebastolobus alascanus; assembly: GCA_916701645.2. Classification (NCBI taxonomy): domain Eukaryota; kingdom Metazoa; phylum Chordata; class Actinopteri; order Perciformes; family Sebastidae; genus Sebastolobus; species Sebastolobus alascanus. The sequence continues at coordinate 218,052 of CAKAOJ020000394.1, forward strand.
CAGTTAGCATGCTACGTAACCTTATCCACTCCAAGCACAAGATGATAGCCATGGGCAGCGCTGCAGCTTTAAGGAATCTCCTCACCAATCGACCCCTGAAATATAAGGATGCTGCAGTCGTATCCCCTGGCTCATGCATGCCCTCACTCTACATGAGGAAACAGAAGGCTCTGGAGGCGGAGCTGGATGCCAAACACCTTGCAGAGACTTTTGATACCCTTGAGAAACAGAGCCCCAAGCACCTGAACCTCAACAAGCCGCTACGGCACATTGAGAGTCTGGCAAAGGATTACGCATCTGATTCTGGTTGTTTTGATGATGACGAGGCCCCCAACGTCTCCAGTAGCCTGGACACTGGGAGCTTCTCTATGCTGTCCATGTTCCTTACAAATTCTAACTTCCAGCAAAACCAACCACGTAAGAGGGACAGTGAACCTGAGAGAGACGTAGACATGCCTCAGATGGTCGAGAAGAGACACGCTCCTGCTGATGATGTGGTATCTGCCGCTGCAGAGAAACTAGCAAAAAAGATCACCAACACGGTTGCCAAGATTGACAGGTTAGTGGAGGACATCACCATGCAGACATCCTCGGAGGACAGTTTTAGCCTCAGCTCTGAAGACCACCTGGCGGACTGGCCTTACGGACTGGATGAACTCAATGAAGCCCGGGCAAAATCATGCTCCCCCTGCCGTCTCTCTGATACAAGCAGCTTGGCCCACAGGGAACGCCTCAGTAGAGCCCACGCCCTCTTGCGCCTCAAAACTGCCCATACAAGTGTTTCAACAGACAGCCTAAACAGTGGAAGCACCAGTGATGGCTACTGCGGCAGCAAAGACCAAATACGACCTGCTTCAAGAGCTTTAATGATGCAACAACGACCCAACCAGCTTGATCTCAAGGTGGCTCATCAAGATTACCTTAATGTAGGACCTTCTGTCTTGAATGAGACTAACCAGCAAGATATTCCGGAGAGAGATTCTGTCGACAACAAAGATGGGACAGCTCTAGAGCTCAGCAGCACAGATGCAGAAAAGAACCAGGATCAACCTGTACAAACACCTGCCAGTGCATCCACTAAACTCTCCTCTGATGTCAGCATGACTTCAATTAAACTGTCTCCTTCTTATCAACAGGTCCCACTCATTCAGAGTGTGGCCAAATTTGGTGTAGCAAAGACAGCCATCAATGTCCAGGCTGCCCAAGCAATGAGGAGGCAAGCATGGGTACCTACTGTGATGACTGGGGGTAGTATTACAAAATTTTCTCCAATGACATCCACCAGAAGCCCAACTATCGGGCCGATGGAGGCGGTCCAGAAATACTCGGTGGAGAACACCCCGATTTGCTTCTCCCGCTGCAGTTCACTGTCCTCCCTCTCTTCTGGCGACGGAGCGCTGGATGGACAAAGTGAGAATGAGCTAGAAAGTGAATCGTCATTAGAAATAATTGAAGTGGAGGATGGAGAAGTGGTGAAGAGAGCTGAAGAGGATGAAACCTTGGAGGATCTAAGTGACAGCCAGCTGCTGATGACTGACTCAAAAACCTTCCCCAGCAAAGAGACCGATCCCATTGAGATTCCCTGTCCTGCCAAAAGGGAAAAGGTGTTCCTTAGAGGAGCTTCACCAGCCATACTTGAAGACAGATCTCCATCCAGTTCATCTGAGAACTACATCCATGAGACACCCCTGGTAATGAGTCGCTGTAGCTCAGTCAGTTCACTGGGCAGCTTTGAGTCGCCCTCTATCGCCAGCTCAATCCAAAGTGATCCATGCAGTGAGATGATAGATGGAACTATAAGCCCTAGTGATCTCCCCGACAGCCCAGGGCAAACCATGCCTCCTAGTCGAAGTAAAACTCCATGTTGCGTTGAGTCAAATGGACCAGAGACACAGGCTGCAGGAATAGATGGCCAATGGGAAAGCAGCCTGCGAACGTTTATGGAGATTGCAGACTCCAAAGAGAGGTTTAACCTTCCTCCTGACTTGGACACCATGATCTTCTTCACTGTGGAAAAGCCCACTGAGAACTTCTCTTGTGCTTCGAGCTTAAGTGCTCTGCCTCTTCATGAACACTACATACAAAAAGATGTGGAGCTGAAATTGACCCCCCTACTTCAGCAAAATGACAAAAATCTTCCATTCCCTGATGAGGATGAGCAAGGTTTCGACCACGGTGAGAGATATAGTGAGGGCAACTCAGACGATGACATAGAAATCTTAAAGGAATGCATCAATTCAGCAATGCCCTCCAAGTTCAGAAAAGTAAGACCGTCCCTGATGACCACCATCCCTCCTCATATTCTCAATTCCCAGATCCGAAAACCGATACATCTTCCTGTATACATGATGCTTCCGAATGGCAAAACCCAAATGTGTCCTGGGAGAAGAATTGTAATCCCACAAAAGGACTTCAAAGTTGATGATTCATCCTTCACTGATTCTGCGGAAGGTACACCAGTCAACTTCTCCAGCACAACATCGCTAAGTGATGAAACACTTCAGTATCCAGTGAGGGAGAGGGGGGCTAAAGACTGCACAGCTAAAGGTATGAACAAACAGGAATTGCTCGATGATGAGGCTAAGAGGATAGAAGACTTGAGGATATTCTCACACTTTCATAAACCCAACAGGATGAACTACCCATCTGAGATACTAATGAACCGAACAACCAAACATATCATTCCCACTCAGAGGGTGCTGATGCAGAGCAAAGAGGTAGCTGATAGAGTGGCAAAGCAAAGAAATCGTGATCAGTCTCCTAACCAACAAAAGAAGAGGCAAGGTCAAGGCCCAGTCAGGAAACTGGAACTGCCAGTCATTCAGCAAAACACAGACAGTAACCTTAATGTGGGATCACAAAAAGGAAAAAAAAAATTTCGACAAATGACACATTCTTCAGAGGACAGTAACAGCTTCTATGACAATGAAAAACAAGCAATGAAACGAACGAGTAGAAAACAGATCAGGGAAGCAAGTAGAAATACTCTCTCCCGGAGCATGACAAATATTGGCAGGATTGATAATTCCCAAGCAATGCCCAGAGGATTTCACAGGATAAAACAGAATCTGATAAAGGATGAATCCCTGGCATGTTACTCTCTTAGCTCCTCACTTAGTTCACTGAGTGATGCAGAGTTTGAAGATCATAAATCAAAAGCCCAACAAATATGGTACAAAAACAGACATAACAAAACACTGAATATGATGAAACAAACAAAGCCTATGAACATTCACAGCCAATACGAAGAGCCAAGTTCACCAAGCTCTGTCAGCATGGATTCGGAGGATGACCTCCTTCAGAAATGCATAACATCTGCCATGCCCAAGCAGAGAAGGAAGCTTGCTGCCAGGAAGAAGAAAGCTGAAAATACTCAAAAACAAAAGGCCTCTGATGTATGGTACATGGATGAGGAAATGGATAGTGATGATACAGCATGGGATAAAGACTCAGACCTCAATAGTGTTGAATGGAGAGCCATACAAGAAGGTGCTAATTGTGTTGTCACTGGGCTACAGGCATCAAAGTCTCAGGAGCCATCCTCTGAAGAGACTGAATCAGTCCTGTCATTCATGTCAACATCCAGCTTTACACCCAAAGAAAGGAAGTTTGCTAAAGACAAAAAGGCAAATAAACCTCTAGACTTCGCACAGCGCAAGCCAGTTCCAAACTTACCAGTGGTTTTCAGAGGCAGGACAGTGATCTATACACCGAAAAAAGAGGAGGCTCCATCACAAAGACCTCCTCCCAGAAAAGTACCAACCAAGACAGATGCTCCAAAGAACCCAAACCTTGCTCAGCACAGATCAAAGAGCCTTCACCGATTAGGTCGCCCACAGGACATTGAACTGTCTTTGCCAAAGAGGAGCTCTACTCCACCTCCAAGGATACCAAAAAGTTCATCCTCTGGATCATCGCAAAGCTCTACACCATCCAAACAGTCGCAGAAGAAGATAACATCACCGACAAATAAATCCATCCAGAAAAAGAATGCCTCACCAGCTAGTAGCCCACCAGCTAGTAGTCCGCCTGAAAGAAAGGGACGCTCTCCTGTTGTGAATCAAAATGAAAAGTCCCCACCACCTAAAACTCAAAAGTCACCTGTCCGAATCCCTTTTATGCAAAATTCAGTCAGGCCAAGACCTTTGTCGCCTCTGGTAACTACCCAAACTACCACCAGACAAACCAATCAAGTCAACGGGAAAAGGGTGCCCCCCGCCAATCGATTTGGACTGGTCAGGATGACTTCTGTCCATTCAAGTGGCGGTGAGTCTGAGCGCAATGGATTCTTGAGACAGCTGACTTTCATTAAGGAATCACAGACTGTGCTGAGACGTGATGGCTCTGCACGCAACATGCCTGGATCTCAGAATGGATCCCCCCACAGAGCAGTTCCTGGAACTTCAGCTGTCTTCCTTTGCTCATCACGCTGTCAGGAACTTAAGGCAGCTGTGCAAACCCCGCGAAGGGTGCAAGTAAAAGGTCCAAGGCAAACACAGCAAGTCCAGAGGCCAGACCACGGCCCTCAGAAGCAGAATACAACCCTCACTAGAGCGACCTCCAGTGAACGGGATCTATCTGCAAGACGCCCAGCCAGGAGAACTAGCTCTGAAAGCCCCTGCAGGGTGGCTCAGCGTAACAGGCCTGGCAGAGTGTCCGGAGCCAGGCAGCAACAAGACAAAGATACCTTTAAACGTCACGCCTCATCACCGAGCATAAACATACTGAGCCGAGTGACCAGTCGGTCTTCCCTTCGCTCGTCTTCATCTGATTCAAGTGGAAGAGCAAAGAGTGAGGATGATACAAAGAAGAAAGGACAGAGGTCTGCATCACGGCTAAATGACAGAGTCACGTGGAGGAGGATCAGGGATGAAGATGTACCTCAGATCTTGAAAAGCACTCTGCCAGCCAATGCATTACCTCTGGTGACTTCACCTGACGGGGAACAGCCAAAGCCATCAGCTCTTCCAGGAAAACTGCCAACCATTCTACTTGCATCTCGCAAGACAAGTGATGCGATAGTCCAGACAGAAGATTTTTCGAACAACAAGACCAACTCGAGCACCTCTCCAACAGTCGAAACAGCTCGGGTGACCTCGGAGGAAGTGACACGATTTGCGCTACTCCGAAAGATTAGTGCCACCTCTGGGAGTAACATCCAGGATGGAGATTCAGACGTCTCCCTGAGGAGTCACAGCACCGTCTCCACAGGAACAACAGACACCCACATAGGTGGAGTTGTCCATTTCCGTCAAGGATCCCCCAGCAAGGCCGCCCGAATCACTCCATTTAATTACACCCCAAGCCCCATTTCCTGCTGCCTGCAAGAAACACAGAGCCAAGCAGCCACAATCAATGAAAAGTCAGGGGAAAAAAGTGAGTCGTAGGATGTTTAGTGGATTACTGGATGACATGGATGATTCTATTGTGTTCCTGAATGAAACTCAGCACTGAGGTGGACAGACTAGGAGTGTGCTGGCCCCTATACCTCGGGTATTGACCCTTTACTTTCCCCCCATTCACTACATTCAAGTTTTTCTCTCTGAACAATTGATCATGGCTTCCATCTACCATTCACAGAGGGTTGGATGTATGCATTGAGACAGGTCTGACATCAACAGACCATCAATAACTTTTAGAGATGCACTTCAGAGAAAAATCTCACATGAAACAACAGTGCATCTTTTTGTACTTTTTTTGTATTTGTAGAATAATCATTGCCTGGTAGAAATGTAGTGAAAACATGAAGCAAAAGACAGTTAACTTGTTTTCAGCACATAAATCACCATCAGTCTCCTGGACAGGATCGATAAAAGAACAATATTATGCAAACTTTTGAAGGATTACTCAGCAAGACTTTTACCTGAAAAGGTACAAACCGTGGCGGACTGTTGACAGCCTCTCACAAAGGACGCAAATACACTGACATGTTAAGTATTTTTTACATACAGTACATCAACGCTTTGGGCCTTTGCCTCACTAATCAACTGAATATGACCTTTCCTGTTACTTACAGAGCCCAGTGGGGTTAGGGCTACATTTTTGATAAAACATTTCTTCAAATTAATAGTGCAATCACCTTTATTCCTTTGTCTTGTTCTTTCAACACCCTACCTGTAGACATCTAGATTAGGCTATATGATGATCTTGGACTGAGATTAATGTGCATTACAGGTTAACAAGATGAAAACTTCAAAACTTAAAATTTAAAGCTAAAAATTCAGCAAGAGATAAAAAATTAAGTCATTTTGAAACACGATTTAGTATTTTGATTGATAATTGAAACTGGTATATTGAGCGCTGAAATTATTCATTTGAAGATATGATTTCTCAAAAATTTTCACCCAATACCTACTGGACTCTAGTTACATCACTGCTGCAGAACATATTATGGCAAATCCTGTCATTTTCCAAACTATCAGCTGATCCCGGGTAACTTCACACTCTCCTGTACTCTGTCTTAATCAGTATTGTAAATAACATGCAGATATACAAAATCTTCAAATCTTCCTGGTGGGCAAAATAATCTCTGTGTTGCTCCCTGACAGCATGCTAATATATTCACTGACTGTACGCACACCTGTTAACATTATGAACAATGGACAGAAATGGTGTTGTTATTCAGAGGTAAAACACTTTCTAAAGCCCGATGAAAGCATTACTAGCCATCTGTATTCAAGTGCCGCAAAGACCTATAATGCTATAAAATTGTTAGCGTAGATGAACAAAGCGACTACGTGCCTCTGTTCATCGAATTCAATGACATAATATTTGTGTTTGCTACTAGATTCAGGCACTGTTTGCTGTTGAGTATTTCCTGTCAAGAAACAAAAAGATTTGATCCAGTGATGGTTAGGCCTGAGTCGATGGACGTGTGTCCTTACAAAAGTCCTTAACGTGTTACTATCTGCTTAACTGTGTTGCTGTTAAAGTAGTGATAGGTCGAGAAGAAGTCGAATATAAAGACGATGAATATTCTCTGTAGTTGTACCATCACTCCTCCATGTGTGCTGGGAGATTAAAGACAGCAGAGTGCTGGACAGAAAGATCACTCATCTCTTAATTACATTAAGGGGCTGTTTATTCATAAAAACAAGGTTTTGTATTTACCACCCTACTGTATTTCCAAAGCATGTTTTGAGTATGAATAAAGCCTAAGTAGCTTTTGAATGCAAACCTTTCAAGTCGAGTGATGGTTTGATAATTTAAAAGACCGATTTTGGGTGGAGAATCACTTTAACAGACTCTAAAAGTAAAATCAGGATGAAAGGACGAAAATTGTGTGAATGAGACGAACGGGGAGTTTGTCTCCATGTTTAAAAGCCATCAACGGTCCTGGAAGTTAGTCCACCATCCCCGTCGATGGCCTTGTTCACGCCTGGCTGGAGATAAGAATTTAGACGAGTACATGTCCAAACTAATGCAGATGAGTTTTAAATAAAGTCAATTATGCTCTGCATTTCACATTTTCCAATTCACAAACTAAATATTTAAATATTCTGGATGGTTAAACTTAATCTGAACATAAATGTGATTGAATCTGTTGTCAAAACTGGAAATTAGAAGCCTTTAGTTTTAAGGACATTAACTATTAAGGTGATGTCCTGTGTCAACTGATCATAATGGCGGCAAGGTCCCAGCCTGTTGTGCATGAACAAGGCCACAGAGGAGTTATGGTGCCATGTGAAATAGGCAAAGCAACAGCGGTGTGTCATAATAAATGTTTTCATCCAATAAAAAAGTGACGTGTTTCATTAAACCGCTGTCAACTTTACTTCTTACAGGCGCAGGTGTGAAACTGTAAAAAAAACTACAGAGATGTGACAGAAAACATGACCTCATCAGCATGGTTCTATTTATTTAGTTTTTGTTGTGACACATTCACTGACACCTTGTTAATAAAGAGGTGTTCAGACTTGAACATGTAGCCAATTCTAGGAGGTGGAATATACAAAAACCTCGATGCAAAAACGTGATATAATTGAGTGAAGACGCAACTAGCAATGTTACGCTCGAAGCAGGCGGCTCAATCCTTCAATACACCAAAGATTACCAGAACACCGCCGAAGTGATTCGCTGGTTTTAAATACTGGATGTTCTTGTCAATCTATTTAAAAACAAAGCTTTACACTCTGTTGTAAGTGGTCAATTTTTATAATATAAGCTTTATTGAACAAAATTGAAAGGTTCATTATGATTATACTGTATAATCATACTAATTTTTTTAAGTCTGTTAAAACAATAGTCAGGTGCCCCTATGAACACTGAAACAGGTTTTGGTCACTGCTTTCAATGGAAGTGATGGAGGATAAAATCGTTGTTCCTTTTTTAGTGCTAAAATTAGGGCTGTCAAAGTTAACACGAAACGCAAATTATTTTATCGACACTAATTTCTGTAACGCATTAATGCAACTTGTAATTTTTAGGTTGTAGCAGGCTCAGTTTTAAAGCTTGAGTGAATACAGGTATCATATGAAACTAGAAAACCTAAGGAATCCATTGGTACCAACCATGTCATACTAGCTTGTCACAGAGGTTAAATAAAGTTTCAAAGTCACACTTAATTATACCCCCGCACCAATGAAGTCAGGGGTATAGAGCGCTCCGCGTGTCGGTCCTTCCGTCCGTTCGCGTGTCACACTTTCGTTTCCGGAGTAGAACTCGAAAATTTGGTATGATGGTTGACAGTGTGGTCTAGTTGTGCCTTTTGGGGGTTAGAAGTCCAGGGTGCCGAAAACTTTTTAAATTTTGGCCAAAAACTGATTTTATTCCACTTCAATTTCGTTTCCGGAGTAGAACACGAACACTATTTAACTTAAGAACTTCAAATTTGGTATGCTGGTTGACGGTGTGGTCTTGTTGTGCCTTTTGGGGGTTAGAGGGGTGTCCAAAATGTTTGAAATTTTTCCAAAAGGGAAAAACCTTTGGCCCTACTTTAGTAGGGGTCAAGCAGTGAGCGGGAGCATGTGAGCCATGCTCACTTTTGCATTGTTTTTGTGAGTAAAAACTGGCATGGCCATTTTCAAAGGGGTCCCTTGACCTCTGACCTCAAGATATGTGAATGAAAATGGGTTCTATGGGTACCGACGAGTCTCCCCTTTACAGACATGCCGACTTTATGATAATCACATGCAGTTTGGGGCAAGTCATAGTCAAGTCAGCACACTGACAGCTGTTGTTGCCTGTTGGGCTTGAGTTTGCCATGTTATAATTTGAGCATATTTTTTATGCTAAATGCAGTACCTGTGAGGGTTTCTGGACAATATTTGTCATTGTTTTGTGTTGTTAATTGATTTCCAATGACACATATATACATACATTTGCATAAAGCAGCATATTTGCCCACTCCAATGTTGATAAGAGTATTAAATACTTGACAAATCTCCCTTTAAAGCTGCAGTATGCGAGATTGGCGCAAATATGATTTAAAAAAGTTATTTTTAGAAAACAGCTGCTATATCATGACAGTAGTACATGAAACAGGTAACCTGAAAAAAATCATGTTCCTCTGTCTCCTACTGTGTCCTCCAGTGCTCCTAACGGCATCTGAAAGATTTCACTTACCGGAGGAAAACAAGGTCCGCTGTCCATCTGCCGTCTTTGAGAGCCGGCTGTCAATCACTCGCGAACTCCGACCATACGGTCAAACTAGGCAGCGCTGATCAAATATGAATCAATATTCTGTTACTGTAATGCCTATTTCTCGCCTCAAATGTTTCAGAAATCATCTTGTAGTGTACTGTTTAGCTGTAAAATGAGAAAGTTTGTGACGCAGCCGCCATTGTAAAATCTGTTGAAGGAAGCCAAGTTCTGGTCACATGACCGGAGCACAGCCAATAGTGACGCTTTCTCTCTCTGAAATTACCTGTGATTAGCCAAAACTCTGCCGTCACAGGCTAGATTTTTCTAAAGCCTGAAAACAGAGACATGAAGAGGAGCAGTAGTCTAGTTTTCTCTCAGAAACTTGAATTACAATATGCTGAAAGGTTATTATGGAATTTTTGCCAAATTATGCCAAAAAATTGTTACCTACTGCCACTTTAACTTATATTTTGAACGGATAAAAAATTTGCGATTCATTTGTGATTAATGTGCTTAATCATGATTGAATATTTTAATCGATTGGCAGCCCTAGCTAAAATACAAAGTTATTTAAAGTTAACATGCGGCTTCAGTAGTCTTAGAAAGACTATGTGGATATAAGTTACAGTATTTGTAGTACCAAATTCCCTCTTTTTGTTTATCTGGACAGAGTTTCCTCACTGAGCTGCAGTGGAGGGATAGTAAGAAAAAGAGGGAATTTTGTACTTAAAAGACTGTAACCTTGAATGATATCTACTTGATTTCATTAACTGCTGAAGCCTCATGTTAGCTTTAAATAACTTTGCAACAAAACAAGAATGGATTTTGTCCTCCATCACTTACATTGAACATCAAGAAATCTTTTAATGTCTAGAATGAACACAAGGAATGATTACTGCAAGCAAAACCCTTTCAATATTCATATGGACACTATGCTTGAAAAATGTGAATCATCATCATCATTGGGTCATCCTCAGACGGGCTTTCCAGCGGATGTTCCAGCTATCTGGGTCCTCCATACAACTGGCTAGCTTGCCAGCACTCTCCACTCCTGCATCTCTCCTCAGTACGTCCATGTATGTTGGTGTGGGACGTCCCTGTGATCGATGCCCGTGCCTTGGCTCCCACAGCACCAGCATGCTTGCTGGGAGTTCTTGCTGTCTTTGGCAGAGACCGGCAAGTCTCATTCTCCTGGCTGCCACTTTCTCACTTAGCCTTGGTAGTCCATCGTACAGATGCTTGTTGGTAACATGCTCGTTCTGTTTGATATTTAGTACCACACGCAGCATTCTGGTGTAGCACCCATCCAGACTTCTGTAGGGTGGGCTTCAGGGTCCAGTTTTCGCAGCCATATAGAAGAATAGACTCCACAGTCGCGTAGAAGAAGCTTAGCTTGATGTGTCGGGGGAGGTTGGAGTCCATACATAGGCCATGCCATTCAGGGCCCTCCATGCAAGTGCCTTCCTCACCTTAAGGTCCTGCTCTGATGAGTTGACCCATGAGCCTAACACCGTGAACGCACTGTGGCCGCGTGGCGTCTGCGTCGCGTGGTGGCTGCGTGATTGAGGCGTCGGTCATCCACACCAGCTGCGTGTCTGCTGCGTTTCTGCTGCTGCCAGCCCTTTCTTTCTACATAGAGTTTGCCTTTCATAATAGCCATTTCATTTCATTATAAATATCATTTATATTTATTTTAGACAGAGAAAGGTTAAGAAACGTGTGGTAATTTGTAAATAATAGTAATAAACCACAATTAAAACCTCGTACTTTATTCATTCATGGAGCTCTCCAAGTCACAATCTGTTCCACAGCACTGTCTGCACATATTTCAGAATAAAAGCCTTGTGTTAACAAATGAAGGAATTCTGTCCACAGAAAAAACACTTGAGGGCTTTTATTTTGAAATGAAAGCAGGAAGTGTTGATATAAAAACAAGTCTTTACTTTTTTTCATCTCCGTAACATTTTCTACAGATAGAGACATGAAAACTGTAGTAAAGTTGCTGGCATCCGCACTGCCCGCGTGTGAGGCGCGTGAGACGCGGGCAGTGCGGATGCTCTAACCTGTTAACAGGGACGCCGAAATAAAAAACAACAGGTAACGCAGCCGCCACGCGGCCACGACGCGTCCAGTGCGTTCCCCGCGTAAGTATTTGAAGTCATTGACTTCCTTCAGAGCAATGCCCCCTGCTGTCTTTAGGGGTGGATGGCCCGGGAGAATGTTGTAAGTGATTAAAAATGTGAAGCTTTACCTTAATCCTTCAATTAAAAATGCAATATCAGATGTAGGGATAAATAAATAAAAATACTAATAAATAAAAATATTTGTTTCTTAACAAAATGTAAGGTAAAATGGCTTCTTAAAATTAGCAGCAGATATTATAGCTGAACCATTGACACATCTTTTTAATCTTACCTTGGTTTCTAATGTAATCCCTAAGGTTTGGAAGGCTGCTTATGTTTTACCACTTTTAAAGGGAGGGGATCCAACAGTGCTTAATAATTACAGACCAATCTCTAAACTTTCTGTATTCCATAGTGTAGTGAAATCCATAGTGAGTGAACAAGTGAAAGAGTATTCACACACTCACTCATTACTATCCAAACATCAGTCAGGGTTCAGAAAAGGTCATAGCACCGTTACTGCAGCAATGAAATTTGTAAATGACATTATCAACGCATTGGATAATAAGCAACACTGTGTGTCTCTTTTTATTGACTTGTCCAAACCCTTTGACTCTGTGGATCATGATGTTCTGATACAACGACTTGTTAATACTGGTTTCTCTCCTCATTCTGTAGGTTGGTTTGTCAACTAACTTACTGATAGGACCCAGGCTACACAGTTTGAGGGTCTTACATCTGAAGTCTTAACAGTCTGTAAGGGGTCCCTCAGGGTTCAGTTCTGGGCCCACTTTTATTAACTGTTTACATAAACTGCTTGGGTGATAATGTTCAATATTCATCTTTCCATTTTTATGCGGATGACACTGTTATTTATTGCTGTGCATCTACCCTCAGTTTAGCTTTTGAGTATCTGCAAAATGCTTTTAACGCAGTACAAGCTCAGCTTTACCAACTGAAGCTTGTACTGAATGCTGAAAAAAAAAAAAACTTATGGTCTTTTCTAACTTTAGGAAGATGGAGTTAAATCAGAGCATTGTTACTTCTCAAGGTCAACAAATTGAGGCAGTCTCCACATACAAATACTTGGGATTTTAATTGATGACCACCTCTCTTTTAAACCTCATATACAGAGTCTGGTGAAATAGTTGAATTTGAAATTAGGTTTTTATTTTAGAAACAAGTCTTGTTTTTCTCTTAATATCAGACGGAAACTGGTTGAAGCAACGTTCTTGCCTGTTCTTGACTATGGTGATCTGCTGTACATGAATGCATCAGTCCATTGTCTCCATATGTTGGATACTGTTTATCATGGCGCTTTAAGGTTTGTTACAAACTGTAGAGCCCTCACTCATCACTGTACATTGTACTCCAAAGTAAATTGGCCTGCTCTGTCAATACGTCGGCTTAGCCATTGGTATGTTTTTATCTATAAGGCCATTCTGGGTAGAATCCCCTATTATTTATCTGTCTTTCTAACCAGAAAACATGGCAATTATGGGTTACGGTCTCAGGACACTATGCTTATGACTGTTCCCAGAGTTCGGACTGAGTTGGGAAAGAAGGCCTTTATGTTTTCTGCACCATCTGCATGGAATAGCCTGCAAAATGACCTTAAACTCCAGGAACTAGTCACTCTAAATGAATTTAAAGGCATGGTGAAATCTATAGAAACGGGCTCTATCGCTAATTGTACTTGTTTTGTTTGAAATAGGATTATATGGCTTCCCTGCACTTTTACGGTATGGCACCTTTGAGTTGATCTATTGTTGTTTTTTTTTAATGTGTGTGTATGAAACTGTTTGTACTGTTGCCATTCTTGGCCAGGTCACTCTTGAAAAAGAGATTTTAATCTCAATGGGTCTAACCTGGTTAAATAAAGGTTAATGAAAAATGATTCCAATATGTTTTAGTGCCATTTTAAGAGTTTTGAGCATTTTTGTTGATCATCGGGATAATATAATTATGTTGGCCAGGATAATTATGACCTGAAATTTTCATATTGTCCCATGCCTATTGCCTAACCACATGTTGCCAAGCAGATGTTACCATCTTGACGGCATCAGATGCTTCGAAACAATGAAGGATTTTCATATTTCATTTCTTAGTTTCCCTCATCTCTATACATGACTACACAAGTTGAGACCGTTTAAACATTGGCTATATCTGGAATATTTAGGATTTAACTTCATTAACGTAAAGTTATAAGCAGGAAGACCAAGAGAAAGGCGAATTATGGACTGAACAATCAGGTGAATAAAACGAGGCAAATACTGACTTCACGTTCAGTCTGAACACATCCTAACACTTTTTAGATCTGATGAACAACAATTACTAAAATAACTGATAAATTAATAACTCTACACAGTGAAAAATTCTCATCAGTATTTCCTAGAGCCAGTGTCTGAAATTAACTTTTTTCACTACCTGCCACTTTGGCAGACAAGTATTTTTTTTGTCTACCACTCACCACCAAATTTGATCTGCCACTTTTGAAAACTATACACTAAATGAAGGAATAACATTTTAGATCTGATGTCATTCAATGATCGATATATTTTACACAAAAAACATTATATACATGGTAAATTCAGTGTTCCAATTACACTGTAGCTTCTGGGGGAGCCCTATTTTACAAACAACTGGATTTATTCAATTTTCTCCCCAAAATTGAATTATACGAGATTACATTTGAACTCATCATGATAACGTTAGAATTTGCCTTCGCCCAATAGTCAGGTAAC
>CAKAOJ020000394.1:237500-462715 GCA_916701645.2 Sebastolobus alascanus
ATATATATATATTTATATATATATATATATATATATATATATATATATATATATATATATATATATATATATAGTCCATTACAATTCCACTCTGAATTATATAAATATAAATGAATTGAGCTGAATTTGGCCCGTCATTACAACAAAAATTTGGAGAACTATTAACCTGAAATTGAGAAAGAGGAGAAAGCAAATACGCTAGAAAACAAAAAATAATAATAATCAATTATTTTCACTAAAGAATTGTAAAGGACACACTGTCTTGTTCTGAGAAGTTATATCTATTCTGCTGTTTCTCAAGAAGTTTAATTTTTCCTTTTTGAGCTCCAACTTCTCATGTTCTGCCTCGAGTTTGGCAGTCTTGGCCTCCACACAAATGATTTCTATTTCCACAAGGATGCTCTGTGGCTCGTCAATATCATTCTTTCTTTATTTTGGGGGTGTGGGCATAAACCTATTTTGGGATTCCCCCTGTGTCATTGTTTGGGTTGTGGTGCATGCTGTGTGGCTTTCCTCTTCTCTTGGGAGGTTGTTTGAGTCTGTAAATCGCAACATTGTATTTTAAGTTTATTTGTCTAACTAGCACGGAATTGTAACAATGTAGGCCTAACCTATAGCTGTCGGAATAAAGTCATTTCTTTGGGTAAGGTTAGGCTACTCAATTCATAACCTACCACTCATACTGACAGCTGTCTCATTATCTCTGCTGCACCAGTGAAAGTCTGAGTCATCCACTTCAACTGTTGGGGCTGACGGCTCTGAACTATCAATGCCGTTCAATCCTGTAAAATTGGAGGGAATCTTCTCCACAAATATCAATGATAATACTGCTTTATATAGATGTTTTTGGAAAAGGACTTCCCCGTCTGTAATTTTTTTTTTTTAAGAGCCTTTTTGTCTTTTGATAAAAGATCTTTCCTTTCTTCCTGAACTCCTCAACTGTCCGCAGTCCGCCATGGAATTAATTATTGATTGCACTGGTGATCGATTTCCACGCTAATAGTTTTTGTTTGTTTGTGTTGTTTAATTTAGATGTGAGAATGTCTCTATGGTTTGCATACAACTCTATAAGTTTTCTAATTTCTCTATCACTAAAATAAATGTTCCTTTTCTTTTGGTTTGCGTTATCCAAATCTTCCATCACTTGTTTGAAGAGAGAAGACGTGCGTTGCTTGGCAACAATCATCGCTTTGTGTGTATTCACATGGATGCGCATCATAAGACCAGGCGCAGCTATGACAGTGGTAAGTCAGGCTTGGTGAACTCTGTGTAAATTAAAATCAAAAGTCAGACATAGCTAAGACCGGCGAAAGAGTTAAGACCTACTTTTTAATGCCCAGCTGGTGCACTCAGCTCCAGGAGAAGTACTAAGTCAGTAAACTACAGGAGAATGTTTAGTAAACTGACTGATGTCTATGTTCTTCATAAACTTCACTCAGGGATATTATTTATTTTATTTTTAATTTATTTTATTTTTTTACATTTTTGATCTGTTTACAGTGAGATATTATTGAGTTTATATAGTGACTTTGCTGTTGTAAACATTACGGTTGCTGCTCTAGATGCGTTATATAAAAATGAATTATGCCATGTTTACTTACACCCTAAGTTTAAGTAGTTTTCTTATTTTGCCCGGTGAATGTGTACATTTTGAAAAGCAAAATGTCTGCTTCTGCCGGTGGGCCATCACAATAACAGTAGGCATAATAATAGGTTAATTGCACTACAGGAGAGACTTAATATTCTCTGCAATTAGGTGGAAAAAACATGAGCGTATATATCTGTATCAGATATCAGCCAAAATGAGTTGGAAAATATCAGCAAAAATACAATATTGTGCATCCCTAGTTTTTTAGGAGAATTCTACTCATTGTGCCCTCAGTACACAACAGGAGAACCAGATTTGTTAAGAAGGTTGTCTGACTCTGCGGGTCTGTGTGGACCATAGAAATATAATTATATTTATTTATATTTATATATTAATTTTTATTTTATTTCTTTGTTGTGGATTCACCTTGTCCAGTCTTCTCCAGGATGCTGAAGACCGGGTCGTTGGGAGCGGCTCTGTTGATGTCCTCCAGGATCTGGTCCAAAGTGGGGGGCTCAGGACGACTGGGCAGAACCACCCGCTTCTTACTTTTAGAACCAATATTCATTCTGCTGCAGACCCAGCTCCGCCTTTTGCATCCGTACACAAACATCAAGGTCAGTTTGAGACGTTTTAATGAGAAAATGACACATTTGACAATTTAGCTGTCAAATAATCTTCAAACTGAAAAGACAGCGGCTGAAAATGCTCGATGTAGGCTATTCCCAGTGTATTACTAATTCCGCATACAGTCCTACACATGTTATGTATCTATTAAATTAAGATGAAATTAGGGTAATGTAAGGTACTGCAGCTTTGTGGTTGCGGGTAGAACTCATTGGTAGAACTGCGCTGTGTGGTTAAGAGGCACGGGGCGCGCTGCTGTTGACGTCATAAGGACGCGACGAGCTTAGTGGGGTTGATCATGCTGGCTGGACGCCGGACAATGTTCCACAGTACATTTCGTTGCTCTTCAATTCGGTATGATCCCCAATATCTATTTCAATAAAGATTCAACTTAAGCTTCGTGGTTTAGCGTTAACGTTACCCGTTTCTCTCAGTTAACATTAAGCTAACTTATCGTCCAGCACAACACACCGAGGACAAGCTAAATCGGTCTGGAAGTAGAAATTTGATGCAGCCCGGTGAAATATATATAAGCCGAATTTAACAAAAAGCCCTTAAGATTCATGAGACATCTTCGGTTAAGACAGAAGAAAGTGTTATGTTTGACGTTAAGCAGTTTTAGTTCATTTTTCATAACTGTTATACGGAATTCGGCATTTTGTTTGAGCAAGCCAGAAGGATTCCAGTTTGTCGGTGCTTACCGGTGTTAAGTCGTCTTGCTGAAAGACAGGGTCGAGTCTCAGCGCTTCTCCCGACTGTCTCCTGCAGCTTACACCAGACCGAAAGGCGGTTAATTGCCAAATGCTGCTGAACGTACACAAATTGTTTGGCGAACCATGTGCCAAACAACCTACTGGATGGACGTGTTGCACGTCGGTACGTCATTGTTACCTGCCACGTCAGTACGTCGACAGTGGACACACGGAAGCCACGCCTCCATGAAACGTCATAAGTAGTAGTCTTAGGGTACGTCCCAAGTCTCTTATTTGTTTTTGTTTTATAATACTATTACTTTATTTCAAAAGTTCAATACAATATAATCGTATGTTCAGATTTTTCATTACAATTCTGCAAAAATATTTTATAGTATAAAAATAATTTATAAATTATACAACAAATAAACTGTAAGGAAAGGAAAAAATGAATAAAAACAAAACAAAATAAAAAACAAACAAAAAACATTCGGGGTCTGCTAAACAATTGGAATAAATTTGAAAGGTCTAAACAATTCAATTAATAATTTAGTTAATTTAGAATTTTTGAGTTAAGTTTTTTAATGATAGTCAAATATGTTTTAAAATCAGTATCTGTATATAAATAAAAAAGGAGAGTATTCTTTTAAGCCATATCATTTTATGTATATAATATTTTGCTAGGATAATAATCAAATTAATTATGTAAATCTCACCTGCCGAAAAACTGGGATTGTTGACAATGAGTAATATATCAATCTTTGTTAGTATGATATCTTTTTTTAAATGTTTTGAGAGATTCTTCTGTAAATGAAACCAAAAAGAAGTGGCATGAAAACAATCTACAAAAACATGTTCAATAATATCCCCTTAACAATTGCAAAAAGTGCATCTATTGTTAACAGTTACGAAGAACTTGCAAATATTATCTTTAACAGGGTAGTACCTGTGTACAATCTTAAATAGAAACTCCTTGATTTTATTTGGAATTATATATTTATGAGGTAACAGAAATATGTTGTTCCATTGTTTTCTATTTAAATATAACCACCTATATTTACATATGGGAGTAGTAATATGTTCAAGATGATTTCTAATAAAAGCGTTAGTACACTTTTTATCAGATGCAGAAACCCCATTAATAGTATGGGGACGTTCACTGAAGGAAATTTCATCGAGACATAAATTATGCTTTGTGCTAAATACACTATATTGTTCGGTATTGAACTGATAACCATATCAAACTCCCGACGAGAAATTTTATTATATTTGTCTGTGAAAACCTAATAACTATATAATTCACCATTTACCATTCAAGAGTTAGTTTCACAGGTAGCACACATCACAGGACCCGTCAGCCTTGTCGTCACACTCAGTTTGGCCTTGGACAGACGCTCCACAGCAAAACCTGTAGAGGGAAAAAAATAAATAAATATAAAGCTTTGGAAGAGCTGTAGAACAAAGAGGACACTACTGAACAGCCAGTCAGCATCACAAGATTCAGAAAGCTTACAACACTGTTAGAATGAGAGCTGCTGCTGAGAGATACAGCTGACATTAGGACTGTTGTCTCATGTGGTGTGTGACATGATATCTGTGCTGACAGGAGATATGAGCTGAAGCTTTCTCAGGGACTCTGTCAAAAATATAAAAGTTAACATATTACAGGATCATTTATTTAGTTAGCAACACTATAAACACCAAGCTAATGGTACACCTAATAATGTTAGACAAAAAAAATTGAGTGGTCGGTAGAAATGTTCAGTGACTTGCCACAGTGGCAGATGAGGAAAAGGGTTAATTTCAGACCCTGGATCTGGGACACACTTCCACAGAGGCTATCAGACAAATATCATATAGCAGATGTATCCAATGAATTTAATGTCTATGGGTAAACACAGAGGTTGTGTCTGTTGCATCAAACCACTGACAGGAGCCTCAACAAGAGGCAAGAGCTAAACAAAATAGTTTCCTAATCATAATGCATTGTTTACATATGTGATGAACAAACATCTAACACTCAGACAATCTCTTTTTTTCTGTCTTTTTGTTACAGATGGTGCTGCTTGATCATGAAACTCCATTTTGAAATGTGTTATTTGTTGTTAAGAACTGCTGTTAATTGTTTGTTAGATCACCACAGGTCTGCCATGGGTAAATGTGACATCACTATTTTGGTGTGAGCGCCATCTTTTGGCCAACTTGGACTACTTAAATTCTTCCTTCAGTCCATGTGGAGGAACCACAGAGACCTGTAAAAATGATGCATCTGACTGTTGTGGGGAAAAAACATTATTTTGATAAAGGAGATTTTGTACAGTCTAACAACCTGTCTATAATGATGTGTATTCTGCTGATATCTACTGTACATATTTACTGCACAATCCAGCATTTCAGAAAATCTTAAGCACTGATGCCATAAAGGCTCAACTTTGGAATTGGTTAGTAACTTTGAAGTTTACAACTGTCAATCAAAACCCTGTTGGTGGTTGTCATGTGTGATACTCAAGTTAAACTAAATATAAATGTACTATAACCTCCGTTATAGATGGTTATGGTAACTGATAAAAACTGATACAACAGCCAAAAAGAAAGAAATACAGTTGATTTCAGGATATAAAGATGCAAGTTAGCTATGCAATTACACTGCCCTGACTCTATTGAGATTATGATATAAAACTAAAATGACAGTTCAGATATTTTTTTTTTAATGAAATACAGACTAATCACAATTTTTTTATTAATATTTGTATTACTTTTAAAATTAAATAGTATCTTTTTGCCCAGCTAAATTTAGGTACTCAATAAACTTTGAAGTACAGTGGACACTCCTTAAGGCAACATGCCAGTGTTTCCAGTGTAATGTGTGAAACCAATGATTAAAAATTACGCTTTTAGATTATCATTATTTTTTTTAATAATTGCTGTATTATCACCATTATTTCAATAAATTCAGATCATAACTAATATTATTGTACTAATATTTATTGTTACCATTATTTATATACTACTATTTGCCTGTTATTTTGATTGCTCTTATTAGTATGATATTGATAAGGTGCCTGAAAATTAACAATAGTAATTGCAGTAGCAGTGTTAGTGGTAGCTAGTGATGGCGAGTTGAAGCTTCATGAAGCATTGAAGCTTTCCAACAAATTGGTTCGGAAAAGGGTTCATTTCTCGAGGCTTCATGTGCACACGCAACCACCTGGTGGCCAAAGAGTGTAAAACAGGCAGATATGATCTTAACCATGTGATCTGTATTTTGCGCCAGTAAAGGCTGTTGGGAATGACTACAAACAATGAAAAAAAATCTATTACCATGTAATCCATTTATATCTATATAATATATATTATAATGTATATTTTCTAGGAAGTAAATAACATACATGTATAATAAACTGTAATTGTTTTGTGAGTAATGCATCTTATGTGTGCCAAGATCTGAACCACTTCTTGAACCAGTCATGCGGTATGGCCAGGCAGCGAGGCTTCGGACGTCATCAATGACGTCATTGGTCTCAAACGATACAAGCCTCGATACGCGCATCGCGGAAAACTTCCTGAATTACTCGACACACGCTCCGAAGCCTCGGCACAGTACGTAACATCACTAGTGGTAGCCTATAGATTGAAAGCATGATCTCTAAAACGGAGGAAGACATTTCACACACATTTGTACATTATATTATATTATATAGGAACCTCTCTACAAGTACAGTATTAACCTTAACCGAGGAAAAAAAGCCAAAGCCATTCTTTACAAACATGACTTTTTACAATTCCTTATGATAAATGAATTATTTTCTATCACTTAAGTAATTCAGTTCATGTAAGCATACGGCACACGCTCCGATTTAGATTATTGGGTAATGTTAAAGCCCGTTGTTAACCTGACAATCTAGCTTTGACGTTATTAGTTTAACATCGACTCAGCTATCTAACAAGCTAATTAACTATTATGCCGGCGGCTGACGGCTAGCGGACGAATAACTTCGTTGTGGCGTAGTTAGATTTGGTGGCTATAGCCGCATTTTAAATGGCTAACAAAAACCTCCCTTCATCCCGGGGCCGATAAATAAAAGTAATGTTACTTTAGCTCGGTCTAAATGGCCCGGTTCAAGCCCCAGGACAACTAGCTAGATAGTATCTAGCTAGTTGTTGTAGATACTATCTAGCTATTTGTTGTCCTGTCCAGCACCAGCTAGCCATAGCTAACATTAGCCATATTAGCTCGCGCTAGTAAGCTATACTGATGTTAACCAGGTTCATCTTTAAGTCTCAAATTAATGCTCACATTTCTTTTTTCTAAGACCTAACGTTGGTCCCCCCCCCAAATTGTACTCACTTTATTTTACTAGTTGCTGAACTAATCAGATTGTAGCATTGAGAATACCAACCCATCGCGTACGGCATGAATAGGACCCCAACATTTAAACATGCAGCGCCCAGAGCTGATGACATGGCGGTATGATATATTATATATAACGTTATTATGATACATTAGCTTGGATGTGGAGTGTTGAATTCCTGTAACTAGCTGTACATCGACACATAGCATACCGTTTTCAGTTGTAAGTTGGAAAAAATTTGTACAGAGTTGTTTTCAGTGGGTGAATTTAAATACGACAAAAAGCATGCTGGCTATCATAGAGAATGCAGTATGCATTACTTCACACAGTTGTCAAGTATTTCAGTTAAAAAAATAAAATAAATAGAAAAATGTCAATCTCTGCCGGCCTCTACTCCTGTCTGGTGCCAGTCCGAGAAGGCCTTGATGGCCCCATCTGCCTCAGACTCAGTGGGCCCCAGGAGAGCAAGATTCCTCATTGCTGCTGCTACAAGAACAAAATAGTTGGGTTACAATTATGTGCAGAAATCTTTTTTGCATTACTCACTGCATCCTCAGCGATTGAGTAGCTGTTTTTTTCATATAAACTAAATTGTTGTTTCCGTTTGTTGGCAGCCCCAAGTCGATCACAGTTTTATGAAAACTAAACTTACATTTAATAAACTGATCAGGGAAACGCTGGGGAGTACTGTACTGCAAACCAGTCAAAAACTTGTTCTAGCATCTGTTGTGGAATTTCTGATACTCAGGTTAACTCAGTCAACAGAGAGGAAGAGGCCCCGGAGCTGCTGATGTCTTGAAAATTAAGTTTATTGAAGCTTGATCGAGGAGAATTGTCAGGTCTCCACCATTGATGTGTTCTCTCCGTGAAGGCCTCACAACTCTGCCCGTTCTCCCTGGTGCTCAGTGTTTTACCCTTATCATGTTTTGACGTATCATGTCTTACGCGGTTCCTCTGGCATCTCTGACCCTGGTTGCCCCAGCGACTGACTCTATGGTCCCTACTACAGACACAGCTGTACAGATGACGGTGGCGCCCCTAGACAGGAATCCAATCCAATAATGTCAACAGAGGGACACTCTGAGAGACACTCTGACCTCCCGACCAAGGAGAGAGGAATTGATAGAAAATTCAATCACAGCGTCAACTGACGGAAACAGTTTGACTGAAGCTGACTGAAGCTCATAAAGTGTGGATACTACTGTCAGGTAATGTGTTAAATTTCTTTTTAATAGATAGATAGATAGATAGATAGATAGATAGATAGATAGATAGATAGATAGATAGATTGATAGTCCTAATGTCAGCTGTAGGTAAATGTCGGATTTATTTATGTGATTTATGTCATATGTTTTGCTCTTCCAAAGCTTTATTAAGGTTCAAGCCCCGAAGGGGCAGAACCCTTCTAAGTTTGGGCTGATTTGTTATTATTAGGGTTCAAGCCCTGTAAGGTTTTGAGTGTGGTAAGTCCTTACAACCAGGATGAAAAACCAAGCGGGATGGAGGTGTATGACATGGTTGAGAGATGAGTCGATGAGTCAAACAGTTTGTCACAGCGCTCTGCTCTTTTTACTGGTGATATTCAGCATGTGACAAACAGAATTTCATAATCTCACCCATGGCAAAAAGGCAGCTGGACAATTAAAGAGGTTTCTCTGGCTAACACAGACTTCGGTGACTGGCAATACATCCAACATGCTTGCTCTCACAAATTAGCTCTCACCCCCCAGGCTCCTTTTCCAGCTGGCCTAATAACCCAATGGGTTACAATAAAGTGCACCTGAACACACCAAATAAATTAATTAACTGTATTTGTAAATAAACCATCACCATACTAATATATACAAAAGACACATGCCTATGCAGTCTAACACAAGTTACTAGGAAGCATTATCACTGATAATGCTTCCTAGTAGATTGATGGAGAATGTTGAATTCAACCTCCTCAGCACAGTATATGGGCCCTGCCATTTTGCCAGCAACTTGTTCTCAACTGTCGGAAGAAGGAGAAGTACCTGCTGCACTGTGATGAGGGACCTCTCTCTGGCTGCCTTGTCGTACCAAGTTTGTTGTCCATGCTGAGCTTTCTCCACGTTTTTCCTCACCAGCTTGGTGGCCTGCTCCATTTTTCCCTCATCTGCAAGACAAAGGCCAGAACACTGGTTTCCCTCTCCTGGTAACCCACCCAGGACTCCTGCAGTACATCGAGGGGACCTCTCACCTGCCTGCCATAAAGGAGCTCAAAAGGTGAGAAGCCAGTTGAAGCTTGCGGCACCTCACTGTAGGCAAACAGAAGATATGGGAGCCACATGTCCCAGTCTTTGGCATTAGAGGAGATTAACTTCTTCAGCATGCTTTTGAGGGGTTCTGTTGTACCTCTCCACTAAGCCATCGGTCTGGGGGTGGTATGGGGTGGCCCGAATACCCTTAATGTCTAAGAGCCTTTATACCTGCCTAAGAGTGTTTGAAAGGAAGTTTGTTCCCTGATCTGTCAGAATTTCAGATGGAATGCCAACCTTGGAGAAGAGCTGCATTAATGCATATGCTATTTGTTTAGCAGTGATGTCTCTAAGGGGAAATGTTTCAGGATATCTGGTACTGTAATCACAAATTAACAGTATGTAGCGATGTCCTGACTGTGTTCGCTCTAACGGCCCAACAATGTCCATAGCTATGTGGCTGAATGGGACATCCATAATTGGAAGTGGTAATGGGAATTTGGGCACTTTCTTATCACCTGCTAGCTGACAGATTGAACATGCCTGACAATAAGCCTGTACCTCTGTGTTCAGACCTGGCCAATAAAACCTCCCAGCAATTCTGTCCAAGGTCTATTTTGTCCCTAGATGACCTGCCCAGGGAATACTATGGCCCAGCTTTAGCACCTGTTCCCGGAGCCCCTTCGGAACCACCAGTCTTTCCCTGTCATCAAGATTTGCCTTGTAGTACAGCACCTGGTCTCTGAGGAAATAGCCCTCCCCTGCCATCTGACCCCGCTGCACTATAGCTGCTTCTTTAAAGAAGTCCTGCAGTGATTCATCCTGTTTTTGATGCTGTAAAAAATCACAACTCTTCTCAGCATCAAAAACCTCAGGCTCTGGCAGCGCTGAGCCTGTTCTAACTGTACCTGCCATTTTTTCAAGATTCAAGATTCAAGATGATTCAAGATTCAAGATGTTTATTGTCACGCCGGTTATACAGGTACAATCGTGTGAAATACTTTTTGCTGGGAAGCTCCATTAAGAAAGAAACAGTAAGTTAAGTAGCAAAGAATAACATAATAAAATAGAGTAAAGTAAAAATAAAATAATAGTGTATTTACAATGATATACAGTATAATAATAAAGGAAATATGGTGTATGGTAAATATATAAGTATTGCACAGGCATTTTTGTTTTTTATATTGCACAGAGGTATGTATTGAGTATTGCACTTTTTAATTGCACTTATTTATTGCACATAGTGGGAGAGAGGGTGTTTGGGGGTGTGATTTATCGGTTCAACAGTCTGATGGCCTGGGGGAAGAAACTGTTCCTCAGTCTGCTGGTTTGAGTCCTGGGGGTCCTGTATCTTCTGCCAGAGGGCAGGAGGGGGAGGGGCTGTTGTGGGGGTGTGAGGTGTCCTTAATGACCCTCAGGGACTTCCTGAGGCACCGCTGGGTGTACAGCTCCTGCAGGCTGGGCAGCTCGCAACTGGTGATGTGCTGGGCCGAGCGCACCACCCTTCCCAGCGCCTTGCGGTCCACGTTGGTGCAGCTGCCGTACCA
Source organism: Sebastolobus alascanus (assembly GCA_916701645.2). Lineage (NCBI taxonomy): Eukaryota > Metazoa > Chordata > Actinopteri > Perciformes > Sebastidae > Sebastolobus > Sebastolobus alascanus. The sequence goes on from CAKAOJ020000394.1 coordinate 248,526, forward strand.
GGTGGTGAAGCAGCCTGTCAGGAGGCTCTCTATGGTGCCTCGGTAGAAGTCCCTGAGGATTCGTGGTTTGCGTCCGAATGTCCTTAGGCGCCTCAGAGCGTATAGTCTCTGTTGGGCCTTCCTGACTACAGCGGTGGTGTGGGTGGCCCATGTCAAGTCCTTGTGGATGTTGACACCCAGATATTTAAAGGTGTCCACCCTCTCCACCGCTGTGCCGTTGATGGTGACTGGGGGGTGAGTGCGACCCCCCCTCCTGTAGTCCACAATGACCTCCTTAGTCTTAGAGACGTTCAGGGAGAGGTGGTTGTTCTGACACCACCGTTCCAGGGTGGTCACCTCCTCCCTGTAGGCCGTCTCATCGCCACGGGAGATCAACCCCACGACTGCTGTGTCATCCGCGAACTTCACGATGGTGTTTGAAGCCCTTGTTGCCACACAGTCGTGGGTGTAGAGGGAGTACAGGAGGGGGCTGAGGACACAGCCCTGTGGCGCTCCCGTGCTGAGGGTCAATGAAGTGGAGGTGAGGTTGCCCATTCTCACCACCTGGGGGCGTTCTGTCAGAAAGTCCAGGATCCAGTCACACAGTGTTGTGTTCAGGCCCAGATCCTTCAGCTTAATGACGAGCCGGGAGGGCATTATGGTGTTGAATGCTGAGCTGTAGTCCAAGAACAGCATCCTCACATAGGTGTCCCTTCCTTCCAGGTGGGAGAGTGCGGTGTGCAGCACGTGGGCGATGGCGTTGTCTGTGCCTCTGTTTGGGCGGTATGCAAATTGCAGGGGGTCGAGGGTGGGGGGAAGCATGGGGCAGATAAGGGATTTAACCAGCCTCTCGAAGCACTTGCTGGCTATGGGGGTGAGGGCTATGGGGCGCCAGTCATTTAAGCTGGTCACTCTCTGTTGTTTGGGGATGGGGATGATGGTGGTGGATTTAAAGCAGGTGGGGACAGTCCGGAGGGAGAGCGACAGGTTGAATATGGTTGTGAAAACCCCCGCCAACTGATGTGCGCAGGTCTTCAGGACACGTCCAGGGACGCCGTCTGGGCCGGCCGCTTTGCGTGGGTTAATACGCAGGAGGGTCCGGCGAATATCAGCCACAGTGATGGAAAGTGGACGGTCCTGTTCTGCAGCAGTCGTGAAGGAGGGGTGTGGAGGTGGTGGGCAATCCAGATTTTCAGCTGAGGTGGGGGTAGAGGGAGGGGGGGTGTCATTGTAGGAGGGTAGTGGTGTTAAAGGTGGGGGAGGGAGATGGGGGCTGGAAGTGCAGGGGGGAAGTGGTGGTAAGGGGGGGTTCTGATTGTCTGCAGGGGTGGGGGTGGGGGGGGACATGACACAGGGTCTGAAAGAAGTGTCAAACCTGGCGTAGAAATGGTTAAGTTCGTCCGGGAGGGTGGGTGCTGTATTTGTGGTTTGTTGTTTTGGTCCTTTGAAGTCAGACATGGTTTGGAGTCCTTGCCACAAGTGCCTTGGGTTGTTGGAGGTGAGCTTGGACTCCACCTTTTGTCTGTAGTCCCTCTTTGCCTGTTTGATTGTTGTCCTTAGTGAGTAGCGTGAGTGCTTGTGTTCCTCTGGTGAGCCTGAGGTGAAGGCTGTGTTCCGTACATTGAGGGCTGCACGAGCATCACTGTTTATCCAGGGCTTTTGATTTGGCATGGTTTTTATTGTTTTTGTGGGGACTACGTCCTCCGTGCATTTCTTTATGAAGCTGGTGACTGTGTCTGTGAAGTCATTGATGCTGTCGTTCGCGGTCCTGAACATCTCCCAGTCCACGTGATCAAAACAATCCTGAAGGATGGCTTCTGATTGGTCCGACCAGCAGTGTAAGGTCCTATAGACAGGGGCTTCACGTTTCAGTCTCTGCCTATAGGCGGGGAGAAGGAGGATGGAGGAGTGATCTGATTTGCCGAACGGCGGGCGGGGGAGGGCTTTGTAGCCGTTGCGGAAGGGGGTGTAGCAGTTGTCCAGCGTGTTTTCTCCCCGTGTATGAAACTGAATGTGCTGATACAGTTTGGGAGAAATGTTCCTTAAATTGGCCCGGTTGAAGTCCCCCGCAACAATGAGTGCGGTCTTTGGGTGCGCGGTCTCCTGCACGTTAATTGCCCGGTGTAACTCCCGGAGCGCTCTGTCGGTGTCGGCCTGGGGGGGAATATAAACACCGGCGATGGTAACCGATGTAAACTCCCTGGGTAGCCAAAAGGGCCGACACTGCAGCATGAGGTACTCCAGGTCGGGGGAGCAGAGGGTCCCGATGGTCCCGATGTTCTTTTGGTCACACCAAGTCCGGTTAACCATAAGACATACCCCTCCGCCCCTCGTATTCCTGGAGAGCTCCTGGTTTCTGTCCGCCCGATGAGCGGTGAAACCCAGGGGTTCGATGGCGTGGTCCGGTACCTCAGCTGATGGCCAGGTCTCCGTGAGGCAGATAACGTTGCAGTTTCTGATGTCCGGTTGGAAAGATATCCGCGCCCGTAGCTCGCACAGCTTGTTGTCGAGAGACTGCACGTTTGCCAGTAACATGGTGGGGAGTGGGGGTCGATGAGCACGCCGCCTCAGCCGGACCAGGATCCCGGCTCGCCGGCCTCTCCTTCTCTGTGGGACCCGGACCATGGTCGGACCCCATCTTGCCTGTCTGTCCTCCTCAGTTCGGGAAAGAGTGTTAAATCCGGAGTGAGGAGGTCACGGCTGTGGTGAGTGCTCGTCTTCCTGATGTTCAGAAGTGACTCTCTGTTGTAAGTGATCCTGGGGGCTTTGTTGTTGTTGTCGCCGTCGTCCATTCCAGTCGTGAGGGACAGCAGCATAAGTGTAAACTATAGAGCCTGAGACTATGAAGAAACCTAGAACTAGCAGAAACTTTAACAAAATAACCTAACCTGGCCTAAGAGCACAAAACTAACCTTAAAGAAAAACCTAGAATAACAAAAATAACCAAAATAACCAAAACAGGTGCGGAGCTCCCGGCATGTCGCCCTCTCTCTACGGCGCCATCTCACTACGATGGTCTCGTCTTTTCTGCCTCCTACTTTTCCTCAGTTTAAAAGGGCTATCTGTGGGCATCTCGTCAAAGTAAGGTAAGTCAGAGAGAACATTTGGCTCATCCTCAGCTGAATCATGGCCTGGACTCTGAACCTCTGGACTGACCTGAGTGGGGACCTGGGGAACTAGTTCCTTTAGAGTCTAAGTATTTTTCGCTGGTCTTGCCTGGTTTCCCCTTGCTTCCTTCTCCCCCAGTTCCCGGGTCTGTTTCTGCGACCTTGTGACAATGTTGACTGGTTTACATGACTGAGCCAACTCCCGCAGGATGGGAATATCCTGTCCCAAGATTAAGATTCAAGATTCCTTTATTTGTCATTCTTATGCTCCTCATAAAAACGAAATTATGTTTCACACATCCACCACTCAGTAATTCAGTGCAAAACAACCTGGTGAGCTAAGCTGTCTATTACTCCAACTGAAACAAGGTAACTTTGTCCAGATACCTCCAGGTACACCACAGTAACAGGATAAGCTTTATGTTCACCATGCACACAAGAAATATCCAGGACTGGCTTCCCTAGGGGAGTCCCCTTCTTGATTAGTGATGGGTGTCTTAGTGTCTGTTCACTACCAGTATCCAGGAGAGCTTGGGCTGGTTTACCTTTAATCTTAACTGTGGTGACATGTTGTTTCCCTACTAAGCAATTTTCACTCTGACATGGACGTGGAACAGTACAAAAATAAGCTGCCTTAGCTTTTCTGACTGGGCATTGTGGCTGAATGTGTCCTTCCTGACCACAGTAAAAGCAAACAGGTTTAGCAGGTGACCTTGTCTTAACAGGAGCTACAGGTTTTTCTAAGGACCTAGCGGGCTCTGGCTATCTAGGACCACCTCCACCCCCCGACCCCAATAGCTTACCCCATGCAGTGCTGGATTTGTGTGGAGCCTCCAACTGGTAAGTGGACCCTCGACGAGCCGCCATGAAGTTCTCAACAAGTTGAGCTGCTTCCCGTGCCGACTTTGGATCTCTTTCCTTCACCCACACTCTGATCTCTGGAAAGAGGGAGCGGTAGAATTGCTCCAGAATGAGGATCTCCTCAATCTGCTCCTTGGTCCTCTTCCCTGGTTGGATCCACTTGTCGTAAATGTCTTTAAGTCGGTTGTAGAACTCTCTTGGGTTCTCGTTTGGGTGGATGTCAGGCTCCCTGAACCTCTGCCAATAGACCTCTTCATTGATTTCATATTTGGCAAGGATGGCCTCTTTAACATTCTTGTAGTCAAATGTGTCCTCTCCTGCCATGGCCACATATGCTGCTCATGCCTTCCCCGTCAGATGTGGAACCAGCCTTACTGCCCAATCGACCTCCGGCCACTGATATGCCCCCGCCAGGTGCTCGAACGTGGTCAGGTACTGCTCAATATCGTCCTCTTCCTCCAGCCTGGGAACTGCTGCCTGCCCCCAGCCCCTACCCGTTAACTCACTCCGGGCACTCGACTGGGAACCATGTTCCTCCTCCTCCTGTAGTGGTGGACTTATCTGGGGCGGATTCTCTCCCTTTGGCTGCTGCTCCAGCTCATCTTAAAGGTTACTCACTTGAACCTGGATGTGGTGCCACCTTTCTTCCTGTCTCATTGTCTCTCTGTCCCACATTGCACTTAGGTCACGTTGGAAGTGAAGACACTGCTGCAACATGCCGGTAATGGAGTCCATATCTGCAGGCCCCATGTGCTCCTCCCTCGGGTGGATGATCGGCTGTCCTCCTGCCGCACCCTCTTCCGGGCCTTCTTCAAAGACAGCCACCTTTGAAGCTTTGGAGTGTGCTTTCGGTCCCATACTATTGGCTAACACTGCTATACTCCTTCAATCTGGCTGCGTCTCATCCCACTTCTGACACCAAATGTAAGGTTTTGAGTGTGGTAAGTCCTTACAACCAGGATGAAAAACCAAGCGGGATGGAGGTGTATGACATGGTTGAGAGATGAGTCGATGAGTCAAACAGTTTTTCACAGTGCTCTGCTCTTTTTACTGGTGATATTCAGCACGTGACAAACAGAATTTCACAATCTCACCCATGGCAAAAAGGCAGCTGGACAATTAAACAGGTTTCTCTGGCTAAAACAGACTTCGGTGACTGGCAAGACATCCAACATACTTGCTCTCACAAATTAGCTCTCACCCCCCAGGCTCCTTTTCCAGCAGGCCTAATAACCCAATGGACTCTCCCAACAATAAAGTGCACCTGAACACACCAAATAAATTAATTAACTGTATTTGCAAATAAACCATCACCATACTAATATATACTAAAGACACATGCCTATGCAGTCTAACATAAGTCACTAGGAAGCATTATCAACTTAACCCTCCACTTCCACTCGCGTTCGCGTGGAGGGTCCGCCATACTAAGTGCCGTTCCAAACCAATTAGCGGGGAGTGGAAGTGGGCTATATAACCCTCCAACAGCGAGCCTGCATCGATGCTTGCTCACAAACCACACTCGTTGCACGTGTTACTGCTCTTTGTGTCCAGGATGGAGGAAACGCCTACTATCAAATGTGAGTTCCGTGCGGTTATTCACAATGGATAAGTAATAAGTTGCCTCACCTCAAACAAACATTTGATTGACTATTTTCGTGCACATATGATGGAATTAGAGGTTACATTGTATTTTGAAATGAAGCAAACGGTACACGTGTTGATTTGATTTGACTTGATTGCACTTTGTAATTTCAGGGACTGTGGATAAAACAAATCTGCTAATTCAGTTAAGAGTGGCAAAAGATAAAATGTTCAACAAAAAAAGAAATGCGGCCAAAGAAGCGTCGGAATGATTTTTTTTATTTATTCAATTCATAATTTTTCCTTTCATTGCCCATACACCTACATCTTTGTCAAAGTTGTGTGTAATGTTATCTTTTAGATACATATTTATTTATTTACAATCCTTTCTGAAATATTTTGAGTAACAGGTTAATCATAAAGGAACTGGACCTTGATGGTGAAGTATCTCCCAAACAGGCCTCAAAAAAATGGGAGAACCTCAAAAATAAATACAAGGTTAATGGTTTGTTGTTATTTATTGTAAATATTGCTGTTTAAAATGCTGAATAGATATGTCTAACATGCCATTGTTTGTAATAGGAACTAAAAAGGCCTCCCACTGGGTCTGGGACTGATCAGGGGGAGGAAACTCCGGCATCATGTTCGTTTTACCTGGCTATGCATGAGGCATTAGGCGCCAAACCATCTATAGCTCCCCCTGTCCTCATTGCCTCATGTCTATCAAACCCCACCATTCTCCCCAGTCAAACAAATGCTGCCTTGTCATCGTCAAATGTTCCCTCATGCTCCTCTCCAAATCCCCCAGAGTGTTCCTCCCTCCCAAGCCCCTCCAATCTAGCCTCACCATCATCACCCCCCTCACCAGCAGCCACCAGCCAAAAAAAAAAAAAAAAAAAAAGAATGCAGTGCTGGATTTCATCGAAAAGGAAGCTGACAAGGAAGACAAAGGACACCGAGAAATCATGCAGCACTCAAACAAATTTTTGACAATTTTTGAAAAAATGGTAGAAAAAATGTGAGTTGTTTTTCGTTATGTTTTTTTTTCCTTATGGTTATTAGTGGTACATATTTATGTTGAACTGTAGAGTTCATTGTTTTTTGTTTGAAACACTATCTTGGCATATTTATTTTGAAATTTTAAACCACTAATAAACTTTTGAGTATCTGTTCATAGTGTCCTTCATGTCTTGGGTGTTTTGTTACCCATGCAGTACCCTAGTAAATGTAGGTAGACAGGTGATGAGAGCAAAATATATTCAATATTTGTTCAGAAATGTCATGCCCACTGCTACATTATACTATATCAACATAAGGATTTCATTATTAGGGCCCGAGCACTGACCGCAGGTCTGCGAAGGCCCTATTGTAATTGGTCCGTTTATTATTATTAGGGCCCGAGCACCGACGAAGTCGGGTCCGAGGACCCTATTGAAACTGAAGGGATTATTATTTTTCTTTTTCTCCTCCCAAATGAATCGCCTTTTTGAGGACCTTAACATGCTGGAAAAGTTGTTAAACTTGGCACATTTGTCAGACGCGGTGAAAAATTTGATATTTTATGGGTCTCAGATTCGGGTTTTGCAAAATGGCTCTCTAGCGCCCCCTGGAAAATTGAAAAAGTTGATATCCGTTCTCCGGTTTTACCTACAAGTATGAAATTTGGCAGACAGATGTAGCATGTGGAGACGCACAAAAAAGCCTCTGGGAGGTATGCCCAAAATTCAACAGGAGGTCAGCCATTTTGAGTATAATATGCGATTTTCGCCCATTTTTGGCGTTTTATAGGTTGCGTACTTTAACGAACTCCTCCTACAATTTTTTTCAGAGCGACTTGAAATTTGGTCAGGACCATCTTAAGACCTTAAGGATGAAAAGTTATTCAAATGGTGAGTTTTCACTGAACGACCTGACCGTGGCGTGGCGGCGAAAAAGCGCCTTTCGCCAAAAAACAGGAAGTTGTTGTAACTTTGGCATAAATTTTCCAATCTGCTCTAAATTTCTCATGTGTGATAAGGGTCCTGGCCTGATGACATCCACATGCAAATTTTGGCTTGCAGTCATAGCGCCACTTATTGGTAACAGGAAATCTCATGTTGTACACGTTGATGTCCTCTGCCTCAGAAATGAATCACATCTATCTCAAACTAGGTGAGAAAAGCCTTAAGACCTTGATGATGCTTCCTTTCGAAAATTGTGAGTTTTCATCGAATGGCGGCGCCGTGGTGGTATGGCGAATTTCGATGAGACGCCATGAACAAACAAACCGCTGTAACTCGACTCCAGATGGTCAGATCTTATCAAAATTAATAACATTTGATGAGCGTCCTGGCCTGAAGACATCTACAGTCTAATTTTCAATCATACTCATAGCGCCACCTGTTGGCAACAGGACATAACTGTCGTGATATTTTGGTGTACTACTCTTAGCAGGTTAACCAGATCCACCTCAAATTTGTTCACAACAATGGTAAGACCTTCATGATGCCAGCCAGCGAAGGTTTTGAATTTTCGTGAAATGCCGTTGCCGTGGCAACGTATTGTTCGCCATCAAAAAGGAAGTTGTTTTTGAGGTGCTAGGATTGCTTTAAAACAAACGAAACTTGGCACACTCATTAACGGTGCTAAAATATGTTAATAGATATGGTTTTTGTGCTTGTGTGTGGCAAGGGGGCTCAATAGCGCCCCCTACAAAACTTCAACAAAGCAGCCCTCGCGGTACGTTTGACCTAGATGTTTGAGATTTGGTAGGCACATGTATCATTCGTAGACTTAAAAAAAAGTCTCTTGGTGCCATGCTCTAGACCCAACAGGAAGTCGGCCATCTTGATTTTTGTTTGAATTCTTCGTATATTTTTGGCCAGTTCCAGGCTTTGTACTTTAACGAACTCCTCCTACAGACTTAACCCGATCAACTTCAGATTTGATCAGTACAATCTGAAGACCTTTGTGATGAAAAGTTATTCAAATGGTGAGTTTTCACTGAACGACCTGACCGTGGCGTGGCGGCCATTTTGGGCCATTCGCCATGAAACAGGAAGTTGTTGTAACAAATCTGTACATAATCCGATCTGCCCCAAATTTCTCAGGCATGATGAGGGTCCAGTCCTGAAGACATATACATGTCCATATTGACTCATGGCCACGCCCCAATATGTTAGCCACGCCCCCTTTCATAACTCATGAACCGTTTGTCGTAGAATCTCGTGGGTGGTATCATATCACTCAGCAGAGAGTTCATTTTTCATTGGTGAAGGTTCTCCCCGCCCCCTACACACAAGCCCCGCCCCCTTGACTAACTAATGAAGCGTTTGTCGTAGACTCTTGTGAGAGGTGTCATACCACTCAGCAGAGAGTGCCTGATAAGTTGGTGAAGGTGATCCCTGCCCCCTACACATTAGCCCCGCCCCCTTTCATAACTCCGTTTGTCGTAGAGTCTTGTGGCAGACGTCGTTGCTCTCGTCGGAGTTCCGGTTTCATTGTGCCCGGCCGCGTCAGTCGGCGTCCCGCCAGTACCCCCGACGCGCGGAGAGGTGCTCGGGCCCGTTCATCGCTGCTTGCAGCTTTAATTATTATTATTATTATTATTATTATTATTATTATTATTATTATTTTTAGGACAAAGTAATCGCAGTTTTGAGGGGCTAAACGTGCTCGGAAAATGAAAAAATTTTGCACATGTATCAGGACTGGTGAAAAATTTGATATTTTCTGGGTCTCTTGCTGGGATGTGACAAAATGGCTCGATAGCGCCCCCTACAAAATTGCTAACATTGAGCCCCTCGTTGTGGTTTCACCTAGAAGTATGAAATTTGACAGGTATATGCAGCATGTTGAGACGTACACAAAAGCCTCTTGGAGGTATACCATAAACCTAACAGGATGTCAGCCATATTGAATTGAATGTGTTATTTTAGGGTATTTTTTGCCATTTCCAGGCACTATACTTTAACGAACTAGTCCTAGAGTTGTAACCCGATCGACTTCAAATTTGGTCAGTACAGTCTTAAGACCTTTGTGATGAAAAATTGTTCAAATCTTTCATTTTCATCGAACTATGTTGCCGTGGCGTGGCGGCAAAAAAGCGCCTTTCGCCAAAAAACAGGAAGTTGCTGTAACTTTGTCGTACATTAACCAATCTGCTCCAAATCTCTCATGCCTGATAAAGGTCCGTCCCTGATGACATCCACGTGCAAATTTTGGCTCGCAGTCATAGCGCCACCTACTGGCAACAGGAAATGTCATGTTTTGCATGCTGATGTACTCTGCCTCACAAACTAATCAGATCCACCTCAAATTAGGTCAGGAAAGCCTTAAGACCTTGATGATGCTTCCTTGTGAAAATTGTGAGGTTTCGTTGAATGGCGGCGCCGTGGCGGCATGGCGAATTTCGATGACTCGCCATTAAAAAACAAACCTCTGTAACTCGACTCCAGATGGTCAGATCTTTTCCAAATTTCTGACATTTGATGAGCGTCCCGACCTGAAGACATCTACAGGCACATTTTGAATCATACTCATAGCGCCACCTATTGGCAACAGGAAGTTACAGTCGCTCTATTTTGGCGTGCTACTCTTAGCAGGTTAACCAGATCAACTTCAAATTTGGTCAGCGTGGTGTTAAGAAGTTCCTGATGCCAGCCTGCAAAGCTTTTTGGCTTTCGTTGAGCGTACTTGCCGTGGCGACGCATCATTCGCCATGAAACAGGAAGTTGTTTTTCAAGGGCTAGATATGCTTGTAAATGAACTAAACTCGGCACACTCATTAACGGTGCTAAAATGTGTTAACGGATATGGTTTTTGTGCTTTGGTGTGGCAAGGGAGCTCGATAGCGCCCCCTACAAAATTTCAACGAAGCAGCCCTCGCAGTACGTTTCACCTAGATGTTCGAGATTTGGTAGGCACATGTATCACCCGTAGACTTAACAAAAAGTCTCTTGGTGCCATGCTCTAAACCCAACAGGAAGTCGGCCATCTGGATTTTTGTGTGAATTTTTCGTATATTTTTGGCCATTTCCAGGCTTTGTACTTTAACGAACTAGTCCTAGAGACTTAACCCGATCAACTTCAGATTTGGTCAGTACAATCTTAAGATCTTTGTGATGAAAAGTTGTTCAAATCGTGAGGTTTTTTGAAACGGCGTTGACGTGGCGTGGCGGAGAATTTGCATGACTCGCCATTGAAAAACAAAATGTTCTAACTCAACTGTACTTGGCCCAATCTGCCCCAAACTTGACCTACCACATAGTATTCCAGACCTGAGGACATCTACATGGCATAATTAAATTATGTACCCATGCCCCTACCATTGTTTTGCTTTTTTTACAGAAATAAAATTGCGCCATATTATCAAGAGATAGTTGGATGACGGATTTTAGAGGTGACAGTAAACGCATCAGTTTTCATTCGTCACATTCAGATGGTGTCAGATTACACACACGCAGAAGGAGAGAGTTTTGGCTTAGGACAGGGGGTCGGCAACCCGCGGCTCTGGAACCGCATTCGGCTCTTTAGCCCGTCTGCAGTGGCTTCCTGTAATTTTGACAAAAAAAAAATGGAAATAAATAACGTTTTTTGTTGTTTTTTTTGCACAGTGGACAATCTTTCACAGCCAAAAGACCCTCGTTAACAGCAAGTTGGAGGGTGTGAGCGACACACGGCAGGCTGGGGAGTCACGCATACGAGGCGGTGCGCCGAGACCGGCTCTACGTCGGCTTGGAGAGGGTCGCGCGAAGGTGGCGCGCAGCTTTACATCACTCCCCGCCCGGACCTGGCCCGTTATCCCGAAAACAAACACATTGTTCCGAAATACCGTTTTACCGACAATACACACTCTCCATGCACCGCTGTCTTAATGCACGGGCTAACCGGGGCTCAAGCCCTCTGACCCGACAACGGAAAAGGGCCCACGATGCTCCGGGGGAAGAAAAATAAAAATATAATTCACAGGCCAACTGGATGCTCCATGGTGTATTTTACTCCGCTCCATGGTAAAGACGCAACTGCGCTGGTGTTTTTTACTCCGACAGAACCTGCAGAGAGAGGGAGTTTTCCGCGGATTTAGTTACGTGGGAAAGTGATGACATCATTCTGCATAATAAAGTAGCCATGTGCTGGAAGATTCAGTGTGAACAATGACGTAGCTTCTGTGAGTGTCTCTGGCTAATGTTTATGTTGTGTTATAATTCAAGAGACCTGTTAATAAGCAGTTTACCTTTAGCTTATGTTAGGGTGATCATATTTTCAAACCCCCAAACCTGGACCATTTAGTGTACCACACGCGCAGGTTCAGGCTTGCGCACGTTCAGGCACGCGCAGGTTCACGCGCGCGCACGTTCAGGCAGAACTAAACTATCTCAAAACTAGAATAAAGGGAAAAATTAAAGGGAAAGTGAGCTCAATTTACAGTATTGACGATTGCTACCAAATTTTCTGTGGATCATTATTGGACCAGGCTCATCAAAAGTTGCTTAAAGCTTGTTGATATCTTATTTCGTTTTCAAGATATTGACCAATGAACTTTAAGAGGGCGCGGTTTAGCAGGAAATCACCGTTATTCATTGACCATTAGTCTAAGCATCATAAGTCTTGGTAGATATCTTCAGTACGTGTTTGGGAATGGGCGTACCAAAGCTGTTTCAGCTCGACCCATAGGGGGAGCCAAAATTATCGAAAGCTTGTACCTCAAGATCTGGTGGACAGAATTTCATCAAATTTAGTGCACATGCTCTGGGGGCAAGTATTAACCAAGATCTGAAGTGTCATATTGAAATTGCATCAAAGTTGGTCAGTAGAGTCTTAAGACCATTGTGATGAAAAGTTGTTCAAAGCTTAAACTTTTATCGAAATATGTTGCCGTGGCGTGGCGGCGAAAAAGAGCCCGCCAGTACCCCCGACGTGCGGGAAGGTGCGAGGGCCCGTTCATCGCTGCTTGCAGCTTTATTAGGGCCCGAGCACTGACCGCAGGTCTGCGAAGGCCCTATTGTAATTGGTCCGTTTATTATTATTATTATTATTATTATTATTATTATTATTATTATTATTATTATTTTTAGGACAAAGTAATCGCAGTTTTGAGGGGCTAAACGTGCTCGGAAAATGAAAAAATTTTGCACATGTATCAGGACTGGTGAAAAATTTGATATTTTCTGGGTCTCTTGCTGGGATGTGACAAAATGGCTCGATAGCGCCCCCTACAAAATTGCTAACATTGAGCCCCTCGTTGTGGTTTCACCTAGAAGTATGAAATTTGACAGGTATATGCAGCATGTTGAGACGTACACAAAAGCCTCTTGGAGGTATACCATAAACCTAACAGGAAGTCAGCCATATTGAATTGAATGTGTTATTTTAGGGTATTTTTTGCCATTTCCAGGCACTATACTTTAACGAACTAGTCCTAGAGTTGTAACCCGATCGACTTCAAATTTGGTCAGTACAGTCTTAAGACCTTTGTGATGAAAAATTGTTCAAATCTTTCATTTTCATCGAACTATGTTGCCGTGGCGTGGCGGCAAAAAAGCGCCTTTCGCCAAAAAACAGGAAGTTGCTGTAACTTTGTCGTACATTAACCAATCTGCTCCAAATCTCTCATGCCTGATAAAGGTCCGTCCCTGATGACATCCACGTGCAAATTTTGGCTCGCAGTCATAGCGCCACCTACTGGCAACAGGAAATGTCATGTTTTGCATGCTGATGTACTCTGCCTCACAAACTAATCAGATCCACCTCAAATTAGGTCAGGAAAGCCTTAAGACCTTGATGATGCTTCCTTGTGAAAATTGTGAGGTTTCGTTGAATGGCGGCGCCGTGGCGGCATGGCGAATTTCGATGACTCGCCATTAAAAAACAAACCTCTGTAACTCGACTCCAGATGGTCAGATCTTTTCCAAATTTCTGACATTTGATGAGCGTCCCGACCTGAAGACATCTACAGGCACATTTTGAATCATACTCATAGCGCCACCTATTGGCAACAGGAAGTTACAGTCGCTCTATTTTGGCGTGCTACTCTTAGCAGGTTAACCAGATCAACTTCAAATTTGGTCAGCGTGGTGTTAAGAAGTTCCTGATGCCAGCCTGCAAAGCTTTTTGGCTTTCGTTGAGCGTACTTGCCGTGGCGACGCATCATTCGCCATGAAACAGGAAGTTGTTTTTCAAGGGCTAGATATGCTTGTAAATGAACTAAACTCGGCACACTCATTAACGGTGCTAAAATGTGTTAACGGATATGGTTTTTGTGCTTTGGTGTGGCAAGGGAGCTCGATAGCGCCCCCTACAAAATTTCAACGAAGCAGCCCTCGCAGTACGTTTCACCTAGATGTTCGAGATTTGGTAGGCACATGTATCACCCGTAGACTTAACAAAAAGTCTCTTGGTGCCATGCTCTAAACCCAACAGGAAGTCGGCCATCTGGATTTTTGTGTGAATTTTTCGTATATTTTTGGCCATTTCCAGGCTTTGTACTTTAACGAACTAGTCCTAGAGACTTAACCCGATCAACTTCAGATTTGGTCAGTACAATCTTAAGATCTTTGTGATGAAAAGTTGTTCAAATCGTGAGGTTTTTTGAAACGGCGTTGACGTGGCGTGGCGGAGAATTTGCATGACTCGCCATTGAAAAACAAAATGTTCTAACTCAACTGTACTTGGCCCAATCTGCCCCAAACTTGACCTACCACATAGTATTCCAGACCTGAGGACATCTACATGGCATAATTAAATTATGTACCCATGCCCCTACCATTGTTTTGCTTTTTTTACAGAAATAAAATTGCGCCATATTATCAAGAGATAGTTGGATGACGGATTTTAGAGGTGACAGTAAACGCATCAGTTTTCATTCGTCACATTCAGATGGTGTCAGATTACACACACGCAGAAGGAGAGAGTTTTGGCTTAGGACAGGGGGTCGGCAACCCGCGGCTCTGGAACCGCATTCGGCTCTTTAGCCCGTCTGCAGTGGCTTCCTGTAATTTTGACAAAAAAAAAATGGAAATAAATAACGTTTTTTGTTGTTTTTTTTGCACAGTGGACAATCTTTCACAGCCAAAAGACCCTCGTTAACAGCAAGTTGGAGGGTGTGAGCGACACACGGCAGGCTGGGGAGTCACGCATACGAGGCGGTGCGCCGAGACCGGCTCTACGTCGGCTTGGAGAGGGTCGCGCGAAGGTGGCGCGCAGCTTTACATCACTCCCCGCCCGGACCTGGCCCGTTATCCCGAAAACAAACACATTGTTCCGAAATACCGTTTTACCGACAATACACACTCTCCATGCACCGCTGTCTTAATGCACGGGCTAACCGGGGCTCAAGCCCTCTGACCCGACAACGGAAAAGGGCCCACGATGCTCCGGGGGAAGAAAAATAAAAATATAATTCACAGGCCAACTGGATGCTCCATGGTGTATTTTACTCCGCTCCATGGTAAAGACGCAACTGCGCTGGTGTTTTTTACTCCGACAGAACCTGCAGAGAGAGGGAGTTTTCCGCGGATTTAGTTACGTGGGAAAGTGATGACATCATTCTGCATAATAAAGTAGCCATGTGCTGGAAGATTCAGTGTGAACAATGACGTAGCTTCTGTGAGTGTCTCTGGCTAATGTTTATGTTGTGTTATAATTCAAGAGACCTGTTAATAAGCAGTTTACCTTTAGCTTATGTTAGGGTGATCATATTTTCAAACCCCCAAACCTGGACCATTTAGTGTACCACACGCGCAGGTTCAGGCTTGCGCACGTTCAGGCACGCGCAGGTTCACGCGCGCGCACGTTCAGGCAGAACTAAACTATCTCAAAACTAGAATAAAGGGAAAAATTAAAGGGAAAGTGAGCTCAATTTACAGTATTGACGATTGCTACCAAATTTTCTGTGGATCATTATTGGACCAGGCTCATCAAAAGTTGCTTAAAGCTTGTTGATATCTTATTTCGTTTTCAAGATATTGACCAATGAACTTTAAGAGGGCGCGGTTTAGCAGGAAATCACCGTTATTCATTGACCATTAGTCTAAGCATCATAAGTCTTGGTAGATATCTTCAGTACGTGTTTGGGAATGGGCGTACCAAAGCTGTTTCAGCTCGACCCATAGGGGGAGCCAAAATTATCGAAAGCTTGTACCTCAAGATCTGGTGGACAGAATTTCATCAAATTTAGTGCACATGCTCTGGGGGCAAGTATTAACCAAGATCTGAAGTGTCATATTGAAATTGCATCAAAGTTGGTCAGTAGAGTCTTAAGACCATTGTGATGAAAAGTTGTTCAAAGCTTAAACTTTTATCGAAATATGTTGCCGTGGCGTGGCGGCGAAAAAGAGCCCGCCAGTACCCCCGACGTGCGGGAAGGTGCGAGGGCCCGTTCATCGCTGCTTGCAGCTTTAATTTATTTATGTAACTGCAGTGCTACAGTGGCATTCTTTTGCCATGTGAAATATAGCAACTGATTGCTGCTACTGAAGATGTGATAACCTTGGAAATGTGTGGGTTAGATAATATAGAAGGAAAATACTTTGCATATTCTTGGTATAACTCGGTATAACTGCAAGAGAAGTATCTTCAACTAGACATTCAGAGAATGGCATGTATGGCAGTTGGGTCATTCTTGTGTTTAAAACACAACCACTAGTTTACTGATGTGACATTGAAAAGAAACTGAAAATAAACTAATGACACTTCTGCAGTAATAAAGGGAATTGGGATCTGTTAATGACAGGTGATACAAGTATGTGAAGGGCTACCCCTGCATACCAGTATTTTAAATAAAGGTGTAATCTTTGTGTGCTTTTTACTTTACGGACCATGTTAACATACATGCCAGTGGATGGCAACACTAGCTCATGACAAAGTTGTCAGTGGCATTTGTCATGCTCTGAGTTACACTGAAGAAATTGTATAAGACACCTTTATGTTCTTAACCTTTGCTCTGTGCCCCTACTAATAAGCAAGTGTGGCAAGATAGGGAAAGTAGAGGGAATTTGTCTCTAACTTGCTGTGATTAGGCAGAAGAAAAAATAGAGAAAACAAACTTATATGGCCAGGTTGCACAGTTTTTAATGCAATTTTTTCCCGAAATTGGAACGGCTCCATCAAGATAAATGCAAAATATGTTACACAAATTAACACAAAATAGATGTGCACAAAATTCAGAAAACAAACAAGATATCTGACAACCATGACAAAAATAACAAAAAAATCAGACAGAGTTCATTACAGGTAGTCATGCTCATGCATGTGTGGTGGTAGTTGGACAGGAGCAGACCGGTGGGCAGCAATCCCGTCCCTTAGATGGTTTCCAGGACTTTCCTGTCCACCTGCTGCAACATTGTGAACATTCTGAGCACCTTCTTCATATGGGAGGTCTTCATTTTCCTCCAGGACATCATTCATTTTCAGGCACAGATTGTGCAGAAATGCACAACAAGCAATGATGTCTGGGGCAAAGCTGGGGCTGACCTCCAGGGCCTTGAATAGAGTGGCCCTCCAGCGTGCTTTCATCATCCCAAAGGCTCGCTCCACGACAGAACGAGCCCTGGAATGATGGCAGTTAAACCTTTCCTGTACCCGGTCGTGCAGAGGGACCTTGTATGGTGTAACGATGGCAACTGGTTTCTCCAGGCAAGGATAACCACCATCTCCAAGGAGATAGCAACCAGCTGGTGGATACAGTGCCTGGTAAAAGATGGGGCTGTTGCGCAAAACCCTTGCATCATGTACGGAGCCGGGATATCCGATGAAGACATCGAGGAATCTGCCACTTGCGTCACAGATGGCCTGCATTTGAATGGATGGAAACAGCTTATAGTTAAATTAATCTCCATGGTGCTGGTTCCCTTGAGGTTTGATCCTGATATGGCATCCATCAATGGCACCAGCAGCATGGGCAAAGGCTGGACTCTGTGCAAGCCGACAGAAGCCCTCTGCAATTTGTGGCAGCTCATCCGGAGTTGGCAGTGAAATCATGGTGTGTAACTTGGCCTTTATCTCCCTGCTAATCTTATGAATCATGCGGTGCACCGTGGTTTTTGGAATCCCAAATGCAGCACTTACTACGGAGAGGGAAAGCCCATGGGCCAAGCTAAACAGTAAGACCAGCACTTCGATCTCGTGTCCCCAGCCGTGGTCCTTCGGAGAGGAGATCATTTTTATCAAATATGAGACAGTAGACCTTGTGAGACGAAAGTGCCTCTTTAGACAAGCCTCTGGATTTGCATATAATTTTAGAATTCGGGCAGCAGCATTGAAGTTCATGTACAGCACTTTGCCCTTCTGTAAACAAAAACACAGTACACAGTATTGTTACAATATAATACTATCGGAAATTCCATCCACTTAAGTGATATGTTTATAAGTCACGTTGCACCAGCTTTATTATTATTGCTTGAAATTAAATGAAATTAATAGCAGCAGTACATATTTGAAGTCAAAATATGTGGAGTAATGTCTGTTTTGTTGCAATCAGTGAAAATAACTATAAATAGCCTAGCCTACATATATTTTTTGCCTGAGCTCAGGAAAGAGGGATTTATCCTTATATCCTTTTCCTTTTTTGATTTATCCTTATCCTTATATAGCCTATAAGTCATTTCACGTGTTTAACACAGCAAACAAATAAAAAAAAGATTTAATATATTATATCACAACAAAACAATTAATGTAAACCTACACAACGCGTTAAAATACGTCATAGTGTAACATAAAAGTTAATTAAGAAGAAGAAAGGATATAAGAATAAAGCGTTTTGGAATTTTGTAAACACCAGTATGCAATTGTGACTGAATAAACAAGCTTACCTGCTGCTGGTACATCGCTAAAATGCGCCTCAACCGTCTGCGTCTTCTGGCAGATCTCGCCCATACATCCTCTAGCAGGCGATGGATCGCAACGCAAGTTGCTGCAGCCGAAACATGTTGACTGAACACCATGCTGACGACATTTCCTGTTTCCGTCGGAGAGAGGGAAGTTCATCCCGATACTTGCCGCTGTATTTATACCCTACACCCTAAACACGGGAACTTCGTTCAGCTGTGAGTGTGACTTCAAACGGAGTTCACTCAACCACGGAGTGGGAGGGTGTAGGGACCGGATTGGAATTGGGCCCTTGTGTGCACTCCTTGAAAACACGCCTCCAGGAAGTGGACCTCAGAGAGAGAGAGTGATTAGTACGGCTTAACAAAATAAAAGCACAACATAAGCATAATCACTTCCCGTACCGGACTGTGAAACTCTACACTGTCACTGTGCATGCGAGTGTGTCCCTTTCACCTTAAGTGAGGGAGATGCTCTCCAGCTCTCCCACAAGCCCCGAAGGGGCAGAACCCTTCTAAGTTTGTGCTGATTTGTTATTATTTGTTGTCTGCCGCATCGGCTCAAATTCCTGTGAGCTGGAATGAGCTAGAAACATGAAACTTTGCACAATAGCTGAAAATGATGTGCAAGTGCTTCTCAAGAAATATGACCACAATCAACCACATGGTGGCGCTGTAATTAATGCCCAAACACGCGATTTTGGAAAGGCCACGCCCCTCACACCGTAAGTCCGATTGAATTGAAATTTGACACACATGTCCAGCTCCATGTGCTCTACAAAAAAGTCTCTTGGACCACTAAAGTCCGCCTACTAGATTTTCAAAACACATTTTTGACATCTCCTCCTAAACTGTAGGTCTGATTGATATCAAATTTTCTGTGGATCATTATTGGACTAAGCTCATCTAAAGTTGCATAAAGCTTGTTGATATCTCATTGCGTTTTGAAGCTGTTGACCGAAGAACTTCACAGAGTGCGGAGCTCAGCAGGTAATTGGCCATAATTCATTGACCATAAGTCCAATCATCATAAATCTTGGTAGATATCTTCAGTACGTGTTTGGGAATAGGCGTACCAAAGCATTTTAATCTCAATCCATATTTTCAAACCCCCAAACCGGGACCCTTAAGTGTAACGCACGTTCACGCACGCGCACACACGCGCACGCACGCGCACGTTAACGCACGCGCACGTTCACGCAGAACTAAATTCTAATCTCTAAACTAGATTAAAGGTAAAATTAAAGGGAACGTGAGCTCAATTTACCGTATTGACGATTGCTACCAAATTTTCTGTGGATCATTATTGGACCAGGTTCATCAAAAGTTGCATAAAGCTTGTTGATATCTTATTTCGTTTTCAAGATATTGACCAATGAACTTTAAGAGGGCGGGGCTTAGGAGGAAATCACCGTAATTCATTGACCATTAGTCCAATCATCACACATCTTAGTAGATATCTTCAGTATGTGTTTAGGAATAGGCTTACCAAAGCTCAACCCATAGGGGGCGCCACAAATACCAAAAACTTGTACTTCAAAACCTGGTTTACAGAATTTCACCAAATTTGGTGCACATGCTCTGGGGGCAAGTATTAATCAAGATCTGAAGTGTCATATTGATTGGTGCATGTGGACGTGGCCTATTTAGCATTTTATGCTGTATTATGCCTTTGCTCAATTTGCTTTGAGCTGTAACGAACTACAGTCATGAAACTTGGTACCATAAATGGCAATGATGTCCTAATGCTTAACATAAAATATGATCTCAATTGGCCACATGGTCGCGCTATCACTGACAGCCAAAAGAGTGAAAAGTTTAAAGGCCGGCCCCCTCACACCTAAGGTCCGATTGACTTGAAATTTGACACACATGTCCAGCTGAATGTGTTCTACAAAAAAGCCTCTTGGACCGCTAACATCCGCCAACTACATTTTCTACCATTTTTAATTTTTAGAAAAACACATTTTTGACATCTTCTCCTAAACCACAAATACGATTTCTACCAAATTTTCTTTGTATCATTATTGGACCAAGCTTATCTAAAGTTGCAGAAAGCTTGTTGATATATCATTGCATTTCGAAGATAATGACCAATGACTTTCAAAAGGGCGTAGCTCAACACATAAACAGACTTAAGTCAACAACCATTTGGCCCATCATCTCGAAACTTGCAAGATATGTCCACAAGAGTACCTTGAGCGAAAAAAGGCTTGAACCCGCTAACTGCCGCTTGCGGCTGTAATATTTATTTATTTTTTCCCTCTACAGGTTTTGCTGTGGAGTGTGACGACAAGGCTGACGGGTCCTGTGATGTGTGCTACCTGTGATTTCCTGTACGTACCAAAAACATTAATTTCTTGTATATGAACTGCAAAAACAGTGTAGCCTATGCTCTCAACATTAGTGCAGAGTTTACATTTGATTGTTGTATATTTAATGGATCTGGGCAGGGAATAAAATTTTTACCTACCACCTGCCAAATACAGGGTAAATGTTAGCTTTGGCAGGTAAAAATTTCAGGTCATCTGCCACCATGGCAGACCGGTTTTCCTTATCCACCTTATTCTCACTGGCGTTACTGTAGAAGTGATTATGGGCGTAACAGTGAAGCGGATAACATCAATTTTTCAGTCAAATTGTGCAAATAGTGATACAAGCCCCAAATTTGGCATGATGATTGCCGAGGGGTCACTAAGCAAATCTAAACGATTGGCCACTTGAAAATCCAAGATGGCGGCCATTTTTTTCAAGATGGCCTCCAAATTGACCTGCCGTTAATGGTTCTCTCATAGAAAGTCATCTACTTGGTCCATTTGAGTGATCTTGGTGTCAAATTATATGTTTTCTAGCATGCTGGATCTAATTTTGATAGTTTTAATCATTTTTAATTGCAATATGGTGGCCATTTTTCAAGATGACTGTGGGCGTGTCACCGGAAACTTCCCCAAAGTTCCTGTGAGCCTCAACCAATGGGACACTAGGATTTGGATTCAAATGAAATCTGGCACCCAGGTGAGAGATTATTATTAGGATGGTAACCCGTTCACATGGTTAGAAAATGTGGTGGTAAGTCCAGTTGGTTTGAGACTGAACTGAACCAATTTAGTCCCTTCAGCCAGAAGCTGTTGTTGAAGGGTGTCGCCTATCGTGAGGTTGTGACCTCTGAATGCATCCATGATCTCAATCTCCACGTCATGTCTGTCGGGGTTGAGATGATGGAGGACAATGTCATCAATGTGTACTGTAGCTCCTTGGGGAATTGTCAAAAACACTGTCTAGTAGCGTTAGTTTAGTGGCTGTAACATGGTGTTCGTGATGGCGGTCGTTAGACATTAGGGCTTCGGTGGCCGGTGTACTAACGAGCCAGCGATTGCCAGCCCGTCCTACTCTTGTCTCTGTTGTTTCATCCCTGATGGACATACTACCTTGGCACTTTTTTTCGGGAGAGTCAACTCTCAGGCCGCAGAGGTAGTTAGTTACGTCTCTAACAAAGTGGTTGCTTGGGCAAACCCAGTGTATGTCCTTCGTTTTGGTGCACTGAAAATTGGGATTGCACTACCAATACTATATGCCAGGTGTACTTGAGAAGGCTTTACCCATGTCCTATAACTGTTCTTGTTGGAGGAGGAGAAGTCTTTGTTGGATTTCTGGCATTTCTTTGTCGAGTTCACCCATGTGATTTTGAAGCGCCCTAAGGCTGACCGAGTTGGCTGCCGAGAGTCCAATGGAGAATAGAGACCCAATGGCTGACGGCAGCGAGCAGTCCACCAAGGAATAGCTTTGCTCGTTTCTTTCCACTGAGGTCCTCCTCAGTGACTAGAAACTTCTGTAGATCCTCTGGGTGTAGAGGCTGCAATGGATGATTAGGAGTCCGGGGGTCTCCTGTAGGACTGTGCTGGTCGGTGGGCCAGGTTCGACCACTTCAATAGACAGGGTGACTCGTAAACTGAGGAGAATGCCAAGGACCCAAGGGATCTTCATCCTCAGAGCTGGTGTACTCACATCAAGACAGTGAGTACACAAGCTCTGAACAACCTGATAGCGACCCATCTGGCCTCAGATCCCCCCGACACCTCTGCTGATGGGCTGGTTGCCCACTACAACGCCACTATATCCGGCAGCCTTGACTCCCTGGCCCCCCTAATAAACCGGACTGTCTCCTACACCCGTCCCGCCCCCACCACTGAACTCCGCACCCAAAAGACCAACGGCCGTCAACTGGAGAGGCTCTATAAAAGATCTGGCCTTAATGTCCACCTTGGGTCCTAAAAAGATCCTGTGAGGGCCTATAAAGTAGCTCTCTCCCAGGCCAAAACACAGGACCACTCCACCCTCATTGGAAACCAATAAAACCACCCCAGAATGCTGTTCACCACCATCATCCGGTTACTTCGCCCCCTCGAGCCCCCCCTCCCCTCATGTGACCCCGACCTCTGCTCTAAGTTCCTCTCCTCCTTCTCCTCTGTATGTGCTCCTCAGGTCGCCAAGTTGGTCACTAAGGCCAAAGCCTCCACCTGTTCTCTGGACCCCATGCCCACAGCCTTGGTCAAGGCATGCCTACCTGCCCTGTGCCCCATTATGGTGAACATCATCAACTCCTCCTTGGCATCTGGTTTGGTACCCTACAGCCTCAAGATGGCCTCAGTCACTCCCATCCTCAAAAAGCCAGGTCTGGACCGGGATGACTGCAACAACTACCAACCGATCTCCAACCTTCCTTTCCTGAGCAAAGTCCTGGAAAGAGCAGTGGCCGCCAAACTCCATCAACATGTCCAACCATGAGCTCTATGAAACCTTTCAATCTGGCTTCAGACCACACCACAGCACGGAGACCACCCTCATCAAAATCACTAATGACCTTCTCATCGCTGCTGATTCTGGTCACATCAGCATCCTCATCCTCCTGGACCTCTCCGCCGCCTTTGACTCAGTCTCTCACACCATCCTCCTCATCCTCCTATCTGACTACCTTGGCCTCACCGGTTCAGCTCTCTCCTGGTTTCAGTCCTACCTCACGAACAGAAAAACAGTTTGTTACCATCAGAGACTCCAGTTCCACCCCGGCCCCAGTCAACCATGGTGTGCCTCAAGGCTCTGTGCTTGGACACCTCCTCTTCACCTTCTACATGCTCCCCCTTGGTCAGGTCATCCGCCACCACGGTCTCAGCTTTCACTCATATGCTGACGACACACAGCTGTATCTTAGCACCAAACCATCCACCGAGCTCCCCCCACAGTCACTTGTAAACTGCCGGCATGAAATAAAAATCTGGATGTCATCTAACTTTCTAAAACTCAACAGCAACGAAACAGAGCTCATGGTTGTGGCTCCCAAGGCCTTGTTCTTGAAGGTTGGAGATCTACATCTGGACGTTGACGGCTGCTCTTTCTCCCCATCCTCAGAAGTCCGCAACCTGGGTGTCATCCTGGACCCGACTCTCTCATTCCAGTCGCACATCAAGTCCATCACCAAATCTGCTTTCTTCCACCTAATAAACATCTCTCGACTCCAGCAATCACTCTCTGACTCCGTGGCAGAAACCCTCGTCCACGCCTTCTTCACTTCCCGTTTGGACTACTGCAACGGAGTTCTGTCCAGGGTTCCCAGCAAAGCCCTGGACAGGCTCCAGTATGTGCAGAACTCAGCGGCCAGGGTTCTCACCCGCACCAAGCCCTGGCAGCACATCACCCCCACCCTAATCCACCTCCATTGGCTCCCGGTCAAGTCCCGCATCACCTACAAAATCCTTCTCCTCACCTACAAATCCCTCAATGCCCTGGCTCCTCAGTACCTATCTGACCTCCTCCACCCGTACACACAGTCCCGGAAGCTGAGATCCTCAGGCACAGGTCAGCTCTCCATCCCCCACACAAACCTGCAAACTTTTGGGGACAGAGCCTTCAGTGTGACAGCCCCCACCCTCTGGAACTCTCTCCCCATAGAGCTCCGCAACGCCCCATCTCTGGACAGTTTAAAAAAACTCCTTAAAACCCACCTCTTCAACAAGGCCTATGGCCTCTAGCTACTGTTATGTTCTGTTTGTTGTGTCTATTTATGTCTATGTTAAGCGTCCTTGGGTTCCTTGAAAGGCGCTATATAAATCCAAGTTATTATTATTATTTATTATTAACAAAACGGAATGTAATTACTGTAGGGAAAGGGGAGTAGGATTAGAAGTTAGTGCATGCCGATAGGGTGAGTTGGGGCATGCAGCTATTTCTATGGTGTTACTGTGGTGCGTCTCCTTCCTCTGGGAGTGGGGGCTGCTTGCCCCTTTTGGGTGTGGAGGCTGTCCTTTCTCCTGGAAGTGAAAACAGCTCATAGAGTTTTTTCTGGTTTGCGTGGACCCACTTGTACACTAGTGGCTGTCTGGGTCTTGTGAACCTAATCCGGTAAGCTACTGGTGAGAGCTTTCCCACAATCTCGAAGGGGCCTGACCAGCTTGGTAAGAACTTCTTGGAGATTCCTGCTGGTTTAGCAAACCTGAAATAAAGGACCTTGCTTGGTACTCGCGGTGAGATGCTTTCCTGTCGTAGCCTTGTATCCTTTAACGCTGGCCTCCAAGTTTTGCAAGGCCATGGGAACGTGGACCGGAGGTGGTTGCGCAAGTGTGTCACGTATTGGTGTGCCGTATAGGCTGTAGCAACACTGACGTCCTCAGGACGGTACAGGAGGTGTAGTGGAAGGGTCATCTCTCTCCCAGTCATCATTTCAAAAGATGTTACTCCTGTGGAGCAGTGCGGGGTGGACCTTATGGCCATCAGCACCAATGGAAGTTTCACATCCCAATCTTTGCCGCTGCTGTTGACATACTTCTTGAGCATGTTGACAATAGTGCGATTGGCACGTTCAACCTGGCCTGATGACTGGGGATGATGCGGGATGTGGAATCTTATATCCACTCCCAGGATGTCGTACAGTGTGGTCAAGACACTGGACGTGAAGAGGGTGCCTCGATTAGAATCAATGGAGAGGGGTAGCCCCCAGCGGCTAAACACATGGTTAAACAGCAGGACTGTGGTTGTCAGAGCGTTGTCGTTGGGTGCTGGAAGACATTCAATAAGATTTTGTGTCGCATGCTATTGATGGCCAGTAAACAACCTGCTGAAGGGTTTTTAGGGTGGCTTTGTACCCTCGATGGCTCCCGACAGGTGAGTCCTGAGCATGGGCTAGCATCACCCCCAAGTGGTCAGTTGGGACGACCCAACGCACGGGTCCCTGGCCATTGTGAGCGTAGATCAACAAGTCCTTTTCCAGCTTAAAGTGCAACTGGTTGGCGTGGAGAGCTTTTAGCTCTTCTGACTCGGCTTGCAGTGTTTGCGAGGTCCCATGCGACGGAGGGTTCAGCATCAGTTGCCGGGTGGCTCAAATAGCCGGATCCTGTTCCTGCATGGTGACCAAATCTGTGTCGTCGGGTTTGCGACCCAGGTGTAAAGTCTGTGTGCAGGTTTCAGGATTTTCTTGTTTCTCCCTTGCCTGCCGACGGGTAATGGCATTTACCGCGCAAGCTTTGGAAATCGTAAGCCACTCATTCTGGAACTCCCAGGGCGTGCCCTGTTCTGCACCTAGCTTAGCTAGGCGATCGGCTTCGTCGTTACCATCCTTATCGGGACCGGAGACTTGGGAATGACCCTTGACTTTCTTTCAGTACACAGTCATTCCTTTATCCTTCACAAGTCGGTCAAAAGCCAGGAAGAGTTCAGTGTGTTTGTTTTCTTTGTTCCGGGCGTTTTTCATGCCATATTCTTTACACTTGGGGAAGTGAGAAACAAAGCTGTGGCGAGTGTAATTGGAGTCAGAGCAAATCACCAGCTGCACTTTAGCCAGCTTGGCTGCTTGTTGATGCGTGATGAGTATTGCAGCGATCTCCGCGTACTGACTCGTCTTGGGACCCATTTACCCCGGTGGCTTCGCTGTACGAAGGCTGGGGAAGGATTCTGTTGACACAGGTCATGGTACAGGTCTTGACTGACAGCGGACCTCTCGGACCAGAGTGCAAGGAGCATGTCCGAGGTCACAATGCCATTGAGGTGTACGCCTCCAACCACGCGGGGGCTGTACAGCGCTGAATTGGTGTTCTTCAGCAAGCAAAGAAAAGACCTGTGGTCATAAAACGGGTTTAGACTGCCAAACCGCGGCGGTTGTGGGCTCGTGGGTGGCATGGACGGATCAGAACCAAGATCAGGTTCTGGAAGAGGCATGAGCATCGGTAGGGGTCCTCTGGACTCCTGGATGACGTCGATTGTCCGTCTGGGTTTGGCGAGCTGCCTGCCGGACCAAGTAGCTCCAACCTGAGGACAACCTGAGCCCAAATGTGTCCACAGTGGCAGTCAATGAGAGGGGCCGGTCAATCCAAGAGGTCCTGACCGATGAGCAAGGGCTCTGTATCGAGAGTGCAGATGTAAATGGGATGCACGAGAGTCATCTCCTGAAGAGTGATGTCAACCCAAGCGCGTTTTGTGATGGGTGACCTATCCTGTGTGTGACTGGTAATACTTATGTTGCAAGTTTCAATTTGCAACGGCTTACAGAGGGAGAGCATTGCTCTAGCAACCTCTGTAAAAGTGCTGGAACACATCAGGCTTATTTCAGAGCCGGAATCAAGCAGGACAAGGGTGCTGATACAGCCCCCTATGACTACTGAGGTGTATATGCGTCTGTCATTACCTTTGCGGACAAGGTCACCCAAGAAGGTCAAGAATGGAGGTTGCGGTACATTCGGTGTGGCGGTCCCATGGAGCGATGCGGGCTCCTTTAGTTCCCTTCCCCAGCTTACAAAGTAAACCTTGGCAGTAGAAGGTGTTGGGGACGCAGGTAGGAGCTGGTCTAGTTATTAGAAAATATTAAAGATAATTATTAATATCAATGAAATTAATATTTATAAATTAGCAATGTATATTAATAATAACAGGGCACCAAATGATATTGGTACATAAGCTCAAAAGACATTAAAATGGCTATCAAAAGTAAATAATAATTATCAAAATAATTATTAATTATATTGAATAATATGATTTAATTTATATTAAAACATCCTTGGGGCACCACTCTTTGAAACAAAGAGAAAATGACAGCAAATGAATGTAGTCTCATAGATTAGTCTCATTAAATATACTAAACTTTCAATTTGGAACTTTGATTGATAATTAAATTAATAACTATAACCAAAAATCACTATATCAATAGATAGTAAAGGTTGAAGGATTTTGGAGTTCTTGACACAGCAGCAGTTGGCAGTTATTCACCCTTGTACAACAATAAACAGACCAGCATGTATAATCCACAAACATTTATTTACAAGATAATAAAGGTGTAAAACACAATATTAATCTAACTAAGTAACTAAACTAAACAAACCAAACACAGTGTGTGAGCATGTGCGTGTGTGTGTGTGTGTGTGTGTGTGTGTGTGTGTGTGAGAGAGAGAGAGAGAGAGAGGGAGAGAGAGGGAAAGAGAGAGAGTCAAAGACAAGATGGCTACTTGTCTCAAGATGTCTGCATGGCCTACAGACAATATGGCGAGCACTGTAAAACTACAAAGATGGCTGGATCAAAGATGGCCGCCAGGATTTCACCACATGGCCTCTTTGTTCTTCGGAGCACATATGCTCAGGAAAGACAAAAGTGGGTGTGATGTGGGGGTTGAGATTCTCTGAATGTGTATGTTTGTGTTTAAAACCAATTCGCAGTTTATGTATGTGATCTTAATGTGTTGGGACCCACCATTCAAGATGGTGGCAAAGACAATGAACTACGCTTCCCAGAATCCTTGAGTCATCTAACCATTGAGTATCTCCACCCATGGACTCAGTAACCATTTCATTGTCTACTGTAGCATGATGACTGATTCACACCTACTTGTGAAATTCATCCAGGATAAAAGCAAAGGGACACCCTTTGTTCTCTCTCTTTCTGCTTTTTCTGCTCTTCTCCTTCTCAACCCCTGCTGACTTGCAGGAGGACAGCTCTTGGTCTTTTCACCCAGCTCTTCCTACAGACCAGAAACTGCATGAAGAAGCAGCTCTGCTCTGATCAATGACTGTTAGCAAACAGACATAGAAACACAAGGAACTTTTAAGGCAGAAGACGCGAGTGCCTGCCCTTTTACCAGCTAACTTCATGCAACAAGGAAGTTAGCACCAAGCTACCAAGCTGCAGATAAAGGACTGGACCAGTTTCCTTCCAAACTGCACAACTGGATCTCACACAACAAGGACAACATCTTTGACCCTGGAACCACAGCTTTCTCTAGTCTGCTTCCTCAAACTCCTCCAACTTGGAATTACCAGCTTTTCTTCCATGGATTGGTAACGTATTGGGCTTACCTTAGCATTAGCAATTGCACACGGCTGAGCAAGGCTGTTCAACTTTGATTTCTGTGAATGTACCTGTATTGATTTGGTTTAATATTTTTCATTGAGTTTTACTGTTGTGATATTATTTGTAGTCAGGATATTTGGGTAGCTGGCTTTGCCACATCTGATGTGTTAATTTATGCCACATAGATAAGGTCTTGCATGCAAACTAACCATCTTTTCTAACCCACTGCATTATCTGACACACATTAAGATCACATACATAAACTGTGAATTGGATTTAAACACAAACATACACATTCAGAGAATCTCAACCCCCACATCACACCCACTTTTGTCCTTCCTGAGTATATGTGCTCCGAAGAACAAAGAGGCCATGTGGTGAAATCCTGGCGGCCATCTTTGATCTAGCTATTAAGGCTCTCTTTTTGCCCTATGAAGAGCTGTATCTGTATGGGCGCGGAGTCTGTGACGTATGTGTGTCTGTCTCAAGCAAGCCCCCAGGAAGAGCGCCGCTCATTGATCCCAACTTTCGTAGTGGCCAAACGGCGGTAGTGCAACTTCTGTGTCCGTCATGTGATGCCATTGGGCCGAAAAAGACTTTTGACAGTGTGACGTTGGGACCCTGTGACCAAGTCATGTGACCGAGCGGACGCTACTGCGCATGTTCCATGTGCCCACAGGAATGAACGGGGCCCCGCCTCCAACGTTGTATCCAGTTCTCTTATTACATCCATGGAAGAGTGCTGAAAGTTGATCCCAACTTTCGTAGTGGCCAAACGGCGGTACTGCAACTTCCTTGTTCGTCACGTGATGCCATTGGGCCCAAAAATACTTTTTCCCATAGACTTACATTGGGAAAGAGATGTCTGTAACTCAGCAGATGATTTTCTTTTAGGTAAATCAACTACCCTGTACGGACACTCTAATAGCCCTTATTTAAATCATTAGGTCCTAAAAGTTGTAAAACACATTAAAAGCCGAATCCAGAGTTATTTCCCTTCCTCCGTTCATGTGAATGAGACCCAGACCGAGGCTGGAGTGCAAGCCGTGACAACGATGTGACGTTGGGATCCCGTGACCGAGTCATGTGACCGAACGGACGCTACTGCGCATGTTGCATGTGCCCAAGATTCGGGTACTTTTCCAGACGGAAGTAGGCTTCATGCGTCACTGAGCAACTTTCATGGGAATGAACGGGGCCCCGCCTCCAACGCTGTATC
This sequence comes from Sebastolobus alascanus, assembly GCA_916701645.2. NCBI lineage: Eukaryota > Metazoa > Chordata > Actinopteri > Perciformes > Sebastidae > Sebastolobus > Sebastolobus alascanus. The sequence continues at coordinate 278,403 of CAKAOJ020000394.1, forward strand.
CAGTTCTCTTTATACATCCATGTCTGTGAAAGGGAGCCATAGGAGAGAGGGAAAGAAGGAAATGCCAAAGGGAGTCTCAAAGCGGGGTGGCTTAAAAACATTACATGACAATTTGTAGTCGATGTTCGCGATATAGTCATTTTATACACCGCGCGTGGGACAAGCCACGATACATCGACTATATTCGATGTATCGCCCACCCCTATGTGGAAGTACTGATCTGCCTCAGATCTTTTCAGATTGTTCATCGCTTCACCGTCTGTAGCAACAGAGTCAATAAATTAGCTAAATATGCTAGTGTACGTTATCTGAGGCCACTTCTTCAGGTGTCCTCCCATCCCTCCATAGTAGAAGTCAGAGCTATGATCATATTATCCCGTTTGAGCTGTAATAGGTGGTGTTCACACATGTTTTACTAGATTATTTTTAATACAATCGCTCTAGGAGAGAGAATTAGCATACTGTTAACATGGAAAACGGTTTGGTAGAAACAGACTGTTTAAGCTTGTACAGTGATGTAAACTTGAGTTTTCGATCAAAATTAACTCAGAATGAAAATCTGCTGTAGACACGACAGCTTATTGAAACTTACCTTATTTCAAGGGTTTCTTGTGTAGAAACTCGTCTCTGTTCACTTTTGGTAGGAACAGTACAGTGATGAAAACTTGAGTTTCTACCCTAGTTCCACAGGAGAACATTTTTATTATCTCATTCCCTCGAGTTAGTAACTCGTTCCCTCGAGTTACTACTACTACTAACAAGTTACTTCATAGAGCACTTTTTCCAATCATTCCTGAAAGTCCACGCATTGCTGATGTACGGAGTCCCCCTAGATGATGAACTTCGGTAAAGTTGGAAAGATATTGACAGATTCAAACTTCCCGGATCAATAACTCATAACCAAAACGTTGTTAAAACACAAACGAGGGCTCTTTCTCTCTGTAGTTAGGTAGACAACGAGCTATAACCTAATTTTAATCAAAACGAGCCGTCCTCCTAGCTGGACACATAACATTGGTCTCTATGCGCAGCTGGCTGTCAGACGAGTGGTCAGGGACTGTCTACAAAGTGCAACGCCGCAAAGAGAAATATATTCAATAACTTCAGTATTATACAGCGTAGTACCACCAAAATTACTTCACACATCAATGATCTCCTCATATTTGTACTACAACACTTAGTTAGGGAAAATATGCTTTTTTGCATAGTTTTGGTGAATTTTTAAATGCGAAAAATATTCGATAACTTTAGTAATGCAGTGTAGTACCATCAAAATTACTTCACACATCAATAATCTCCTCATGGTTGTACTACAGCATTTAGTATGAAACAATATGATTTTGCATAATTCTTTTGAATTTTTAATGGGAAAAGTATTCAATAACTTCAGTATTATGCAGTATAGTATCACCAAAATCACTTCACACATCAATGATCTCTTCTTGATTATACTTTATGAAGTAATTCGAGGGAACGAGTAACTATCTCGAGGGAACGAGATACTAACTCGAGGGAATGAGTTACTAACTCGAGGGAACGAGATAAACATTTTCTCCTCGGCTCCGTAAGTTTGCATCATTTTCCATTTGCATTTCACCCCTTGTTTATTTCCCCAAAGATATTTTTTTCTGTATTTTTTCCTTTATACATTTCTTTTTGTTGTAGCAGTCCACCACCTGAGGGCGCAGCACTACAATACATGTCAGGGAGAGAATCAGAAAGAGGAAAAGCAAAGTTTGAACAGAAGATGATTGAGATCAGATCCAGACCTGACTAGATAAAGGATTTAAGAGGAAGAATGCTGTAATGACCTACTATTCAGATCAGCACAGCTGATGGCTCATTGTAAAGTTAGAGACTCATGAGCCTTTTAATGACCTGCTGAGTTCCACTTTCTACTGAATCATAGAGCTTTTTCACAGGAGACATGTTGAGGGATCATATTACGAAAAGCACAGGTGTTACTGAAAACATTAACATGGCTGTGTTGTATTCAACATCACAGAGTGACACTGAATTATTGATTTCTTAAGTAAGCAGCCGTGTGATAAGTGGGATAATGTACAGCTAGCCAGTCATTGTTGTGAAAGAAACCCCTTCAGGGCGCTTCGCTTCGGGGTATCGCCCTGTCGCTTCGGGGCATCGCCCTGTCGGGGTTTCTCACAACAATAACCGGCTCGCTGTACATTATCCCTTACATATATATTAGGAAGAACTATAGTTATTTTTTTTTTTTTACCATTTTCATCATTAACTCTGTGTCCCTGAAGTCATTTTCCACCGTTAGTAGTTTCTCGCCCTTCAAAAAAAAAAGACTACAATTCCATTGAGACCATTTTCAGGAAGTGACATATTTCTTTTGGAGGGAACTCAAAGGAGTAAATTAGGGTGAGCATAAACATGCATTCATGTTTCATGATGTTAATTTGACTCTTAAACACTCTTAAAGTTACACCCTATTCCGCTAAATTATGTCCAATCCAGTTGGTCAAAAAATGTAAAAACATATTTGATATAGATACAGTATACAAGCTCAGCTCATGTGTAGAAGGTTAGCTAGCTAAATCTGGATCAGTCACAAAGCTGTGGCTAACTTAGCTCACAAGTTTCCACCCTGTTTGAGTGCCTGAACTTGGCCAATATGTTTTCCTGGCAGTTAAATATGTCACTATTCTTATATAATGCAAAAAAAGACATTCATTGTTCCTCTCCTCTTGGTGGAGGCGCTGTAAGACAAACAAACACAACTTTTTTTTTCAGATTACCTGTCTCATGCACTACTGTCAGGATATAGTGACCGTTTTATAAAAATAACTTTTTTTAATCATATTTGCTCCATTTCTACCCACTGCTGCTTTAAGAACAGTACTTGAGTGTTTGAAACAGATTTAAAAACAAATGCTGAATTTCATCTGAAATTAAAAGACTCATATTTCACTTTGTGCAGCATTCTTTATTATGACAAAAATATGAAAACTAATGTACAGAGCAGCATCATTGCGTATCATTTAATGTGGCTTAAACATCGTAGTCGTAGTGATGGAGCTGGTGGCGGTAAATATGTCTCTCAGTGAGTGTGAGCCGGCGATGAACAGATGAATGTGTGTTGGGTTTCGGGGGAGCAGCTCGTGGAGATCCAGCTTCTGGGGTTTTCAACCAGCACACAGTCCGAGCCGACGTCAGACTCACCGCGACCTGGCGGCGCCCCCCGCAGTTTGGAGAAGGACACTGACCGACCGTCAGCCCACATCCAGTGCCCCGCACCTCCAGACAGACCTGAGAAACATAAAGAATTAGCAACAATTAACGCAGTTCGCCTCAGGTTTCAGGTGATTATACACTAATGAAAACATAGCTATGAATGTTATAGTCCCATTCCTGTTAATAGCTCCCCCAAAATGTTACACACTGTTTGTACGAGTGGTTCTTGCATGAGGCCCATCATTTTTTAATTGGGAAATGATCTGACAGCTGTGTTAAGTGCACGTTGTGGCATGTTGGATGTGTCACTCAGGCGTTCAGCATGTTGTGATGAAAGCAACCACTCACCGATCCAAAATGGCTTTCTCCCTGCAAACTTCCACAGCCAGGTCATGTCTCTTCTGGACCGTACACTGGTCAGGCTGCTGTTAAACCTGACACACAGACACACGAGTCAAACACACATCTAAAGTGGTGTTCACACACTCACATACAACTAAAGTCAAGTGAAACATGATACATGTGCAGTCATCTAAACTCAGGTTTCCACCCTGTTGGACAATGTTTTATGCATTTTATTGTCATTTAAGTTCATTACAGTTAGGCTTGAATTTATTTCCCTGCTCAAGTTATTATTCTTTCACAGTTGTGATGAAATCCTTGAAAATGAACTGAAATGAAAATCACATCTGATCATTAAAGTTTAGATCTTTTTCATTTAATGCTATGTTACCCAGCCAGGGGTCGGGGGTAATATTCCGAGAAAAAAAATATGAATTTCCAAGATTATATTCAATGTCAAGGAAAAAACTTGAATATTCTCTGAGATTAAAGTGGCAAATTTCCAATAAAAAAAATAACACTAATTTGCAAAGTTTATAAAAGTCGCAAATTTACGACTTTATAAAAACTCGTAGAAATAGAGGAGTGAAAAATAACCTTGCAAGTGGAACGATGTGGTTCCCTACAACCCCCTCACACACACACACTATTTTTCATCACCGCGGTTTTGCACTGCACTATTTTTAAAACTTTTTACTCATAAATGTATGATTTAATAATCTCACAAATTTGTGACTTTTTCTTTTAAATTTTTCACTTTAATCTCAGAGAACTTCAGAGTTCTTTTCTTGGAAATGTATTACTTAAATCTTACATCTTAAATCTTAAAAAAAAAAGAAATTTCGGAATATTGCCCCGATTCTCCTGGCTGCATGATTATTATTTTCTTGTACCCCAATGGCCCTAATCTGCCATCGTACCAAAAAGACTTAAGGTGGTATTTGGGTGGAATAAACCTTGAAAAAGGCAAGTTCTTAGACGAAAGGTGATATTTGGGTGGAATAAACCTTTAAAGCTGCAATTCCTTAGACTTAAGGCGGAATTTGGGTGAAATAAAGTTTTAAGCCAGTAAGTCCTTAGACTTAAGGTGGTATTTGGGTGGAATAAACCTTCAAGACTGCAAGTCCTTAGACTTAAGGTGGTATATGGGTGGATAAACCTTTAGGACTGCAAGTTCTTAAACTTTAGGTGGTATTTGTGTGGAATAAACCTTTAAAAGGAAAAATTCTTACACGAAGACTTAAGGTGGTATTTGGGTGGAATAAACCCTTTAAAACGGAAAGTTCTTAGACTTAAGGTGGTATTTGAGTAGAATAAACCTTTAAAACGGCAAGTTCTTAGACTTAAGGTGGTATTTGGGTGGAATAAACCTTTAAGACGGCAATTCCTTAGACTAAGACTTAAGGTGGTATTTGGGTGGAATAAACCTTTAAGGGTGCACTTCCTTAGACTTAAAGTGGAATTTGTGTGAAATAAACCTTTAAGCCTGTAAGTCCTTAGACTTAAGGTGGTATTTGGGTGGAATAAACCTTTAAGACTGCAAGTTCTTAAACATAAGGTGATATTTGTGTGGAATAAACCTTTAAAAGGATAAATTCTTAGACTAAGACTTAAGGTGGTATTTGGGTCGAATAAACCTTTAAAACAGAAAGTTCTTAGACATAAGGTGGTATTTGAATAGAATAAACATTTAAAACGGCAAGTTCTTAGACTTAAACTGGTATTTGGGTGGAGTAAACCATTAAGACTGCAAGTCCTTAGACTTAAGGTGGTATTTGAGTGGAGTAAACCTTTAAGACTTCAAGTCGTTAGACTTAAGGTGGTATTCGGGAGGAATAAACCTTTAATACTGTAAGTTGTTAGACTTAAGGTTGTATTTCGGTGGAATAAACCTTTAAGACGGCAATTCTTTAGACTTAAGGACGTATTTGAGTGGAATACATATTTAAGACTGCAATTCCTTAGACTTAAGTTGGTATTTGGGTGGAATATACCTTTAAGAATGCAAGTCCTTAGACTTAAGGAGGTATTTGGGTGGAATAAACCTTTAAATCGGCAAGTTCTTAGACTTAAGGTGATATTTGGGTGGAATAAACTTTTAAAATGGCAAGTTCTTAGACTTAAGGTGGTATTTGGGTGGAATAAACCTTTAAAAGGACAAGTTCTAAGACTAAGACTTAAGGTGGTATTTGGGCGGAGTAAACCTTTAAGACTGCAATTCCTTAGACTTAAGGTGGTATTTGGTTGGAATATACCTTTAAGACTGCAAGTCCTTAGACTTAAGGTGGTGTGTGGGTGGAATAAAAACTTTAAGACTGCAAGTCCTTAGACTTAAGGTGGTATTTGGGTGGAGTAAACGTTAAAGAATGCAAGTTCTTAGACTTAAGGTGGTAATTGGGTGGAATAAACCTTTAAACGGACAAGTTCTAAGACTAAGACTTAAGGTGGTATTTCGGTGGAATAAACCTTTAAGACAGCAAGTCGTTAGACTTAAGGTGGTATTTGGGTGGAATAAACCATTAAACGCTCGTTGTCATTTTCACTGTACAAACGTCGAAGTTTTAAGACTGCAAGTCGTATTTGAGAGGAATAAACCTTTAAGACTGCAAGTTCTTAGACTTCAGGTGATATTTGGGTGGAATAAACCTTTAAAAGAACAAGTTCCAAGACTAAGACTTAAGGTGGTATTTGGTTGGAATAAACCATTAAGACTGCAAGTCGTTAGACTTAAGGTGGAATTTGGGTGAAATAAACCTTTAAGCATGTAAATCCTTAGACTTAAGGTAGTATTTGCATGGAATAAACATTCAAGACTGAAAGTCCTTAGACTTAAGGTGGTATTTGTGTGGAATAAACCTTTAAGACTACAAGTTCTTAAACTTAAGTTGGTATTTGTGTGGAATAAACCTTTAAAAGGACATTTTTTTAGACGAAGACTTAAGCTGGAATTTGGGTGGAATAAACCTTTAAAACGGAAAGTTCTTAGACTTAAGGTGGTATTTGAGTAGAATAAACCTTTAAAACAGCAAGTTCTTAGACTTAAGGTGGTATTTGGGTGGAACAAACCTTTAAGACGCCAATTCTTTAGACTTAAGGAGGTATTTGAGTGGAATAAACCTTTATGACTACAAGTCCTTAGACATAAGGTGGTGTTTGGGTGGAATAAACCATTAAGACCACAAATCCTTAGTGTTAAAGTGGTATTTGGGTGGAGTAAACCTTTAAGACTGCAAGTCGTTAGACTTAATGTGGTATTTGGGTGGAATAAACCATTAAACGCTCGTTGTCATTTTCACTGTACAAATGTTGTAGTTTTAAGACTGCATGTCGTATTTGAGTGGAATAAACCTTTAAGACTGCAAGTTCTTAGACTTCAGGTGATATTTGGGTGGAATAAACCTTTAAAAGGACAAGTTCTAAGACTAAGACTTAAGGTGGTATTTGGGTGGAATAAACCTTTAAGACAGCAATTCCTTAGACATAAGGTTGTATTTGGGTGGATAAACAATTAAGACTGCAAGTCGTTAGACTTAAGGTGGAATTTGGGTGAAATAAACCTTTAAGCCTGTAAATCCTTAGACTTAAGGTAGTATTTGCGTGGAATAAACATTCAAGACTGCAAGTCCTTAGACTTAAGGTGGTATTTGGGTGGAATAAACCTTTAAGACTACAAGTTCTTAAACTTAAGTTGGTATTTGTGTGGAATAAACCTTTAAAACGGCAAGTTCTTAGGCTTAAGGTTGTATTTGGGTGGAAAAAACCTTTAAGACGCCAATTCTTTAGACTTAAGGAGGTATTTGAGTGGAATAAACCTTTAGGACTACAAGTCCTTAGACATAAGGTGGTATTTGGCTGGAATAAACCATTAAGACTGCAAATCCTTAGTCTTAAAGTGGTATTTGGGTGGAGTAAACCTTTAAGACTGCAAGTCGTTAGACTTAAGGTGGTATTTGGGTGGAATAAACCATTATGACTACAAGTCCTTAGACATAAGGTGGTGTTTGGGTGGAATAAACCATTAAGACCGCAAATCCTTAGTGTTAAAGTGGTATTTGGGTGGAGTAAACCTTTAAGACTGCAAGTCCTTAGACATAAGGTGGTGTTTGGGTGGAATAAACCATTAAGACCGCAAATCCTTAGTGTTAAAGTGGTATTTGGGTGGAGTAAACCTTTAAGACTGCAAGTCGTTAGACTTAATGTGGTATTTGGGTGGAATAAACCATTAAACGTTCGTTGTCATTTTCACTGTACAAATGTCGTAGTTTTAAGACTGCAAGTCGTATTTGAGTGGAATAAACCTTTAAGACTGTAAATTCTTAGACTTAAAGTGGCAGTAGGCAACAATTTTTCGGCATAATTTGGCAAAAATTCCGTAATAACCTTTCAGCATATTGTAATTCAAGTGGTCTGAGAGAAAACTAGACTTCTGCTCCTCATCAGGGCTCTGTTTTCAGGCTTTAGAAAAATCCAGCCCGTGACGGCAGATTTTGATCAATCACAGGTCATTTCAGAGAGAGAGAGCGTTCCTATTGGCTGTGCTCCGGTCATGTGACCAGAACTTGGCTTCCTTCAACAGATTTTACAATGGCGGCCGCGTCACAAACTTTCTCATTTTACAGCTCAACAGTACACTACAAGATGATTCTGAAAACATTTGAGGTGAGAAATAGGCATGACAGTAACAGAATATTTATTCATATTTGATCAGCACTGCCTAGTTTGACCGTTTGGTCGGAGTTCGCGAGTGATTGACAGTCGGCTCTCATAGAAGGCAGCTGGACAGCGGACCTTATTTTCCTCCGGTAAGTGAAATCCTTCAGATGCCGTTAGGAGCACCGGTGGACACAGTAGTACACAGAGGAACATGATTTTTTTCAGGTTACCTGTTTCATGTACTACTGTCACGATATAGCGGCTGTTTTCTAAAAATAACCTTTTTAAATCATATTTGCGCCAATCTCGCATACTGCAGCTTTAAGGTGGTATTTGGGTGGAATAAACCTTTAAAAATCAAGTCGTCAGACATGAAGTAGTATTTCGGTGGAATAACCGTTTAAAACTACAAGTCGTTAAACATAAATTAATATTTGGGTAAAATAAACCTTTAAAACGGTAAGGTCTTAGTCTTAAGGTGTTATTTGGGTGGAATTAACCTTTAAAAATACAAGTCGTTAGACATGAAGTAGTATTTGGGTGGAATAACCGTTTAAAACTACAAGTCGTTAAACATAAATTAATATTTGGGTAAAATAAACCTTTAAAACGGTAAGGTCTTAGTTTCAAGGTGTTATTTGGGTGGAATAAACCTTTAAAAATACAAGTCGTCAGACATGAAGTAGTATTTGGGTGGAATGACCGTTTAAAACTACAAGTCGTTAAACATAAATTAATATTTGGGTGAAATAAACCTTTAAAACGGTAAGGTCTTAGTGTTAAGGTGTTATTTGGGTGGTATTAACCTTTAAAAATACAAGTCGTTAGACATGAAGTAGTATTTGGGTGGAATAACCGTTTAAAACTACAAGTCGTCAAACATAATTTAATATTTGGGTGAAGAAAACATTTTAAACTACAATTCTTTAGACATAAAGTATTATTTCGAAGGAATAAACCTTTAAAAGTACAAGTCATTAGAAATAAAGTAATATAAGGATGGAATAAACCTTTAAAACTACAAGTCGTTAGGCGTTATGTAGTATTTGGGTGAAATAAACCTTTAAACCTACAAGTCGTGAGACATAAAGTAGTATTTGGGTGAAATAAACATTTGAAACTACAAATAGTTAGACATAAAGTAGTATTTTGGTGAAAAAAAAACTTAAAAACTACAAGTCGTTAGAGATAAAGTACTATTTGGGTGAAATAAACCTTTAAAACTGCAAGTGATTAGACAAAAAGTCGTATTTGGGTAGAAAAAAACATTTTGACGGCAATTCCTTAGACTTAAGGTGGTACCTTTCTTTCACCTATGCAACATCGCTAAATCAGGTCTTCTTTATCCATGGCCGATGCAGAGATTCTAATCCACGCCTTTGTATCTTCCAGACTGGATTACTGTAATAATTTGCTCTCAGGTCTGCCTCGTTCTAGTACCAGAAGCCTTCAAATGGTTCAGAACACTGCAGCTAGAATCTTAACTAAAACTAGAAAATTTGACCATATTACAACAGTTTTAGCTTCATTACACTGGCTCCCGATCCATGTTAGATCAGATTTTAAAGTGCTTCTGATGACCTATAAAATTGTAAATGGGTACTCCCCTTCCTACTTGTCTGACCTACTTAAATCTTATACTCCAACCAGGACTCTCCGCTCTCAGAATACAGGGCTCCTGTCTGTCCCCAGAGTGAAAAAGAAGTCAGCAGGCGAAAGGGCCTTTTCTTACCGAGCCCCTTTCCTCTGGAATAACCTCCCTATAGACATCAGACAGTCAGACTCTGTGGAGGTCTTTAAATCCAAACTCAAAACCCATCTTTTTGCCCTAACTTTCAATTAGTTAGCTGGTGGGTCGGTCTCAGTCTCAATTTATTATTTCAGCCTAGCAGTCCTGCCGACGAGAACATTATTAATTTTAAGCCGCTGCCTCTCTATAACCCTCTGTTGTTGATGTCCCACAAGCACTGCTGTGTGCCTCGCTCTCTCTCTCTCTCTCCCCTCTCTCTCCTTTGAATCAGGCTTCTCCGTGATGGACCATCAGTCGCTCTGTGACGTTGCTCTGACTCTCTGGTGGTGCATGGTAGAGAGGAGGTCGTGTTGCTCGGGCTCTATCTATCGTGATGTGGAGAGGAGGTCGTGTTGCTCTGGCTCTATCGATCTGGCATGGAGAGGAGGTTGTGTTGCTCAGGTTCTACCTGTATGGCGTTGAGAGGAGGTTACGCAGCTAAGGCTCTATCTGATTGGCGTGGAGTGGAAGTCGTGCTGCTCTGGCTCTACCGGTTTTGACGTCAAGAGGAGGTCGTGTTGCTCTGGCTCTATCTGTTTGGCGTCGCCTGGAAGCTGCTTGACATCCTCCTGGATCCACCTTCTCACATATATTCACATTATATGTATTCATTTTTGTCATGAATTGTCTATGTTGTGTTTTCATTATGTGGTTACTCTGTACACGCAACATCTATTGCACGTCTGTCCATCCTGTAAGGGGGATCCCTCCTCTGCCGCTCTTCCTGAGGTTTCTTCCATTTTTCCTCCCTGTTAAAAGGGTTTTTTTGTGGTTAAGTTTTTCCTTAGCCGATGTGAGGGTTGCATTGTCAAGGACAGAGGGTGTTGTATTCTGTACAGATTGTAAAGCCCCCCGAGGCAAATTTGTGATTTGTGATTTTTGGCTATACAAATAAACTTGATTTGATTTGATTTGATTTATTTAGGTAGAATAAACCTTTAAAACGACAAGTTCTTAGTCTTAAGGTGTTATTTGGGTGGAATAAACCTTTAAAATGGCAAGTTCTTAAACTAAGCCTTAAGGTGGTATCTGGGTGGAATAAACCTTTAAGATGGCAATTCCTTTAAATTGAGGAGGTATTTGAGTGGAGTACACCTTTAAGACTGAAAGTGGTTTGACTTAAGGTGTTATTTGGGTGGAATAAACCTTTAAGACGGCAATTCCTTAAACTTAAGTTGGGATTTGGGTGGAAAAAAACTTTACGACGGCCAGTTCTTAGACTTAAGGTGGTATTTGGGTGGAATAAACCTTTAAGACGGCAATTCCTTAGACGTAAGGTAGTATTTGGTTGGAGTAAACCATTAAAATGGCAAGTCCTTAGACTTAAGGTGGTATTTGGGTGGAATAAACCTTTAAGACTGCAAGTCCTTAGACTTAAGGTGGTTTTGGGTGGAATAAACCTTTAAAATGACAAGTCCTTAGACTTAAGTTGGTACTTTGGTGGAATAAACCTTTGAAACGCCAAGTCATTAGACTTAAGGTGGTATTTGGGTGGAAAAAACCTTTAAGACAGCTAGTTTCTATACTTAAGGTGGTATTTAAGTGGAATAAACCTTTAAGACTGCCAGTTGTTAGACTTAAGTGGTATTTGGGTGCAATAAGCCTTTAAGACTGCAAGTCCTTAGACTTAAGGTAGTATTTGGGTGGAGTAAACCATTAAAATGGCAAGTCCTGAGACTTAAGGTGGTTTTTGGGTGGAATAAACCTTTAAAATGACAAGTCCTTAGACTTAAGTTGGTACTTTGGTTGGAGTAAACCATTAAAATGGCATGTCCTTAGACTTAAGGTGGTATTTGGGTGGAATAAACCTTTAAAACGGCAAGTCTTTAGGCTTAAGGTGGTTTTTGGGTGGAATAAACCTTTAATATGACAAGTCCTTAGACTGAAGTTGGTACTTTTGTGGAATAAACCTTTAAAACGACAAGTTCTTAGTCTTAAGGTGTTATTTGGGTGGAATAAACCTTTAAAATGGCAAGTTCTTAAACTAAGCCTTAAGGTGGTATCTGGGTGGAATAAACCTTTAAGATGGCAATTCCTTTAAATTGAGGAGGTATTTGAGTGGAATAAACCTTTAAGACTGCAAGTCCTTAGAGTTAAGGTGGTATTTGGCTGGAATAAACCTTTAAGACTGCAAGTCCTTTGACTTAAGGTGGTATTTGGGTGGAGTACACCTTTAAGACTGAAAGTGGTTTGACTTAAGGTGGTATTTGGGTGGAATAAACCTTTAAGACGACAATTCCTTAGACTGAAGTTGGGATTTGGGTGGAAAAAAACTTTACGACGGCCAGTTCTTAGACTTAAGGTGGTATTTGGGTGGAATAAACCTTTTAGACGGCAATTCCTTAGACGTAAGGTAGTATTTGGTTGGAGTAAACCTTTAAGACTGCAAGTCCTTAGACTTAAGGTGGTATTTGGGTGGAATAAACCTTTAAGACTGCAAGTCCTTAGACTTAAGTTGGTACTTTGGTGGAATAAACCTTTAAAACGCCAAGTCATTAGACTTAAGGTGGTATTTGGGTGGAAAAAACCTTTAAGACAGCTAGTTTCTATACTTAAGGTGGTATTTAAGTGGAATAAACTTTTAAGACTGCCAGTTGTTAGACTTAAAGTGGTATTTGGGTGCAATAAGCCTCTAAGACTGCAAGTTCTTAGACTTAAGGTGGTATTTGCTTGGAATAAACCTTTAAGACTGCAAGTCCTTAGACTTAAGGTAGTATTTTGGTGGAGTAAACCATTAAAATGGCAAGTTCGTAGACTTAAGGTGGTATTTGGGTGGAATAAACCTTTAAAATGGCAAGTTCTTAAACTGAGCATTAAGGTGTAATTTGGGTGGAATAAACCTTTAAGGTGGCAATTCCTTTAAATTGAGGAGGTATTTGAGTAGAATAAACCTTTAAGACTGCAAGTCCTTTGACTTAAAGGCCGTGTAAAGGAAATTCAGAGTTTTGTTTCTAAACACATTATAAATGTTGGAATATAATGTCTGAAAACATGTGCAAAGGTTTTGAAAATTGTCGTACTGGATTGTGGAGTTAGACTTTAAAACTGTTTTTGGCCACCTCTGTGTTCAGGATTTTGTGGGCGGGGCTAAATACCCCCTCGATGACGCGCCAAAGAGACCCCTAACGATGACGCGCCAAAGAGTCCCCTAACGTAGCTCCGCCCATCTTCACTAACCTCAAAGCCAAATAGAAACACGGACTAATGATAAGTTATATTGGCTAGCTCAGTCGATAGAGTGTGTTCCTCATGTTAATATGATCATGTTTTCAAATCCCGCCATAACCGTTGACATTTTACATCACTGTGTTTGTTCTGTATTGTATTTTTATGATTGTAATCCATCCCATGTCCTATGTATATTTATTCCGGGCGGGGGGCGCTGTAAAGCTCCGCGGCCGCGAGCCACCCTCGCCCCGAGCCTTACCAAGCCGACCGACCGCCTCGGATGAAAAGCGCCCGGCGGAGGCCAGCCAGCGCCGGGGAGAGAGGAGAGGGGAGAGGGGATCTCCTCTCCCCGGCGGAGGCCAGCGAGCGCCGGGGAGAGGAGATCCGCGAGGGGATCCTCCCACTCCGAGCGGCCGTTCTTAACCGAGTGAAATCACCCGGGGAAATGCGCGACAGGAGCCGTTACCGGCTCACAACGTCTACGGGCTGAGCCTCGCCACATTTCCCCAATCCGCCCGTCGGACGGCGATCATGGATGTATGAAAAAGAAAAAAAAAGGCGATTGGGCGCTGGGCTCTTCCCTCTTCGCTCGCCGCTGTGTTGTTTCAGCCGTTGATGTAGAGACAGGTGTCAGGTTTCAGCGCCCTCAGTGGCCACGCCCCCAGCGTCTCAGAGCAGAGAATACTGAGGATTTTTACATGATTTTGAAAGCTAATTTTATATACTCGGCGATTTTTTTAATCATTCAAATTTGGCTGGGTGGTTAGTAACACATTTTTCTGTGGTGTGATAAACCCAGAATGTATATTTATTTTTGCTTTACACGGTCTTTAAGGTGGTATTTGGGTGGAGTACACCTTTAAGACTGAAAGTGGTTTGACTTAAGGTGGTATTTGGGTGGAATAAACCTTTAAAGCGGCAATTCCTTAGACTTAAGTTGGGATTTGGGTGGAAAAAAACTTTACGACGGCCAGTTTTTAGACTTAAGGCGGTATTTGGGTGGAATAAACCTTTAAGACGGCAATTCCTTAGACGTAAGGTAGTATTTGGTTCGAGTAAACCAGTAAAATGGCAAGTCCTTAGACTTAAGGTGGTATTTGGGTGGTATAAACCTTTAAAACGACAATTTCATGGTCTTATGGTGGTATTTGGGTCGAATAAACCTTTAAAATGCAAGTCCTTAGACTTAAGGTGGTATTTGGGTGGAATAAACCAATAAAACGGCAAGTTCTTAGACTTAAGGTGGTATTTGGGTGGAATAAGCCTTTAAAACTACACGTCGTTAGACAAAAAGTAGTATTAGGGTGGAATAAACCTTTAAAACTACAAGTTGTTAGAGATAAAGTAATATTTGGGTGAAATAAACCTTTAAAACTACAAGTCTTTAGACATAAAGTAGTATTTGGGTGGAATATATCTTTAAAATTTGTATTTCGGTGATATAAACCTTTAAAACTACAAGTCATTAAACATTAAGTAGTATTTTGGTGGAATTACCTTTAAAACTACAAGTCATGAGAAAGAAAGTAGTATATGGACGGAATAAACCTTTAAAACTAAAATTCATTAGACGTTATGTAGTATTTGGGTGAATTAAATCTTTAAAACTAGTATTTCGGTGAAATAAACCTTTAAAACTACAAGTCGTTAAACATTATTTAGCATTTCGGTGGAATAAACCTTTAAAACTACAAGTCATTAGAAATACAGTAGTATATGGATGGTATAAACCTTTAAAACAACAAGTCGTTAGACGTTAAGTACACTGTAAACCCAAATTTATTTGTAATTAAACTTTTGAGTGGTCATTACTTATTCTTTCATGTTTTGTAAGAAACCGGTGTCATTACTAAATCAAATCAGTTGTTTGCACTAATCAGCTTAAATTTGCAGAGAAATAATCATGTTAAGCAGAGATAACTTAGTATGTTATGTTTCTGTAAGGGATAACTTAGTATGTTATGTTTCTGTAAGGAAGGGGAGGGGCCTATTTTAAATTCAAGGTGAGTTGGAGCTCTGTGCAGAGCGTGAAGGAAGAAGCAGAAGACCGTTACTATGGAGTAGAGAGTCCGCCCGTCCTTTCTGCTGCACCGGGGACTCTGTGAGAGAGCTGCGGGCTGGTTTCTGAAAGCAACGCCGTGGAATGGTGAGTGTGTCCGATATCTTTCAGGGGAAATTGATTAACGTTACCCAAAAGACCGCTGCGGTGACCGCAGGTTAGCTAAAGTTAGCTAAAGTTAGCTAAAGTTAGCTTAGCGTTAACGTGCCGACGGGTTTCTGGCGGTTCACAGTTTATGACGTTAACGTTTAACTTGTAACGTTACCGACAGTGCGGGACACACCGCGAAACACTTAGCCAGGGCGACCGGAGCGCCGACGGGCGACCAGTCAGTGTACCAGGGCTGTAACACCTGTTAGCATGTGGCTAACGCTAGCTAAGGTGTATTTGATGTGGTACTGTAACGTTACTGATTCAAAATGGTGTTTACGGTTAGCATTACATCATGAGTGATTTTTGTGCATTTATAGCAGTAACTTAGCTGACTTTCAAAGGACGAGATAATTAGTTTGTTAAGTTGGTTATTAGTTAACATTTTGAGATTAAACATTGAGCTAAAACATTGAGCTAACATTGGGCTAACATTGAGCTAAACATTGAGCTAAAAGTTTTCTTATGCTCTGTCGTTACAGGTTCATGTGAAGATGCAGTGGCCATGTAAGTATTGTGAGTTTGTAACGGTGAAAAGGGGTTACCTGTTAAAACATTACAGGCTAGAACATGGGAGTTACAGCAGAACAGTTCCTTTTCCTTGCTTACACCAAGACCGTTTTTTGCACATTTAATACCATTAATGCACTTAAAGTCCATTTGAATTGTGTATTTTTATGCAAATAACCACTATAGATTACAATAACAAAGGAAAGGGAAAACATTTAGAATTTCTGATGGTTTACACTGACTTTGGGACAGTTGGAATTATTTTTCGGGATGGTTCCGGGGCGGTGGTGAAAAAAGTGCTGTCAATTATAGTTCTCAGAAAGAAAATCGGAATCGGCAGGGCATCTCTACTTTCTTATAAGCATTAATTTCTTGTCATTCTAGCTATGTAACGTGTTGTCATTTTACTCCCCAAAAGACTACAGAGCCAACTGCTGTTCGGACATTGGTGCGCAGAGGGCTTCCCATTGTCCTTGGTGACAACCTCACAGACTTCTACAGAGTAGGCTTTGTAAGTAACCTCTTACGTTCTTATATGTATCTAAAAGGACCAGAGTTGGGTGATTTGTGTGTTTGTGTAATCTTCTCCAGCAGTCATAACCAATTCACACCTTCCCTCATGTGTCTGACTCTCTTGTGACTAGGCGACATTGCTTAACATTACTGATGGCTATTAAATGAGAAATGTCATGATTGTGCTCTTTTGTTTATATCGTTTATGAAGGACGCTGATGATGATGACTCATTCTGCCACATCGAGATTGGAATCCTCCAGGTTGAGCCTGAAGGTGCTGCGGTTGCATCTTCCCTGCATCTCAGTCCAGCCTCTTTGAAGGTCATCATTGAGGGAGAAGTTGTGATGGACAACATTAAAGACCTTCCTGAAGCTATGTGCCTTCTGTTTGGACTTTCATATGCACTGCATCTCAACTACCCCAAGTCTATGAAGTTCACATTCCAGTTCATCCAACAGGTACTTCTCACATTGCGCCAAAGTGAACTAAAACCAAGGTTACAAACCTTGAAGAACCAGCTTGCAATGTAAAGAAATGCTATGTTACACAACACAAAAGCCTCACATGGTTTCATTCCCCTTGGTCAACAATGACATAGGGAACAATCAGATGCTTTTATTTTGTATTATATAAGAAGTGATTCAAGTTTGAGGGACAGGAATATCCAGCCACTTGTGTTCTAAAGTACAGGATGTAGAAGTGTATGCTCAGGACTGCATATTAGTGCTAACTTCATTTGATTTATTACACGGCTTTGTTGAATAGTCAATTTCAGTAATTTCTTTACAGCAGACTGTTGATATGTTTAATATACCACAGATATGGCTGAGGTCTGTCGTCGGACGTTTTAGTGTTTTTGATTTAAGTAGTAAGTAGCCGTGTAATAAGCGGGATAATGTACAGCTAGCGGGTCATTGTTGTGAAATCCCCCCCTGTACATTACCCGTCCCCATTACATGTACCCTGTACATTACATAGTTAACAAAGTTAACTGTTTTTATCCAGTGAAGTTGAAGTTTTAGAGGCTTTTATGTAAGGGATAATGTATAGCTAGCGGGTCATTGTTGTGAAAGAATCCCCTTCAGGGCGATCGACCTGAAGCTATACATAATCCCTTACATAAAAGCCTCTAAAACTTCAACTTCACTGGATAAAAACAGTTAACTTTGTTAACTATGTAATGTACAGGGTACATGTAATGGGGGGGGGTAATGTACAGGGGGGATTTCACAACAATGACCCGCTAGCTGTACATTATCCTGCTTATTACACGGCTATTTACTGAAGAAATCAATATTTTCACACAAAAACGGTCCACCAGAGTCCGACATCAGAGCTGCGCCCATAGCAACGGTCTGTTATACATAGCAACGGTCTGTAATACATAGCAACGGTCTGTAATACAGAAATTACAGACCGCAGAACGCCGTGATTGACCAATCAGAATCGAGTATTCAACACAGCCGTGTAATAAACAGTTTTAATGCCTGTCTATATGTATCCAGTCATTCACATGGATATAGCAGATAATGTTAATGCTGTGTTCATATTTAAAACAATTATTTTTGTTGTCAATAAAATACATTGGCAAATTTAAATGTGTTGTTTCATTTCTTCCCTTCAATGCAATTTATTGAAACAATAAAATCGCAAAATCACAATAGTATAATTAAGTAAATTAGAAGAAAAGACATTAGTTGTATTAACAAATGACTTTAAGTAGCAATGAATAAACTTAAAATAATAATTTCATATAACTTAAGATTTTGAGTAAAGACTACTAATTTAAGCTTAATTATGTACTGCGTGCAATTAAGGTTCAACTTGACCTGTTTAGTTTCAGATTATGTAAAAACTTAAATGGTTTAGTGTAGCCGGTTTCCACGCAAATTTCTAGTAAACTCAACTTATTACGGTTAAGAGTGTAGTATTTGGGTGAAATAAACATCTGAAACTACAAGTCGTTAGACATAAAGTAGTATTTGGGTGAAATAAACCTTTTAAACTACAAGTCGTTAGACATAAAGTAGTATTTGGGGGAAATAGACCTTTAAAACTACAAGTGGTTAGAGATAAAGTAATATTTGGGTGAAATAAACCTTTAAAACTACAAGTCTTTAGACATAAAGTAGTATTTGGGTGGAATATATCTTTAAAATTTGTATTTCGGTGATATAAACCTTTAAAACTACAAGTCATTAAACATTAAGTAGTATTTTGGTGGAATTACCTTTAAAACTACAAGTCATGAGAAAGAAAGTAGTATATGGACGGAATAAACCTTTAAAACTAAAATTCATTAGACGTTATGTAGTATTTGGGTGAATTAAATCTTTAAAACTAGTATTTGAGTGAAATAAACATTTAAAACTACAAGTGGTTATACATAAAGTAGTATTTGAGTGAAATAAAACTTTAAAACTACAAGTCGTTAGACATAAAGTAGTATTTGGGTGAAATAAAATTAAAACTACAAGTCGTTAGACATAAAGTAGTATTTGGGTGGAATAAACCCTTTAAAACTACAAGTCGTTAAACATAAGGTAGTATTTGGGTGAATTAAATCTTTAAAATTACAAGTGGTTAGACATAAAGTAGAATTTGGGTGAAATAAACCTTTAAAACTACAAGTGGTTAGACATAAAGTAGTAGTTGGGTGAAATAAACATTTAAAACTACAAGTCATTAGAAATAAAGTAGTATTTGGGTGGATTAAACCTTTAAAACTACAAGTCGTTAGACATAAGGTAGTATTTCGGTGGAATAAACGTTTAAAACTACAAGTTGTTAGAGATAAAGTAGTATTTGGGTGGAATAAACCTTTAAAACTACAAGTCGTTAAACATAAAGTAATATTTGGGTGAAATAAATCTTTAAAACTAGTATTTCAGTGAAATAAACCTTTCAAACTGCAAGTCGTTAAACACTATTTAGTATTTCGGTGGAATAAACCTTTAAAACTACAAGTCGTTAGACGTTATGTAGTATTTGGGTGAAATAAACATCTAAAACTACAAGTCGTTAGACATAAAGTAGTATTTGGGTGGAATAAACCTTTAAAACTACAAGTCGTTAAACATTAAGTAGTATTTGGGTGAAATAAACCTATAAAACTAAAAGTCGTTAGACATAAAGTAATATTTGGGTAAAATATACCTTTAAAACTACAAGTCGTTAAACATAAAGTAGTATTTGGGTGAAATAAACCTATAAAACTACAAGTCGTTATACATAAAGTAGTATTTGGGTGGAATAAAACTTTAAAACTACAAGTCGTTAGACGTTATGTAGTATTTGGGTGGAATAAACCTTTAAAACTACAAGTTGTTAGACATAAAGTGTTATGTGAGTGAAATAAACCTATAAAACTACAAGTCGTTATACATAAAGTAGTATTTGGGTGGAATAAAACTTTAAAACTACAAGTCGTTAGACGTTATGTAGTATTTGGGTGGAATAAACCTTTAAAACTACAAGTCGTTAGACATAAAGTTTTATGTGGGTGAAATAAACCTATAAAACTACAAGTCGTTATACATAAAGTAATATTTGGGTGGAATAAAACTTTAAAACTACAAGTCGTTAGACGTTATGTAGTATTTGGGTGGAATAAACCTTTAAAACTACAAGTGGTTATACATAAAGTAGTATTTGGGTGAAATAAACCTTTAAAACTACAAGTCGTTAGAAATAAAGTAGTATGTGGGGGATATAAACCTTTAAAACTACAAGTCGTTAGAAATAAAGTAGTATGTGGGGGATATAAACCTTTAAAACTACAACTGTTTAGACATAAAGTAGTATTTGGGTGAAGTAAACATTTAAAACTACAAATCTTTAGACATTAAGTAGTATTTGTGTGGACTAAACCTTTAAAATTACAATTCCCTAGACATAAAGTAGTATATATGGGTTGAATAAACCTTTAAAACTACAAGTCGTTAGACTTAAAGTAGTATTTGAGTGGAATAAACCTTTATAACTACAAGTCGTTAAACATAAAGTAGTATTTGGGTGGAATAAACATTGAAAACTACAAGTCGTTAGACATAAAGTAGGGTTTGGGTGAAATAAACCTATAAAATTACAAGTCGTTATACATAAAGTAGTATTTGGGTGGAATAAAACTTTAAAACTACAAGTCGTTAGACATAAAGTAGTATTTGGAGAAAATAAACCTTTAAAACTACAAGTCGTTAGACGTTATGTAGTATTTGGGTGGAATAAACATTGAAAACTACAAGTCGTAAGACATAAAGTAGTATTTGGGGGAATAAACCTTTAAAACTACAAGCTGAAGACAAAAAGTAAAAAAAGTAAAAAAAAAAATGAAAGTGTGTTTTTGTGTTACTTACAGCAGTGAGCAGCTCCTCTCAGCGCTGGCCCAGCTGGCCACAGACGAGCCGATGATGTAACAGCGTCTCCTGTAGTGAGTCCAACTGTCAGGACAAGAGCTGCTGACTGACTTCCCTGTCTGAAAAAAGATAGAGAGAATTATCACAACAGAGACAACATTTTAACAATGAACAACCAGCTGTCCACACCATAGACTGTATATAAGAAGTCACCAATTGGTTTGTGGACTGCTCTTTTGAAGCACAACCGAATGCTGAATAAGACTTTTTCAAGCATCCAAAATGTTACAATTAACTTTCATGAACTTAAAACACACTGAAAGGGTTAAAGTTCGAAGACGAAAACACGGACAACTCCCAGACCAAACAATGCCGTGGTAGCGACCTGTCAATCATAAGGTAGCCACGCCCTAAAGCAGGGGTGTCCAAACTTTTTTCACTGAGGGCCACATATAGAAAAATATACGAAAGGCTGGGCCACTAGAGGTGAGGTATATCGCCTCACCTCTAGTGTATTAAAGTTAACAAAATCAATCAAATGTAGGTAAATTACAATTAATATTTGAATATGCTTAAAGAAAAAAAAATAAAATTTGAGTTTCAGAGACTTTGTTTCCTGAATTCTGGTGACTTTAAAACAATGAAAATAACAAAATAATAAGTACACCGCAACAGCATTTTATGTTGAACTTCTAATTTTACCTTTAAATCTCAGGAAAGAAAACTGAATAATTTGGCCCTCTGGCATAAACTTTGCATGTGAATATCTAGCATAAACTAATATTCATAAATTATAATTCATTTTTTTGCCACTGCCGTCCCTTTTTAGGATTATATTGCTTTACAGTTCAAGGAGTCAGTGATGCTGAATTCCTTATTAAAATTGTTTGAGAGTTTCAGCTGGGTCTCATACAGTATATCAGTAATACATCAGATCATCATTAATGTTTGTTGAGTCTTATTGGACCTATCACATTCAGACTCTGATGGGGGGGGGCATTTAGATTCCAGGGGTGGCCCGTGCAAGCCCCGGCCCCACTTTGGCCCCGCCCCTGGCAGACACATATAAGCAGACAGACAGAGAGAGATGGATAGTAAACAGCAGAGGATCAGAAGAAGCAGAGAAATGCGCTTCTGATGTAAACAGCCAGGCTTCAGCTCGAGCGGAGATTAATAGCGCGGCGCTTCCGTCCCCTAAGGGAACCGACGCGGCGCAAATACGCTGGCTCTGCGCCGTTATGAATCTCCCAGAGAACCTGATACCGACAGGGCAGAGGAGAGTACCGGCAGCTTGTGAGGAACTCCGGTACGCATGAAAAAGTCACGGTACGCCAAGGAGTGAAATGATTAAAATACTGCGTACCGCTACGTACCGGCCCACTTCGAGCACTGCTCATCTCTCATGACATGTTGAGCCAGGCTGCTAGCCCATAACTGCTTACTGCAAACTCTACACTCCCTCCCTCATCTCTCTCCCTCTCCTCCTCACTGTGGCCGCCGGGCCACAGTGAGGAGGAGCCAAACAGACTCATCATTCTTTTTGCGTGGCGTCGCATCAGAGGAAACTTGGCCTTTTCAAAACTCCGGTAGAAGTCGGGTAAGAAGAGAAGCTGATGCTGATGAACAGCTTGATTTCTTTCTCAATGACAGAAAAATCTTGGAAGCGCTGACTGAATTCTGTCATAAGAGATGTGATGACATACACATATTTCCCCTTTTTAGCAGAAAGGTTGGCCTCTGGAAAAGCAACTTTGATTTCGGACAGCGTGGGGAAGAGCGCAACATTGAAGTTGCGTAGTTGTGTCTCAAACAGACGAAGCTTCGCACGGAATGCTTTCATGTGTGCGTAAAGTTGTGGTACAAGCTGGTGTTTGCCTTGCAGGCTCTTGTTCAGTGTGTTGAGATGATCAGTAAGGTCAACTAGAAATGCCGAAGAGGTCGGTCTTTCTCTTTCAAAAACTGGTCAATTTCTGATCTCAGGGAATAAAACCACTGCAGCACGGAGGCGCGACTGAGCCAGCGCACATCAGATAGGAAAGCTTGAAATTCTCTGTGGTGGAGCCCTCGTGCTCGACATTAAGTGAAAACTAAGAAGTACAATACACTCAAGTTAAAGTTTCATGTGTGGGCCATATTTCATTATATTTTTAGAATTTGCTGCGGGCCAATTAAAAATGGTCCGCGGGCCACAGTTGGCCCGCGGGCCGTAGTTTGGACACCCCTGCCCTAAAGCATACCCCGCTTTATGGTCTATTTGACTCTAAATGGGACCATAACTTACTAAATGCTGTATTGAAGAAGACTTGAAACTAGCGATTCAGACCATTAACTCATGTTTACAATGTTTACTGAGGTAATAAATCAAGTGAAAAAATGTATGTGATTTGAGCAGCTGTCTTTGGGGTTTATGCTTCACAAGGAAATATAAAAACAGGAAAAATTGAGGGATTGTGTATAAGTCAAGTAGATTTTGATACTGAGATGAACTGTGTATTTGTACTTTGCGTTGGCGTAGCTCTGGGTGGTGTCTGGGTTCTGGATGATACATCTGAGGAGAGTCTCCGACTCGCAGGTCCTGCGGAGATCGACTGTGAGGCGACCGGCTCCACCCAGCATCACCCGGCTTCAGCTCCTCCACCCGGAGAGGAGTCAGACTGTGGAACTGATGGAGGAGGAGGAGGAGAACCACGCAGACATTAACACGGTGGGTGTGTGTTTTTATCTCACTGTGGATAAAAGGTGAGTCTTACCATCCAGACCTTCTGCTCAGACCTCCTCTCTCCTGACAGATGGACCTGAACACCAAACACTAAAATATCAGCCTTGTACAGAAGATTCACACTGAAACAAATAACACATTGAAGCACATTTAAACAATTCAGCATGCAGACTAAATTGCTAAATTTCAACAAGCAGTAAGGCGATTAGACTGTAAAAATAAAACTTTTAATCAGGACGAGAGAGAGAGAGATTCTGGCAGCAAAAACTGGTAGAAACACTCACCTTCAATCCTCCATGTCTGACCCTGTGTCCAATGCTCCCAGTGCTCCCAGTGCCCGTCCCAGGCTGCTGCCTGCTGTGGTAGTGGATGTGGCTGTAGCTGTCGGGGTTCGCTTGGTCCTGTGGTTCCCCCTCTCCGTAGTCCAGGTAGGGTCGGCGGTTTGGGACGTCGCCTCGCGGAGGGTGAGGCTGGTTTTCCCATAGCAACTCCGCCTCGATGTCGGTGACAGGGTCCTCCTCCGGTCTGCGAGGGTCAGGGAGGCGAGGAGGTGGAGGAGGTGGAAGTCGCGTCACGTCTTCCTCCACCCTCAGGTCGTCTGGATTGCACCGTCCTAACACACAGCAGAGAGGGGCTTTTTTCTTGGCAATATATAACTTTCCCAAAACTACTGCAAAAATAAAAAGATGCTGGATGTAAAAACACAGCAATGAAATAAGGAGCAAAACATCTGAACACATCTGTGACCGAATGCTTCGATAATAAATTTAGTGCAAAGGAGATTACTTTCTTTTTCATTGAAAGAGAGTCAAAAACATAAAAAGACATGTTTTCCCCTTTTATCTCAAATTTTTTCCCCTAAAGAAGCCTCCTTCCCTCACAAAACACTTTGAGAAAAAACATAAAACTGGCACATAATTATACCTCACGCCCATCCTGATCTAGACATCAAGATCCCAATTATACAGTACATTAACATGCATGAAAAATAATCAAAAACAACTAGGGCTGTCAAAGTTAACGCGATAATAACGCATAGCGCAAATTCGTTTTAACACCACTAATTTCTTTAATGCAACTTGAGATTTTCAGGTTGTAGCGGGCTCAGTTTTAAAGCTAAAGTGACAATACTATGATACTGGTATCATATGAAACTAGAAGTGCACTCGGAGAGAGCAAACCTCCGCCAAGGCAGGGTTTCATGTACGTCGCTGCACCCACCCTCGCCGTTCAGCTTGCGCCATCATCCACATGTGTTTTTGTTTATGTTGAGATCAGCTGTACCTCCCGAAGCAGCATAGCGGAGCATCTTAAAATCACTTCAGTGGAAGTGGTCAGAAAAAAAATAAAACTCACCTAAAGCGTCGTCTTCACTCTTTGCAACTGTCACCAAGTGTGCCTGTAAACTGTAATGTCACCGTGTTTGATGAGGAAAAAATGCAGCTGTCTCTCTGTCCTGGGTGACGCGTCATGAACGCGTCATCAGTTACACAGCCATGTCTTAAAGCATGTGGTGTTAATGCACAGGCAGAGCAGAGTTATTAAAAAAATTACCTAAGCCGGATCATGATCCAGATCGCCACCAAAATCTAATGGATTGTTCATTGTGCCACTTCCCACCCCTCCAAAAAATATCATTCAAATCCATGTCGGACTTTTGGAGTAATCCTCCAAACGGACAAACAAACCAACAAACCAACAAACCAACAAACCAACAAACCAACGCCGGTGAAAACATAACCTCCTTCCTAGGCCTTCGGCCTTGGCGGAGGTAACTAGAAAACCTAAGGAATCCTTTGGTATCAACCATGTCATACTAGCTTGTCATGAAGGAGGCTAAATAATGCTCCAAACTTATTCTAAATTTTGGCGAGGAAAAACTGGCATGGCCATTTTCAAAGGGGTTCCTTGACCTCTGACCTCAAGATATGTGAATGAAAATGGGTTCTGTGGGCACCCACGAGTCTCCCCTTAACAGACATGCCCACTTGCAGTTTGGGGCAAGATATAGTCAAGTCAGCACACTGACAGCTGCCTGTTGAGCTTTAGTTTGCCATGTTTTGATTTGAGCATATTTTTATGCAAAATGCAGTACCTGTGAGGGCTTCTGGACAATATTTGTCATTGTTTTGTGTTGTTAATTGATTTCCATTAATAAATATATACATACATTCGCATAAAGCAGCACATTTGTCCAGTCCCATGTTGATAAGAGTATTAAATACTTGACAAATCTCGCTTTAAGGTACATTTTGTACAGATAAACACTGTACGATTAATTTGCGATTAATTTGCGATTAATCACGATTAACTATGGACAATCACGTGATTAATCGCAATTAAATATTTTAATCGATTGGAAGCCCTAATAAAAAGAAAAGCTTTCCCCTTGTATCTCTCATTTTTCCCCCTAAAGAAGCCTCCTTCCCTCCCAGAACATGAAAATATGAAACTGGCACATAATTATACCTTATCCCCATCCTGATCTAAACATCAAGATCCCAAATATAAATTGACAAGCATGAAAAAGAAGCAAAAACAACAAACATCAACATCAAGCAGTTTGTGGTCTTTGCACAGCTGTATACAGACAGTGATCTGCTTCTGATAATGTTTTACCTCCTCTGGGGTCGATGATCTCGACACTAGCGGAGGTCCTCTGTCCCAGGACAGCGTTTTTGGGGTTTTTCAGGGTTACAGTGAAGGTCTCGTGGTTTTCCTCCAGACCGTCATCTATTAGGTAAATGTTCCAGGTTTTCACACTGACTCCTAAACAAGAGACAGCATGGAAAAAAGTAACCATCATACAGATTTTTGTATAGCAGGAGTAACCAGAGCTGCTGAATTTATCCAAAATACAAACATTGATTCAAATTTGCTGAATTTCAACAATGAGTTCTAACAAGATCAACAATCAATCTGAAGCTATCCGATTGGATGTTTCTTACAGCAATGCTCTCTGGGACTTGTAGTTGACCTCTCTTCTGAAGCAGAATTTTTTTTTTTTTAATTCTCACCATTTGTACTGATAATTCAACCAGGAGAGTTTCGTGTCCATCACAGTTTTGAAATTATGTCACAGAGAGTCTCCTTACAGTGTCTATGTTAACTGAAACAGAGTAGACCTGAACCGAGTCCAGTAGAGTCAAACCTGGGTCAAACTGGATGAGACCGGCTGTGCTGTGAGTGAAATCTCTGTCGAGTTTGGCCGATCCTTCCTCCACCTGCACAAACAGAGACATAAATCAAACACTGAGCACTGACTCATTAACTTCATTATTAAGTTGGGTTGATATCTGGTTTTGGCAGTACAGTCTTGAACCGGTTTGATTTTATGCAAACAGGCTGAGCCGACATTTGTCATTATGACACGTTCGGGAAAATTAAACAGTAGCCGACATCAGTAACCTGTGCCGACGGCGTCATAGTGCTAAATCCAGCTTTTATTGCATTAGTAATAAGCAATATGACAACGTGATCTGCAGCATCAGCTGACAGAGTCTAGAGACGGTGGAGGAAGGCGTCACACTTGTACCTGGATAGCAACGTACGCCGGGTCGACGCTCTTCCCGCTATGTTGGATCTGGATCTGAAGCGTCCCTGAGGTCTCACAGGTTCTGTAGCAGGTCGCTGACAACTCCACCCGAGACCAGGACAGCTCCAGTCTGCAGGAGACACTCAGCTGAATCCTTCATATACTGAACACACACTGCTGTATTTGAGCTACCCTATAATATAAGCAGTGTGTAAAGTAATTAAAAGCTGCAACAGTGTTGAATACATTAATGGATCAATCATTATAATCCAATAATATATATTCTGAAATGGGTATAAACGAGTACTTTTACTTTTTGGTACTTTAAGTATATTTTGATGCTAATACTTTTACGATTTTGTTGAATGAAACAGAGTATTTCTACACTGTGGTATTGCTACTTCAACTTAAGAAAAAGAGTACTTCCTCTTAAAGCAGCAGTGGGTAGAATTGGAGCAAACATGATTAAAAAAGTTATTTTTTATAAAATGGTCACTATATCCTGACAGTAGTGCATGAGACCGGTAATCTGAAAAAATTCATGTGCCTCTGTGTCCTCTGTGTTCCTAATGGCATCTGCAAGATTTCATAGACCGGAGGAAAACAACCAATCCGAGCCGAGCTGGAGCCTTGCCGTCTCTGAGCAGCTGTCAATCACTCATGAACTCCGATCAAACGGTCAAACCAGGCAGCGCTGATCAAATATGAATTAATATTCTGTCGCTCTCTGAAATGACCTGTGATTGGCCAAAGTCTCCCGTCACGGGCTATATTTTCTAAAGCCTGAAAACAGAGCCATGTGGAGGTGCAGAAGTCTAGGGTGAATGAATATATTGTATTGAATATATTGTAATATTCAATTACAATATGCTGCAAGGTTATTATGGAGGTATGCAGGTTTAAGCTGTATCATATTTGTCTTATTAGAGTGGTCAACACTGACTGGTCAAAGTCCCATCCAATAAATGAACAAATTTAGGTTCCTGTGCATCGGTCGGATCCTTTCCTTTTACAAACCTACATGTTGGGCAGCATGGTGTTTCCTGCCGGGTCGGTGAGGCGGAACTGGAAGCTATCGGCCGTCACCTCCATGTCAGCCGGAAGGACGAACAACACGGCACGCTGGTCCACGTCCCGCTGGGTGAAACGACCTTTGATGTAAGCTCCTGGCAGGACGGGAAGCTTCAATCCAACTGAACATACAGTATATGTATCCATATCTAATATATCTGTTACTGCAGCTTTAAACTGACACACAGCCCACCTGTGAGAGCGTTCTCCAGGTAGCCAAAGTGGGGAGGCCTGCTGATGGAGAACTCCAGCTCCTCTGTGGGACTGTCGGGGTCGGAGGCCTGCAGATGTTTGGAAGTGATGAAGATGCCGTAACGCCCGCCGCCCAGATCCACCACCATGCTGGGACTACGTCTGGTGGTCAGACTGGGAGGTAACCTGTCCACCCGGTACACCTGAACACAACAGAAGACTTTTATTAAAAAAACATTTAGTGCACGAAGAACAAAGGAGATCTGACGGTCTGAGTGGATAATCTGGTTTTACTACACAGTTATTTTGTTACGTATTAAAGATATGGACCCAAAGTTTAACTATAGGAAATCTCAGAGAGAAGTAAGTAAATACATGTACTACAGAATTGTACTTTAATTCAGTGGTTCTGGTACTTTAGACTTCATACTCCTCTTTATTTATTTGGCAGATAAAGTTATTGGTTACTCAGCAGATTGAGTTTCTTTGAACTGTTTTGTGTTATTATTAGGGCTGTCAAAGTTAACGCGATAATACGTTAACGGAATTTTTTTTAATGCCACTAATTCCTTTAACGCATTAATGCAATCGATCTTTTGGAGGTTGTAGCTGACTCAGGTTTAAAGCTAGAAGATACTAGTATCATATGAGAGTAAAAAACCTAAGGAATCCATTGGTGCCAACCATGTCATACTAGCTAGTAAATAACACTCCAAATTTATGCTAAATTTTGGCAAGGAAAAACTGGCATGGCCACTTTCAAAGGGGTCCCTTGACCTCTGACCTCAAGATATGTGAATGAAAATTGGTTCTATGAGTACCCACGTGTCTCCCCTTTACCGACATGCCCACTTTATCAGTGTCATAGTCACAGTCAAGTCAGAACACTGACACACTGACAGCTGTTGATGCCTGTTGGGCTTGAGTTTGTCATGTTATGATTTGAGCATATTTTTTATGCTAAATGCAGTACCTGTGAGGGTTTCTGGACAATGTTTGTCATTGTTTGTTAATTGATTTCCAATAACAAATATATACATACATTTGCATAAAGCAGCATATTTGCACACTCCCATGTTGATAAGAGTATTAAATACTTGAAAAATCTCCCTTTAAGGTACATTTAAACATATAAAATGTGCGATTAATTTGCGATTAATCACAATTAACTATGGACAATCATGCGATTAATCACGATTACATATTTGAATCGATTGACAGCCCTAGATATTTTTGTATGTTTCATCTTGTCTTATGGAACAAGTGGAAAGTAATTAAGAGTAATAACAAGAAATGCAGCATAAATGTAATAAAAAAACTGAATAATTTAAACACAAAGACATAATCTGAGGTTACATGTAAAATTACCATCAACCTGTTTATTCATGATCCTTACCGTTAAAGCTTCAGTAGGCAACGATGTTTTGGCATCATTGGGCAAAAATTCCATAATAACCTTTCAGCATATTGTAATTCAAGTGTTCTGAAAGAAAACTAGACTTCTGCACCTCATCATGGCTCTGTTTTCAGGTTTTAGAAAATCTTGCCCGTGATGGGAGACTTTGACCAATCACAGGTCATTTCATTGAGAGAGCATTCCTATTGGCTGTGCTCCGGCCATGTCAGCGGTGCTTGGTATTCCCTCGAGATCTTAACATGGCGGCCAGGTCACAAACTTTCTCATTTTACAGCTAAACAGTACAGAACAAACAGTAGAAGATGATTCTGAAAATATTTGAGGCGAGAAATAGGCATTAACGTAACATAATATTGATTCATATTTGATCAGCGCTGCCTAGTTTGACCGTTTGGTCAGAGTTCTCGAGTGATTGACAGACGGCTCTCATGGACGGCTGACACCAGATCAGCTCTGACTGGTTGTTTTCCTCCGGTCTGTGAAATCCTGCAGATGCCGTTAGGAGCACTGGAGGACACAGAGGAACATGCTTTCTCTCAGATTACCTGTTTCATGTACTACTGTCAGGATATAGCGACCGTTTTGTAAAAATAACTTTTTTAAATCATATTTGCTCCAATCTCGCTTTACTTACTTTTGTCATTGTGTTCATTTGGCTTTTGCACCTTCTTGATAATCTTTCATGTTTATATTTGGTTTTTATTTACACTCTATATATTTACACTCTTTCCCACTTTGAACTGCTACTGCTGAACAATAATTTCCATGGGGATAAATATAGTTTTATCTTATTTCATCTTATAATATGATCTGCAAAGTAATTACTGTCTCCAGCTGTCTGATACGTCCCTAATATTTCATTGTGAAGTGTTGTGGAAGAGAAGCAGAACGTCTCACAACATATAAATACATCTCTAAAGATGTTCCTGTTAGTTTGTCCACCAGCTATATGAATACAGAAAGAGAGATAAAATGACAGGCAACAAATCTCCCTCATGGTTCAGCTCCAGTATATTTCTGACCTGCTCACTGACTATACCCCCAGCAGATCTCTCAGGTCTGCAGACAGTGGCTTGTTGTGTGTGTGTATGTAGATATTGGGTGTATGTATTAATATGTTTTTTTATTCTCTTTATTGTTATACCACTTTTTTGCATATGCTTGATATTATTTTTGTAATGCCTTTTATTTTAAAATGTAAAGAAGTTTCTTTGTAATGAAATGTGCTCTATAAATAAAGCTGCCTGCTGCCTTCATTTTTATTTTTATTTTTTAATTTCTTGTGGCTTGTTCACATCTAGTTAAAGATGGGGTCTATGATGTTGGAGAGCTAGCATAATTTGAAAGTAGCATCGCCTCATGAGCTCCGTCTAAACCCACTCCCCTCCCCTCGAAACTCCTTCCAAGGCAACACATATTCACGAGCACCGCCGCATCGTAACTACTTCACATTTTTCGTAGCTATTTCATCACTAAATTCACTTCTGAAAAATGTTGAGGCGAGAAATCAACTGTGTAGATTTAGAATATTGACAGTTTTACGATGTTAGATGGCGAATCAAACATTTGCTCCACCGTTGTCGGAGTTTAGAAGCTCCACAATCTGCCGGCACAGCTAGCTAGCTCCTGCCGGGATCGCCTCCTCTCCACCCGTGCATTCACTCACACAGACCCCGCTATGAGCTGGCTGGAGCTCTCTCAAGAGACCGGTCTCGTAGACGAGGGGCTTTTATTTCCTTGTTGACGGATAGTTCTTTTAAATATCACAACACAAATGTCCATTATAAATTATCTGCCCTTTTGGAGTTGAAAAGCTCCACAATTGCCCGCGGGGGGGGGGGGTAGCTCGCTGGAGAGCCAGCCACAGAGCAGCAGAGTGGCGAGGGGAGCAGCCTCTGAGGGGGCAGAGAGATACTTGCTGAGACAACACGACCCTTTTTAACGTTACACTAATATCTGGAGGGAGATCAGTCCACTCGTTTGTTTCTGTAACGGAAAATGCAGTTTGAGTGACGTAAATTTTGTCGAGCAATGTTTTATATCCGCCGTCTCCCCTCGTTGATAATCCTGTTTGTCTGACTTCACTTTAAGCTATTAGAATAAATATTTTAAACCTGCAGTATCTTATAAAGTAAACTAACAGAACATAAACAACTAAATCAAAGTTGTATTTTTCGATAATATGGTAATCGTGGTACGAGTTCGTGCTTGTTATCCAGTGTTTTAAGAGCTGATTTTTCTCTTCCATTCTCCTGTAAACGTGCGGCGGCGACGCGCTTTGAGTTCACGCTGGTGCACGCTAAGGGTAGAGTACGAGCAGGGAGGCAGGGAGGCATCTGATTGGTTCTCTACTACTGGGCACAGAGGCAGTGAGTGGTAGACGTTTTTACAGGATTACAGCAGCTACAGATGACGGCTCTTTTCCGGTCTTTTTTCAGAGCTCATAAGAAATGGATCGCTGTCGGGGTGTAAAGACCATTTCAACCAATATAACAAAAAGTGTATACTGGATAAATCGTGGACCCCATCTTTAAATGCTGAAACAATTTGTTAAAAAACAAAAAACAAAAATAGAATCCACAATTATTTTGATAACCTTAAAAATTATTTATGCAGCAAAAATGCCAAACATTTTTTATTGCAAACACACAGATGAAGTGCTTTACGTAATATCCAGTGGTGGAGGAAGTATTCAGATCCTTTACTTACGTAAAAGTACTAATACCAAGTTAAAGTCCTGCATTGAAAAGTATAATCGTATAATCAGGAAAGTGTACTTCATTAAAATAATTAAAATCAGCTAATCTTCACGTTTGTGAAGCTGGAACCATGAAATGTTTTCACATCAAAAATGACTCAAACCATCAAAATAGTTAATTGTCTGTCAATTGACTAAGTGATTTATCGACTAACTGTTTCAGCTGTACTTGTAGAAACTATTAAAGAGTCTCATTCATAAAAAAACTTATTTTCTAAACTCTTTGTATGTTTTGCATGAAAACATCTCAATGTGTAAAGTAACTAAAACTTTCAGATAGATGTAGTAGAAGTATGAAGTAACATGAAAAGAAAATAGTCAAGTAAGTATAAGTACATTCAATTTGTACTTAAGTGCACTACTTGAGTAAATGTACATTCCACCACTGTTAATATCACAGTACACTGAGTATATTTGGGTTTTGGACTGTTGGTCGGACATAAAAAGCCATTTAAAGACGTCACCCTGAACTCTATTTTCTGACATTTTATGAACTAAACAATTTAATGATCTATGATGAAAATAACTGTCTGTTGCAGCCTAAAATCTAAATAAAACAACAGTTGAATAATCACAGAATTTCAACAAATAATACCCCTTTTTTAAAGTATATTTAAATGAATAAATGCATCCAACATGGCCTAATTCATTCGTCTGTGACTCACACAGTAAGACCTTTAATTCCTTTAACAACAGAAGGGTACTTTTACTAATTAAGGATTTTTATTGCAGTTTTTTTAACACTTACGGTAGTTTTATGTGAATAGAAGGCAGAAATAACCTGATTTCTTTTCTTCTTCTCTGATTTTACTGACTTTAAATAGCTGTGTGATCCCCAGAGTTATGACCTGTGTGTGTGTGTGTGTGTGTGTGTGTGTGTCAAATATGTATGAAGCCTTTAAATACTCACACACACAAACACTAAAATCTCTTCATACACACATAAACACACAAAGCAAAAATACTTGCATACTGTACATATCACACACACACACACTAGCCAACACATTGTCCAATCACAACCACTCTTCAGTCTCTCAGAGGCTCAGGACAGTCGGTCCGGCCAGCGCGTGTTAATCACCTGGCTGCCTCTCTCTGCCTGTGTGTGTGTGTGTGTCCATCTCAGAGCAGGTTGCATGCGATGTGTGTGTGTGTGTGTGTGTGTGTGTGTGTGTGTGTGTGTGTGTGTGTGTTTGTGTGTGTGTGTGTGAGTGTGTTCGTGTGGGGGGAGTGTCCTGGCTCACCTGCTGCTCTCTGCTTCAAATATTTATTTGTTTACTTCAGTCTTCCACCTGACAGTCGACAGCGCTACACCGACTACTGTCATCAAGATATTCTAGGTACTGTACTTAAGTACAATTGTAAGGTACTTGTACTTTACTTGAGTATTTAAGTTGTATGCCACTTAATACTTCTACTCTACTACATCTCAGAGGGAAATACCGTACTTTTTACTTCATACTACACTACATGCATTTAAATTCAAAATTCAAATTATGAATACAAAATATAATCAACTAATACATTATGGTGTATTATTATAGATCGAACTACTACTGAGTGATGAACACATTAATGCATCAATAATTATAATCCAATAATATAATATATTAATTAGTAGTTTTACTTTTGGTACTTTAAATAAAGTGTAATGCAAATACTTTGTGCTTTTACTTAAAGGAACAGTGTGTAACATTTCGGGGATTATTAGCATAAATGGAATATATTATTCTTGTAACAGGAGAGACTTCAGAGACAGGGTCCAAAGCACACTGGAGCACACAGATTTAAGACAATCAACTTTAATAGAAGACTAGCGTTTCGACGCCAACTGCGTCTTCATCATAGTCAAACCGATCTGAGACTCACATTCTCTTAAATAACCTCCCCTAATTGGGTAACTGATTCAGCATATATGGGAAAAATGGAACAATAAGTTGCATGTAGGCATGGTAAACAATCATACATCAGTTCCCTATAAAAATAATCTTTCACAAAATGAACTCAAAGCTTTACAAAATCTGGAAAGTAGAACGTATTCTCTCCTGTTACAAGATTGCCCTATTCTGTGAGCACTGAAGCGCATCTAACCTCCTTTCTTCACAGAATATAACATTCATAACTGTGTGTCGTGTATAATCACCTGCAAATAAGAATGATTGTGTTTTCGTTAGCTTAGAATGAGCCCTTCATATAGGAGCAGGTCCTCTTCACGTAGTCCGCCACCGCAGTTCTTCGACACGCTTATTAGTGCGCTAACGTGAGCCGCAGAGTGCAAAACTGTGGTACCACCAGCCGCCGACTGACTTCTGTTGCAACTATAGTAGTATTATTATGGTAAGGATGGTCTCTGAGCGAGGCGAAAGATGTAACTATGGTTTTGCACTCTCACGTTACCGCAGTCTTGGAAATGGAGGAGTGAGCAGAGGGGTACTTAGTTGGTTGCAATCTGCAACCACACCACTAGATGTCGACAAATCCTACACACTGTACCTTTAAGTAAAATTCTGAATGCAGGACTTGTACTTGTAGTGGACTATTTTCACATTGTGGTATTAGTACTTGAGATCTGAGTACTTCTTCCAGCTCAGCACACAGTTTGAGATGTGTGTGGAGGAAATAGAAAACTATATGATTGTATGAGTGGTGATGTGTGTGTTGCTCACCTGTATGTTAAAGACATTAGGGTCCTCCCTCAGCTGTCCAAACTCAAGGTACCCTCTGTTGTTCCCGTCGGTCGGCAGGAAGTAGAACCTGTCGATGTCCGCCGGGCTGCCCGGGTCATGTCGGTAAGCCAGGTTCAGCTCGTCCACGTCCGTCTGGGTTAACGCCGCTGGCGGCGACAGCGGTACTCCTCTCAGCAGCAATTTGCCGTAGCGTGGCAGCTGCGTGATGACGAAGCTAAGGTTGGTGACGGCGGTGTCGGGGTCGGTGAGCTGCAGCTGGGCGGATGTGATATTCTCTGTGGAGCCGTCCTGCAGCCGGAGGCCCGTGTTGTGGTGGATGGTCGGCGGGATGCGGTCGCCGTTCTCAATGGTGAAGTGGAGGGTGCCGCTGCGGGACGAGTCGCCGTTGGTGACGACAAAACTGTGGAGACAAAGTTTAGTTAAAAACAGATGCTGTTTATTAATCTATCATTATGTTTGTGTGTAAAGCCTTTAATGTCATAATTACTCATCAATTTCAAACAAGTTATTTACGAGTCACACAACTAATTCAAATCATAAATCTGTTGCTAAGAAACATCTGTAGCCGCGTCCAATCAGAAGAATTCTCTTATTTTTTTATTTCTTCCACGAATCAAAGTCTGAATCATAATTTGTAACAGAAATACCAAATATAAGCAGTTCAAATGGACCAAAAAGCAGAATAAACTTTTCTGTCACTCCAGAATTAAAGGTAGTTTTCAATTGTGTCATTTCATACGTATTTATTTATGTGTTTATACAGATGTTTTTTTTAAAGATTCGTTAAAATCTCTTCAGCTCGTGTCAACCACAGACCTTATTTCAGGCATCTTACTCAAAACCCATTCATAAAACCCATTTAATTCCAGACGAGGGAACCAGAAGTGCTAAAATGCTAACTCATTTCTGGGTTTTAGGACTCACTCCTGTAGCACTCTATTTAAGAGAAAGTTTCCAAACAAGCCACCATGTTGGTCCAGATTGAAATCCGGGAGCAGACCACGGAACAGCACGTACCCTCACTAGCTTGGGCGATACAACGAGATTATCGTTAGACACATATTGATTGGCCACGATAATGGTCCTCACGTGTCCACGATAAGAGAACGATATTCAATTATGTTGAATACAGGGATTCCGCCAGTATATTGCAAGCCCCGCGGGCCTGAGATGACTCCCCGCCGGGCAAAACATTGGGGAATTACAGCAAGTATTTTTAAGATGATTTTTAAACTAATATGTGTTATACAAATAGCAAACTCCTTTAAGGAATAACTCAGTGTGTAGGTTGTGTGCTTAATGTCAGCGAGTATCGGTGTTTTTGCGAGAGAGCGAGGGAGCGTGTGTGTGTGTGTGACGGTGAGAGAAAGTCAGCTGTAACTCGCTGTGAGCATAGCAGTGTGTACAGTTAAGACCGTCGTTGAATAAAAGCTACAACTCCTCAAGACACAAGCCAAGTTCCAATGTCTACTAGGATTTTTCCATACATGACTCGGTGTGTCAGCCCAGCACGGCAGGGATTTACGTCTCCATTACAACATTTACCCACTACTCAAAGAAGCGGCTGTAAAACAGTGATATACACATTTCCTATATTCTTCACAATAAAAGTCCCCAAATATTTTGTTATTTAAAAGCTTTTATTATGAAGCAGAAAAATCAGGAAATGGTTTCATCAGTAGCAACTTAACACGACCCCTACGCATGCTCGGTCAGTGTATCTTTTGCTCATTCAATTTTCTTTCACAAACAGATATTAAAAAACAAAAAATGAGTGGTTATTTGATTTTCGTTTTAAAATACAAAAATTAAAATTGAAATACAAGGCGTTTTTCTTTATCAGGGTCAAAAAGGGATGAACTAAACTTAATAAACTGGTTGAATTTCGGTTCGGGTATCATCGGATAATCCGTAATTCATTTGTAATTAAACAACGAGAAAACGGAAATACCATTGTTTTTTCGTTTTTCATTTTAAACCAAGAACGAAAAAACTGCCTTTTTTTTGTTTTTTGTTTCTGAATCAAAAAACGAAAAACAAATCAAAAACGCTCCGTTTTTGGTTTTTGCCAATTCCTTTCATCATTATTCATTTTTGATTGAAGAACGAACCAAAGACGGAGGTCACGTGTTTTTTTTTAAATCAAAAACCAAAAACGAAATCACGTGGAGGTCTGTTCGTTTTTTGTTTCCAAAGCAAAAACGAAATAACCAAATTCATAAAACGATTCAATTTTGGTTTTTACAAGTTTCTTTCTGTCAGTTTTCCTTTTGAATCGAAGAGCGAAGAACGCCAGTGACGGGACCCGGATGTAAAAGCAAATGTCAAAATAAAAGCCAAGAAGATAGGTTTGTCATTCTATAAAAGTGTAACATTATTTAAGCGCAGGATCGGGGTAACGGTAGAAGATAAATAGGCTAAATAAATACACAAATATATAAATACATAGCTACATAAATAGATATTTTATTGTTTTGTTCTTTTCATTAACACACGAATGTCTTTTATCCAAAACGTGTGTGATAAATTACAGGGAGGGTCTCTACAGATGTTATACAGAACTCTCACGTAATTGACACTTTTCTCTCTCACACCCTTACTATGGGGTGGTTTTTTTATGACCGCAGGTGCGAAGCACTATGTGGCTACTCCTTTCAACACACCTGACACTTCCACCTAATCCCTTGCACTCCTCTAGGAACGCTGTAGCCTAGTAGTTGTAGTTCTGTTTTTACCCAGTAGAGTGTACCAAAAGACCAGTAGTCTATTTCATGCTCCCATGCTCCAGACTGGAGTCCAGTTCGAGCCAGATACATAGAAAGGATGATAGAAGTTTACTGTAGCTTATTTGAATAAGATTATTTCACAATTATTAAGCAGTGAATATGTTCACAATTCTCTATGATCTAGCTCTCAAAAGACATAAAGGTACACAATCCTTTTTGTTATTTCTCGAGGGATGGGCAATGCAGAGCCTGGCAAATTATGATAAAGATAATATATTGTACTTTTTTAATGATTTTTTGTGATGTACTATTTAGTTTTGCAGCGTGAATTAAAAGCCTAATTAATTATATGTGGAAATCGCCTTTGTGGTCCTTTCCAGCAGAGGTCCCCACCTCACGCTACCAAATTATTGTTCACCTTTTCAGAGTAGGCTACTAATAACTTCACATTCTACATTATCAAGCTAATGTTCAGTTTCATAGCTGTTGTTCATTGTTGACTACATTATGTAGCCTACACAACCTGGAATTTATCAGTCCTGTGACATTACATAGTCTACAAATCAATCTGCTAACGTGGTATTCATATCACACTGAGGGGCCGTCAGCTTTCAATTTAGTTTGGAAAGAGATTCGGTATCAGTGAAGTCAGTGCATTTTATGAGTAGGCCTTCTGTGACGTTACCCAACACAGGGGTCAGGGGTCATTATTCCTCAACTCCCAAGGATTTTTTTTTTTCAAAAAGTTCAGCAGTCAAATTCTCAATTTTGACGCATTTATAGATGAAAAGTCAAGTCAATAATCATGGTCAATGATAAATAAGTATGGTTGATCAGCATGTTTGCCAACCTTCAGACATCATAGTCTAAAATGATGATTAATCAGCCTGAGTTCACTTAAAAACTGAAATCACTAACTTACTGTATTCTGTACAGTGGTTTATGATGCTTTTCAATCATTTCTAGCCTATTTGGTTGTATATGTAATTAAGTTAATTTTTGTGACAACAACAATAACTTTGTTCTACATCATGATAATGCTGTTTTTTCAACCAGTGGTTATGGCATTAATGCCAACTAGATAGAATAAAGCTCTATTTGTCATGACAATAGTACTGTACTGAAGGCCTTTCCTTTACTCTGGTGACTCTCTTTACTGCCATCTGAAGACAGCAGGTATCTGTTAAATCTGCAGTATCTGGAGTGATGATGTCACTGCTAAGCTGCAATTACATTTTGTTCAACCAGCATCAGACTGTTGTAAAATAACCACAGAACCCTCCGTGCTTATGTGCACATCAAACGTGTCGTTTTGATTAGTTATTCTACACAATTTGTTCTGCACATCAACAGGCGTGTTGGAGACGGACGCATGTATGTATATAACAAAAATCTGGACGTTTCAGGGAAGATAGAGTGATGACTTGTATCACTTAATACATCTGATGTGATTTTATTTCAAAATGACCACATTAGCCTACCAACACACAGGCAAACTACATTATGCTTTTATCATTTTGGGGTACTTAAAACACCTATGGAGACATCTGTGCATTTCCTTCAGAACAAAGGTCCAGGGGACAGCTGTTGTCATGGCTAGTGTCGTCCTCTGAAGACTGTCTGTCGTTCACCTCACCAGCAAACTTCATTGGCCTGCTGGATGCACGTTTATACACTTTTTGCTCTGCTTGCTATCGGTGGACAGCATTCACTCAGTCATCCATAGATGTCACTCAATTGTGTTTCGGTGTGACCACATGTTGACAATTTTGGAGTCATTAAAATGCTTAAAGTCTTCTCCCTGGCACTTGTGTTCGACCAGCATCACAGCTCCTCAATTGTGCAAGGTTACCATTTTTCAGCTCTGTCCATGGCCTCCTTTCATCCATCCATGCATATATATATATATATATATATATATATATGGCCTCCTTTCATCCACCCATGCATGGATGAAATGCATCCATCCCTCCATGCATCCATATATGCATGGATGGATGAAAGGAGGCCATGCACAGAGCTGAAAAATGGTAAGCTTGCACCTTGAGGAGCTGTGATGCTGGTCGAACACAAGTGCCAGGGAGAAGACTTTAAGCATTTTAATGACTTCAAAATTGTCAACATGTCACACCGAAACACAAGTGAGTGACATCAGTAGTAATAGGATGGTGGCTTTGCGCGTGCATGTGAAAATGCGCGTGCACGTGAGTGCATGTGTGTGCGTGTGCGCGTGCTTGTGCACGAGCACGTGTACACCCCTCCACCCCTCCACCCCCCCCTATTGGGGCAATAAAAATGTGGTAGTGATAACAGGGGTGGGCAAAAAAAAAGGGTTAGGGTTAAAAATGGTTTGATTGAGGTGCAATAACAATGCATAGGTATTTGGAATTTATCTGGATGTGGTGGCCAAAAAGGTCATTGATAGGTGGTGACAATAAAAATGCGGAAATGTTTGATCGTGGTGTTGTTGCAGCTGTCAGTGTGTCAACCACCGCTATATGACGTGAGTGTGGTCCTGCACGTCCTCGTACCCCTAACAATGCATAGGTATTTGGAGTGTATCTGGATGTGGTGGTGACCAAAAGGTCATTGATAGCTGGTGACAATAAAAATGCGGAAGTGTTTGATTGAGGTGCAATAACAATGCATAGATGTTTGGATGTATCTGGATGTGGTGGTGGTCAAAAGGTCATTGATAGGAGGGGGGTGCAATAAAAAAGGGTTAGGGTTAAAAAGTGTTTGATCGTAGTGCAATAAAAAATGCTTGATGTTGGACGAGTGCAAAGCCTCCTGCATGCCATGAATACAGACGGCTGGAATCCACTCAGAGATGATTCCTCAAACACAACTTTTGACCACACAACAGCAAAGGTAAGACATCATTTATGTCTGTATTAGGTGAAGTTTATTTTTTCTCCTCTTCGGCTGCGGGTTCGGTGAGTTTTGGTCGTTTTAGTCTGTGGAGCGAAGGCGTGTTGTTGGTGTGGGTAGCATGAAGTAGCTAAATCTCTAGCATGCACCCAGAGCGTGTTTTTGCTAGTGTGCTCATTTAGTTGCTTGGTGTTGGAGTTGAGTTTTGTTACGGTAAAAATGATCAGCATGAGCTTTTAGCAGAGCTTCTTCCCGTTATGTGGGTGTGCAGGATGAATGTGCTGCTACACGTGTTTGTATCTGGTGTTAACTAGCGTTAATGTCATATTTCTATCATGCAGTATTTACACAATACATTTTTTTAATTTTTCGACATACTATACTATGATTTTTTTATGTTTTGACATACTATACTATGACTTTTTTTTATGTTTTGACATACTATACCATGACTTTATTTATTTTTTGACATTCTATACCATGACTTTTTTTATTTTTTCAACATTCTATACTATGACTTATTTATTTTTTGACATACTATACTATGACTTACTAATTTATTTGACATACTAAACTATGACTTTTATTTATTTATTTGAAATACTATACTATGACTTTTATTTATTTATTTGACATACTATACTATGACTTTTATTTATTTATTTGACATACTATATTACGACTTTTATTTATTTATTTGACATACTATACTATGACTTTTATTTATTTACTTGATATACTATATTATGACTTTTATTTATTTATTTGACACAATATACTATGACTTTTATTTATTTATTTGACATACTATACTATGACTTTTATTTATTTATTTGACATACTATACTATGACTTTTATTTATTTACACTCAAACTAACCTTAGCAAGCTATCTTTATTTAGTTAGCTGATAGTTAGCAAACTAACCTTAGCAAGTTATCTTCATTTAGTTAGCTGTAAGCTAGTTAAAGTGGTCTTTAGCTAACTAGACATATTCATCTGATTAGCTTTAGCTAACTTAGCCAGTTGGGCTGAACATTTAAAAAATATATATCAAGCTGTGATTTTTCTTACTAATATTGTGATTTAAATAGATTATTTTCTATAAATCAATCTTCTGTTTTCCTGCTGATTTGATGGTCTAACGTTACACAGTTACAGTGTTAGAAAGTACATTTACTCAAGTACTAGATTTTAAGTACTTGAGTATTTTCCTTTCATGCCACTTTATACTTCTACTCCAGAACATTTATACTTCTACTCCAGTACATTTATACTTCTACTCCAGAACATTTATACTTCTACTCCAGTACATTTATACTTCTACTCCAGTACATTTATACTTCTACTCCGGAACATTTCAGAGTGAGAAGTTGTACTTTTTATTCCATTTACCTGCATTTACGCTCTACATTTATCTGACAGCTTCAGTTAGTTACTTTACAAACATATGAAAATGCACAGCTGAAACGATTAGTCGATTAACTTAACGGTTGACTGAAATTAATTGGCAACTATTTTTGATTATGTCATTTTTTAAGCAAAATCATTTCATGTTTCCAGCTTCACAAATGTGACGATTTGCTGCTTTTCCTTTTTAATTATTTTATTATATATAAATCTATTTAATGATATAATATGTCATAATATAACATTCACAGGGGACATTTTCATTCTTTTAATACTTAAAGTGCATTTTCCTGATTTTACTTACATACTTTTACTGAAGTAACATTTTCAATGCAAGACTTTTACTTGTAACAGAGTATTTTTTACAGTGTGGTATTATTACATTTATTTAGGATCTGAATACTTCCTCCAACACTGCACAGTTGTCAACACAATACATTTTTATTAATAATCACAAACTTGCTTTGTAAGTAACCTGGGGTAGTTTTTAACAAAAAAAAATGATAATTTTAGCTGTCATTCATATGATATTACATTAGTGGTTTACTTCATGAATCGAAGATATTCTGTGTTTAAAGTAAACAGTTTGTTTAAGGTGAGACAGCTCAGTCTGTGTTCAACTTTATTGGTATATTTAGTTGTAACAGTTTGACTCTGATCAATAAATGTCAGGTTGTCCTGTATAATGTTAATAATGAATATCACTGAGGTGTTTCTTCAGCTGATAATCATAATTCAGATTGATACTTGGAGCAGTTCTGTTTTCACTCTCTGATCAGCATCACTGTGTTCATGTTGTTGAGTCTAATTGTCTGATAAATGTTAGTTGTGACACCTACAGTACAGGTACTTATGGCTGAAACCTTGTCTACGTACAGTGCAGGTAAATAACACCTGGCAGGTGTGTTTTTGTTAAAAACAGAAGGAATGTGATGAAGCTGCAGGTGTTGGGAGTTCTTGTTTTTCATCTGTGCTCGTTGTGTTTTTAATGCAGTCGGTTTCTTTGCTTCATGGTGTGAATAGTTGACCTCATATCAGTAACACTTGTTATGTGAATACAGTCAGTAGAAAAGGGTTTATCAAGAAAATCACGTTGAACAAATGTTAAATCTAATCCTTCCTCTGTGACAGGACTACATATATGTAGAGACTGTGATCAGTACAGGTTGTAATATTAATATTTTACACTAGTGGCCAGTTTGTTCAGGATTTGCACAATTCTTTTTAAAATGTTTTACTGATTTAATTTTAGGTGTTTAAACTCTGTTTTCCTGTCAGCAGCTCAGACCAAAACTCATTTGAATTCAACCCATTTTTATGTTTAAATCATGTCAATAAATCAATT
Organism: Sebastolobus alascanus; assembly: GCA_916701645.2. Taxonomy (NCBI): domain Eukaryota; kingdom Metazoa; phylum Chordata; class Actinopteri; order Perciformes; family Sebastidae; genus Sebastolobus; species Sebastolobus alascanus. The sequence continues at coordinate 321,875 of CAKAOJ020000394.1, forward strand.
TAGTTAAATAGCAATGTACTTTTATAGTTGTTGTTTTTTCAGAATTATATGACTAAGATTTTTCTGAACATCTGGAAGAAAAAATATCATTTCTGTTGCACAATAAAAACATTTCTGAGTTGCAAGTCTTTTTCATGATCTAAACATAGTAGCCAGAAATGACACATCTTCCTTGCTCAATTAGTACAAGAACCTACATTTTGAAATGTATTATATTATTATCTTATTAGTTATATTTTGTATGTTTCTTCCACTATTTCATGTTTCAGCTTTTTTATTTTTACAAAAAGAGAAAAGACATAAGTTATATCCAGCAACCTGGATTTCTAAATATAATCCCAAATTCTCTACTAGTCAAATGTTTAAGTTACTAGTTTATTGAATTTCACGTCAGTATTTCAGAATTAGTAGAAGCTTATCGTTAATGAGTAACTTTAACAATAATGTATTTTTATTTTGCGTGTCACACTATCAAGTTTCAGATTGACTAAAGAAACAGTCTCAACAGATAATGCCTAGCCTGACTGAGAAGATGATCATGCAGTATAAAGTTTAAATGTTTATATGTCATTCAAAAAGTAACTATGTTAGGGAAAACGGGCTGATAACAATATCCTTGAGTGTTTCCACCTGCAGCTCAGATGTGGAGGAACAGGAGCTGCAGGGTAGGATATTATACTGCAGGATATAACTTATGCCTTTTCTCTTTTTGTAAAAATAAAAAAGCTGAAACATGAAATAGTGGAAGAAACATACAAAATATAACTAATAAGATAATAATATAATACATTTCAAAATGTAGGTTCTTGTACTAATTGAGCAAGGAAGATGTGTCATTTCTGGCTACTATGTTTAGATCATGAAAAAGACTTGCAACTCAGAAATGTTTTTATTGTGCAACAGAAATGATATTTTTTCTTCCAGATGTTCAGAAAAATCTTAGTCATATAATTCTGAAAAAACAACAACTATAAAAGTACATTGCTATTTAACTAAATTGATTTATTGACATGATTTAAACATAAAAATGGGTTGAATTCAAATGAGTTTTGGTCTGAGCTGCTGACAGGAAAACAGAGTTTAAACACCTAAAATTAAATCAGTAAAACATTTTAAAAAGAATTGTGCAAATCCTGAACAAACTGGCCACTAGTGTAAAATATTAATATTACAACCTGTACTGATCACAGTCTCTACATATATGTAGTCCTGTCACAGAGGAAGGATTAGATTTAACATTTGTTCAACGTGATTTTCTTGATAAACCCTTTTCTACTGACTGTATTCACATAACAAGTGTTACTGATATGAGGTCAACTATTCACACCATGAAGCAAAGAAACCGACTGCATTAAAAACACAACGAGCACAGATGAAAAACAAGAACTCCCAACACCTGCAGCTTCATCACATTCCTTCTGTTTTTAACAAAAACACACCTGCCAGGTGTTATTTACCTGCACTGTACGTAGACAAGGTTTCAGCCATAAGTACCTGTACTGTAGGTGTCACAACTAACATTTATCAGACAATTAGACTCAACAACATGAACACAGTGATGCTGATCAGAGAGTGAAAACAGAACTGCTCCAAGTATCAATCTGAATTATGATTATCAGCTGAAGAAACACCTCAGTGATATTCATTATTAACATTATACAGGACAACCTGACATTTATTGATCAGAGTCAAACTGTTACAACTAAATATACCAATAAAGTTGAACACAGACTGAGCTGTCTCACCTTAAACAAACTGTTTACTTTAAACACAGAATATCTTCGATTCATGAAGTAAACCACTAATGTAATATCATATGAATGACAGCTAAAATTATCATTTTTTTTTGTTAAAAACTACCCCAGGTTACTTACAAAGCAAGTTTGTGATTATTAATAAAAATGTATTGTGTTGACAACTGTGCAGTGTTGGAGGAAGTATTCAGATCCTAAATAAATGTAATAATACCACACTGTAAAAAATACTCTGTTACAAGTAAAAGTCTTGCATTGAAAATGTTACTTCAGTAAAAGTATGTAAGTAAAATCAGGAAAATGCACTTTAAGTATTAAAAGAATGAAAATGTCCCCTGTGAATGTTATATTATGACATATTATATCATTAAATAGATTTATATATAATAAAATAATTAAAAAGGAAAAGCAGCAAATCGTCACATTTGTGAAGCTGGAAACATGAAATGATTTTGCTTAAAAAATGACATAATCAAAAATAGTTGCCAATTAATTTCAGTCAACCGTTAAGTTAATCGACTAATCGTTTCAGCTGTGCATTTTCATATGTTTGTAAAGTAACTAACTGAAGCTGTCAGATAAATGTAGAGCGTAAATGCAGGTAAATGGAATAAAAAGTACAACTTCTCACTCTGAAATGTTCTGGAGTAGAAGTATAAATGTACTGGAGTAGAAGTATAAATGTTCTGGAGTAGAAGTATAAATGTACTGGAGTAGAAGTATAAATGTACTGGAGTAGAAGTATAAATGTTCTGGAGTAGAAGTATAAATGTACTGGAGTAGAAGTATAAATGTTCTGGAGTAGAAGTATAAAGTGGCATGAAAGGAAAATACTCAAGTACTTAAAATCTAGTACTTGAGTAAATGTACTTTCTAACACTGTAACTGTGTAACGTTAGACCATCAAATCAGCAGGAAAACAGAAGATTGATTTATAGAAAATAATCTATTTAAATCACAATATTAGTAAGAAAAATCACAGCTTGATATATATTTTTTAAATGTTCAGCCCAACTGGCTAAGTTAGCTAAAGCTAATCAGATGAATATGTCTAGTTAGCTAAAGACCACTTTAACTAGCTTACAGCTAACTAAATGAAGATAACTTGCTAAGGTTAGTTTGCTAACTATCAGCTAACTAAATAAAGATAGCTTGCTAAGGTTAGTTTGAGTGTAAATAAATAAAAGTCATAGTATAGTGTGTCAAATAAATAAATAAAAGTCATAGTATAGTATGTCAAATAAATAAATAAAAGTCATAGAATAGTAGATAGATAGATAGATAGATAGATAGATAGATAGATACTTTATTGATCCCAAAGGAAATTTAGGCATCCAGTAGCTTAAACAACAAGTCCAACACCAATACACCTTAAAAGAGATACAATCGAATATAAAGTGAAATAAAATAAAAATAAGATAACATAAGTACAGCAGTGAAGTGTCATTGTGCCATTTGTAGTGCAAATAGTACAAATAGTGCAAATAGTGCAAGAGTACTGAGTACTCTTGCGCAGTACTGAATATAGCAGTGTATACTATGGTGTATGGTACAGTAGTGCAATATAATGGTATAATAATTTAAAAGAAGTCAAGTACTCAGGTGGGTATGTAAACAATGTCAACTACACCAATAATAACAAATATGAATAAATATGAATATGTATATGAATACAATACAATAGCCACCATACTGAGGATGTGTGGCAGCAGAGAGGCAGTGTGTCTGTCTATAGTTAAAGTTATAGTATGTCAAATAAATAAATAAAAGTCATAGTATAGTGTGTCAAATAAATAAATAAAAGTCATAGTATAGTATGTCAAATAAATAAATAAAAGTCGTAATATAGTATGTCAAATAAATAAATAAAAGTCATAGTATAGTATGTCAAATAAATAAATAAAAGTCATAGTATAGTATGTCAAATAAATAAATAAAAGTCATAGTATAGTATGTCAAATAAATTAGTAAGTCATAGTATAGTATGTCAAAAAAATAAATAAGTCATAGTATAGAATGTCGAAAAAATAAAAAAAGTCATGGTATAGAATGTCAAAAAATAAATAAAGTCATGGTATAGTATGTCAAAACATTAAAAAAAGTCATAGTATAGTATGTCAAAACAAAAAAATCATAGTATAGTATGTTGAAAAATTAAAAAAATGTATTGTGTAAATACTGCATGATAGAAATATGACATTAACGCTAGTTAACACCAGATACAAACACGTGTAGCAGCACATTCATCCTGCACACCCACATAACGGGAAGAAGCTCTGCTAAAAGCTCATGCTGATCATTTTTACCGTAACAAAACTCAACTCCAACACCAAGCAACTAAATGAGCACACTAGCAAAAACACGCTCTGGGTGCATGCTAGAGATTTAGCTACTTCATGCTACCCACACCAACAACACGCCTTCGCTCCACAGACTAAAACGACCAAAACTCACCGAACCCGCAGCCGAAGAGGAGAAAAAATAAACTTCACCTAATACAGACATAAATGATGTCTTACCTTTGCTGTTGTGTGGTCAAAAGTTGTGTTTGAGGGATCATCTCTGAGTGGATTCCAGCCGTCTGTATTCATGGCATGCAGGAGGCTTTGCACTCGTCCAACATCAAGCATTTTTTATTGCACTACGATCAAACACTTTTTAACCCTAACCCTTTTTTATTGCACCCCCCTCCTATCAATGACCTTTTGACCACCACCACATCCAGATACATCCAAACATCTATGCATTGTTATTGCACCTCAATCAAACACTTCCGCATTTTTATTGTCACCAGCTATCAATGACCTTTTGGTCACCACCACATCCAGATACACTCCAAATACCTATGCATTGTTAGGGGTACGAGGACGTGCAGGACCACACTCACGTCATATAGCGGTGGTTGACACACTGACAGCTGCAACAACACCACGATCAAACACTTCCGCATTTTTATTGTCACCACCTATCAATGACCTTTTTGGCCACCACATCCAGATAGATTCCAAATACCTATGCATTGTTATTGCACCTCAATCAAACCATTTTTAACCCTAACCCTTTTTTTTTGCCCACCCCTGTTATCACTACCACATTTTTATTGCCCCAATAGGGGGGGGTGGAGGGGTGGAGGGGTGTACACGTGCTCGTGCACAAGCACGCGCACACGCACACACATGCACTCACGTGCATGCGCATTTTCACATGCATGCGCAAAGCCACCATCCTATTACTACTGACATCTATGGATGAGTGAATTTTGTCCATCGATGGCAAGCAGAGCAAGAAGGGTATAAACAAGCATCCAGCAGGTCAATGAAGTTTGTTGGTGAGGTGAATGACAGACAGCCATTGTCCCCTGGACTCCATAGGTGTTTTAAGTGGCCCAAGTGATAAAGGAACAATGTAGTTTGCATTGTTGTGTGTTGGCAGGCTAATATGGTCATTTTGAAATAATATCACGTCAGACGTATTAAGTGATACAGAGGTCATCACTCTTCCCTGAAACGTCCAGATTTTTGTTATACATTCGTGCGTCCGTCTCCAACACGCCTGTTGATGTGCAGAACAAACTGTGTAGAACAACTAATCAAAACGACACGTTTGATGTGAAAATAAGCACGGAGGCGTTCTGTGGTTACTTTACAACACTCTGACGCTGGTTGAACAAAATGTAATTGCAGCTTAGCAGTGACATCATCACTCCAGATACTGCAGATTTAACAGATACCTGCTGTCTTCAGAAGGCTGTAAAGAGAGTCACCAGAGTAAAGGAAAGGCCTTCAGTACGGTACTATTGTCATGACAAATAGAGCTATATTCTGTCTGACATTAATGTGATAATCGCTGGTTGAAAAATCAGCATTATCATGATGTAGAACAATAACCTAAATTACTTGTACTACCAAATAGGCTAGAAATGATTGAAAAGCATCATAAACCACCAAACAGAATATAGTAAGTCAGTGATTACAGTTTTTTAAGTGAACTCAGTCTAATTAATCATCATTTTAGACTATGATGTATTAAGGTTAGCAAACATGCTGACAAACATGCTCATCAACCATACTTATTTATCATTTACCATGATTATTGACTTGACTTTTCAATATATAAATGAGTCAAAATTGAGAATTTGCCTCCTGAAATTAAAAAAAAAAAAAAAAATTCCTTGGGGGTTGAGGAGTGATGACCTCTGACCCCTGTGTTGGGTAACGTCACAGAAGGCCTACTCATAAAATGCACTGACTTCACTGATACCGAATCTCCCTCCAAACTAAATTGAAAAGCTAACGGCCCTTCAATATGATATGATCAATACCACGTTGGCAGGTTGATTTGTTGACTATGTAATGTCACAGGACTGATAAATTCCATAGGTTATGTAGGCTACATAATGTCAACAACAGCTATGAAACTGCACATTAGCTTGATAATGTTGTAGAATGTGAAGTTATTTGGTAGCCTACTCTGAAAAGGTGAACAATAATTTGGTAGCGTGAGGTGCGGACCTCTGCTGGAAAGGACCACAAAGGCGATTTTCACATATAATTAATTAGGCTTTTAATTCACGCTGCATAACTAAATAGTACATCACAAAAAATCATTAAAAAAAAGTACAGTACATTATCTTAATCATAATTTGCCAGGCTCCGCATTGCCCATGCCATGGAGAAATAACAAAAAGGATTTTGTACCTTTGTGTCTTTTGAGAGATAGATAATAGAGCATTTTGAACATATTCACTGCTTATTAACTGTGCAATGATCTTATTCAAATAAGCTACAGTAAACTTCTATCATCCTTTCTATGTATCTGGCTCGAACTGGACTCGAGTCTGGAGCATGGGAGCATGAAATAGGCTACTGGGCCTATGGTACACTCTACTGGGTGAAAACAGAACTACAACTACTAGGCTACAGCGTTCCTAGAGGAGTGCAAGGGATTAGGTGGAACTATCAGGTGTGTTGAAAGGAGTAGCCACATAGTGCTTCGCACCTGCCGACATAAAAAAAAACCCCATAGTAAGGGTGTGAGAAAGAAAAGTGTCAATTACGTGAGAGTTCTGTATAACATCTGTAGAGACCCTCCCTGTAATTTATCACACACGTTTTGGATAAAAGACATTTGTGTGTTAATGAGAAGAACAAAACAAAAAAATATCTATTTATGTAGCTATGTATGTATTTATTTATGTATTTATTTAGCCTATTTATCTTCTACCGTTACCCCGATCCTGCGCTTAAATAATGTTACACTTTTATAGAATGACCAAACTATCTTCTTGGCTTTTATTTTGATGTTTGCTTTTACTTCCGGGTCACGTAACTGCCGTTCTTTGCTCTTCGATTCAAGAGGAAAAATGACAAAGAAACTTACAAAAACCAAAATTTGCTCGTTTTTTGAATTTGTTTTTTTGGAACAGAACCACCACGTGATTTCGTTTTTGGTTTGAAACAAAAAAACAAAAAAACACATGACTTCCGTCTTTGGTTCGTTCTTCAATCAAAAATGAATAATGATGAAAGGTATAGGCAAACACCAAAAACTGACCGTTTTTGATTTGTTTTTCGTTTTTTGATTCAGACACAAAAAACGAACGTTTAAACGTTAAACGTTTGGCTTAAAACGAAAAAAAACAATGATATTTCCGTTTTTTTGATTACAAATGAATTATGAATTATCCGATGATACCCAGACCATTTTCATTTTCTATTTCTAAAAACAAAAAATAAAAACACTTGAAAACATAACGCCCGTTTTTTCATATTCTGTTACCGGAAGTTGCCATTTACAAAGTAAGAGCGCGTATGAGGATGGTACTGTGTATGAGAGAAAAAAAAGTGTGGTGCTGCTGAAGGTGATGGACATGGATCAGTACGTAGTTCTTTGAAACAATAAAAGAGTGTGTCTCAGGGAAAAAGACATGACTGCAGAAAAACTAACCAGTAAAGTTGGAAAGATATTGACAGATTTGAACTTCCCGGATCAATAACTCATAAACGAAACGTTGTTAAAACACAAAAAACGGCTCTTTCTAACCATAGTAAGGCAGACAACGAGCTACAACCTCATTTAATCACAACCAGCCAAGCTGGACACATAACATTGGTCTCTATGTGCAGCCAGCTGTGAGATGAGTGGTCAGGGACCGTTGACAAAGTGCAACGCCGAAAAGAGATGCTATTAAAATATTCAATAACTTCACTGTTATACAGTGTAGTACCATAAAAAATTACTTCACACATCAATGGTCTCCTCATAGTTGTACTACAACACTTAGTTTGGACAAATTTGCTTTTGCATTATTTTGGTGTTTTTGTTTTGGAAAAAATATTCAATAACTTCAGTATTATACAGTGTAGTACCATCAAAATTACTTCACACATCAATGGTCTCCTCATGGTTGTACTACAACACTTAGTTTGGACAAATATACTTTTGCATAATTTTGGTGAATTTCTAAAAAAAAAAAATTCAATAACTTCACGGTTATAAATTGTAGTGCCACCAAAATGTCTCCAAAGCATAGCCAAAATGGCTATGCTACAATACTTATTTTGAAAAAAATAATTATTGTATCGTTGCCATGAAGAACATTGTAGCGGGCAAACTTCCGTACAAACGAAACCAATTGTAGAGTAACCAGGAAGAGACCATTGATGTGTGAAGACAGTCTGTTAGCACTGCACTTTATAACAGGGAAGTTATTGAATATTTCTCCCAATACAAATTATCCAAAATTATGCAAAAGTAAATTTGTTAACTGATTTCAATGAGTCGTTATTATATTGAAGGGTTTATGATCTATGTGGAGTAGAAAAATAAAGTTTTGTCTCCAGTTACTTATGTCACGGTCAAACCAGCTTTTCCTTAATGATAATCTATCGATATATTTACACGGCTCCTTAGGGGAAACTACAAAGCTAGGAAGCCGAAAACATATAAGGATGAGTGGGCTATTTGTTAGCGTACATGCTGCGGCATGTAGCGTTGGGCTCGGCCTACCCGGTCTCCGCTTGCTACCTTTTGCTGGACCACCTTGTTCGGCCAGCTCCGATACGACTCCGCCTCAGTGCACTCTCCGGTGCGTCTGGGTGGCTCTGGGGCGAGCCCAAGCAGCGGTGGGCCGAAGTTCGGCCTCATAGTTCATTAAGGTTTCGTTAAGACGATACATAGACAATACATGACGAACTGTTAACAAACTTGACGGAACTAACATTCACGGTGACATTGTTTAGTCACGGTGTCACATAGTCAGTCTTTTTCAGGATTCACATTCAACTCTCACAAACACGCCACGCCAAAGTCTTCCCTCGTGGCGTTCAGGTGGTTCCGCCGCGAGCCGCCTCAAATCATTTCCCTCTCACCAACTAGGCCCACCCCCAAGCCTAAGCAGGCAATCGTAATAGCCCATCCTTAATGACTTATGACAGACAGTTAGACCGAGACACTTAGAATCTCGATAGTTCAGCTATAATCGCTGCTTGACGCTCAGTAGACGAGTGTATACAGTAAGATTACATGAACTGAATTACTTACGTGATAGAAAATAATTAATTTATTATAAGGAATTGTTAAAACTCACGTTTGTCAAGAATGGCTTTGGCTTATTTTCCTTGTTTAAAGTTAATACTTGTAGAGAGGTCCCTGTATAATATAATATAATATAATATAATATAATATAATGTACAATGAAATGTCTTCCTCCGTTTTAGCGATCATGCTTTCAATCTATAGACTACCAGAATAACAGGCAAATAGTAGTACATAAATAAATAATGGTAACAATAAATATTAGTATAATAATATTAGTTATGATCTGAATTTATTGAAATAATGGTGATAATACAGCAATTATAAAAAAAACTAAATAATCTAAAGCGTAATTGTTAACCAAGACATGCCATCAGTTTTATTGTTTACAATATTAGACACATATCGTTTTTAATACGTATCCTACATTTTATGTTTTAAACACGATAGACTCTAGACTTTATTGTCCCACAAGCGGAAATTCTTTTCCACAGCACTGTACTTGTCAGACACCAGCACACAATAGCACAGTAACAGTAACAGAAATACAACAGCGATAACAACAGAAAATGACGGACAGCAGGACACACTCAGGCCTATTCAGCGACGCCTGTTCACTCACTCACTCTCATCACTCATCTTCAACCGCTTATCCGGGGTCGGGTCGCGGGGGCAACAGCTCCAGCAGGGGACCCCAAACTTCCCTTTCCCGGGCCACATTAACCAGCTCTGACTGGGGGATCCCGAGGCGTTCCCAGGCCAGTGTGGAGATATAATCTCTCCACCTAGTCCTGGGTCTTCCCCGTGGCCTCCTCCCAGCTGGTCGTGCCTGGAATACCTCCCTAGGGAGGCGCCCAGGGGGCATCCTTACTAGATGCCCGAACCACCTCAACTGGCTCCTTTCAACGCAAAGGAGCAGCGGCTCTACTCCGAGTCCCTCACGGATGACTGAGCTTCTCACCCTATCTCTAAGGGAGACGCCAGCCACCCTCCTGAGGAATCCCATTTCGGCCGCTTGTACCCGCGATCTCGTTCTTTCGTTCATGACCCAACACTCATGACCATAGGTGAGAGTAGGAACGAAGATATCCCGGTAGATCGAGAGCTTTGCCTTCCGGCTCAGCTCTCTTTTCGTCACAACGGTGCGGTAAAGCGAATGCAGTACCGCCCCCGCTGCTCCGATTCTCCGGCTAATCTCACGTTCCATTGTCCCCTCACTCGCGAACAAGACCCCGAGGTACTTGAACTCCTTCACTTGGGGTAAGGACTCATTCCTTACCCGGAGTAGGCAATCCATCGGTTTCCTGCTGAGAACCATGGCCTCAGATTTAGAGGTGCTGATCCTCATCCCAGCCGCTTCACACTCGGCTGCGAACCGATCCAGTGAGTGCCGGAGGTCACAGTCCGATGATGCCAACAGGACCACATCATCTGCAAAAAGCAGCGATGAGATCCTCAGCACACCGAACTGCAAACCCTCCTCCCCCCGACTACGCCTCGATATCCTGTCCATGAATATCAAGAACAGGATTGGTGACAAAGCGCAGCCCTGGCAGAGGCCAACCCCCACCGGAAACGAGTCCGACTTACTGCCGAGGATCCGGACACAGCTCTCGCTTTGGGCGTACAGAGATTGGATGGCCCTAAGAAGGGCCCCCCTCACCCCGTACTCCCGCAGCACCCCCCACAGTATCTCCCGGGAGACCCGGTCATACGCCTTCTCCAAGTCCACAAAACACATGTAGACTGGATAGGCATACTCCCAGGCCCCCTCCAGGATCCTTGCGAGAGTGAAGAGCTGGTCCGTTGTTCCACGGCCAGGACGGAATCCGCATTGTTCCTCTTCAATCCGAGGTTTGACTATAGGCCGAACCCTCCTTTCCAGCACCTTGGAGTAGACTTTACCAGGGAGGCTGAGTAGTGTGATACCCCTGTAATTGGCACACACTCTCTGGTCCCCCTTTTTGAAGAGGGGAACCACCATCCCTGTCTGCCACTCCGTAGGCACTGTCACCGACTTCCACGCAATGTTGAAGAGACGTGTCATCCAAGACAGCCCCTCCACACCCAAAGCTTTCAGCATTTCTGGACGGATCTCATCAATCCCCGGGGCTTTGCCACTGTGGAGTTGTTTGACTACCTCAGTGACCTCCACCAGGGAAATTGATGATGATCCCCCATCAGCTTCCAGCTCTGCCTCTACAAAAGAGGGCGTATTAGTCGGATTCAGGAGTTCCTCAAAGTGCTCTTTCCACCGCCCGATTACCTCTTCAGTTGAGGTCAACAGTGTCCCATCCTTACTGTACACAGCTTGGATGGTTCCCCGTTTCCCCCTCCTGAGGTTCCGGACGGTTTTCCAGAAGCACCTTGGTGCCGACCGAAAGTCCTTCTCCATGGCTGCTCCGAACTCCTCCCACAACCGCTGCTTTGCCTCCTTCACGGCAGTGGCTGCTGCCCGTCGGGCCTGTCGGTACCTTGCAACCGCCTCCGGAGTCCTCCGAGATAACATATCCCGGAAGGCCTCCTTCTTCAGTCGGACGGCTTCCCTGACCACCGGTGTCCACCACGGTGTTCGAGGGTTGCCGCCCCTTGAGGCACCTAAGACCTTTAGACCACAGCTCACTGCCGCAGCTTCAGCAATGGAAGCTTTGAACATCGCCCACTCGGGTTCAATGCCCCCAACCTCCACAGGGATGCCAGAAAAGCTCCGCCGGAGGTGTGAGTTGCGACGCCTGTTGTTTAAGGTATTGCAGGTATCAAGCTTTTCCCAAAGCGAGCCCTATTGCACCTCAATGTTCTGTACCAGTGCCCGGAGCGGGGCATTATGGTAAGGTGGTGATTGAGTGGGTGTGTGATGTCCTGTGCTATTGAGATTGCAATGCGTGCAATGGCTTTGTTGTTTAGTTCTGTGAGGTTGGGTGTGGGGAGACCAATTATCCTGGCAGCAGTGTTGGTAATGCGTATGAGTTTTGCCCGGTTAGTGACGGATAACATGTTAAAAAAATAGATGGAACAGTACAGTAGGATTGGCTTGATAATGCTCTGGTACAGCAGTAGGAGGAGATGGGGGGCAACATAAAGTCCTTTAAGTTTGCAGATGACTGATAGTCTTTGGTGGCTCCTTTTTTGAATGTCATTGGTGTGCTGGTCAAACCTGAGTTTATTGTCCAGAGATACTCTGAGGTATTTGAAGCTGTCAACTACTTTAACTGTTTGGGCATTGATGATAATGGGGTGCTGAGGTGAGGTGGGATCGATTAGTATTTCCTTTGTTTTGCTGACGTTGAGGTAAAGATGGTTGTCCTCACACCACTGACTGAAGTGAGCAACTGTGTTGTGATAGTCCAGGGCAAAGTTGTTGTCTGTGAGTAGGGCAAGAATGGCTGTGTCGTCTGAGTGTTTGAGGTAGGTGGTGTTGGGTAACGGACTGGTGCAATCGTTGGTGTAAAGCGTATACAGGAATGGGCTCAACACACATCCCTGCGGCGCTCTGGTGTTAGTGGTGAGTGCAGGTGATGTGGTCGTGCCCACCCGCACAGCTTGCAGTCTGTCACTGAGGAAGTTGTGTATGAGATGGAACAGACAGGGGGGGGGAGTGTTGAGATGGTGTAGTTTCCGGATCATCAGATGCCTTTGGTCGGTATTGAAAGCGGAGCTGAAGTCCACAAAGAGTATCCTGGCGAAGTTGCCACCGGAATCCAGGTGCTGGAAGAAGAAGTGTAGCAGGCAGGCCACAGCGTTCTCCGTGCCCCTCTTAGCCTTATAAGTGAATTGGAGGTGATCCAGTTGTGGGGCGACAACTGGCAGGATTGTGTTTAGCAGCAGCTTCTCCAGGCACTTCATTATTATGGATGTGAGGGCAATGGGGCGGTAGTGGTTGAGTTCTGTGGGCCAGGGTTTTTTGGGTACCAGGATTATGGTAGCAGTTTTCCAGAGGGTGGGTACTGTGGTAGTATGGTAGGATTCACAGAAGAGTTAGTGGAGGATTGGTGAGAGTTCCTGTGCGCAGGTCTTCAGCACCCTTGCTGGGATACTGTCAGGCCCTGGGGCCTTGCCTGTCTTACACTGGCTAAGCTAGCGCCGTACATCCACCTCTGTAAAGGGGTTGAATTCGTCTGGGTCTGGTGAGGGGAGGGCTCTCAAACATTCTCCACATTCAGCTGTGAAGTCCTGACTGTCAAAACGGGCGTAGAATGTGTTCAGTTGTTCTGCAAAGGATGCTGGGTCAGTTATTGCAGATAGGTTGGGTTTTGGTTCACACCAAGTGAGGGTTCTCACCCTCTTGAATGCCTGTTTGGTGTTCATGTTGCCAAATTCAGATTCTAATCTGTCCTTGAATTTCAGTTTAGCTTTAAACAACTCATTTTTTATTTTTCTATTTGCCATTTTGAGGCTGGCCCAGTCTTTGAGCCCAAAGCATCATGCTTTTCCCTTAGATTCTGTCTTATTCGGGGAGTGATCCAAGGTTTGGAGTTGGGATATTTTGTCTGGAATGGTGGTTTTCATGCAAAAGTTGATGTAGTCCAAAATGACAGAAACCCCAGTTGTTCAGGTGTCCGTCGAAAACATCCCAGTCAGTGCATACCAGGGAGCCTTGGAGTTGTGTAATGGCGTCCTCCGACCACTGTTGGGCACTGCAATGTTGTGGCTTGTGGCGTTTCAGTTCCTGTTTGTATAGCGGAAGTAAACAGACGATGTTGTGGTCTGCAAGTCCGAGCGGTGGATGTGAATGGGCACGGAATGCATCGGTAATGTTACTGTAACACAAGTCCAAAATGTTTGCCCTTCTGGTAGGAATGTCCACATACTGTTCGAATGATGGAAGCACACAGTCCAGTCTACACATGTTGAAATCGCTTCCTTATTCTGCTGTGAATACCTCCAAGTCTTCCTCTTTTCCTCGGTCGAAGCTCCGACGGTAGAACCAGAGCAGGCTTGATGTTACACAGCAGCGAGGTCCGGTGTAGCAGGAGTTCATCGCGGCTGTAGGTGAGTAACCTGTTGCCGGTCTCAGGCTGTAGTGCAGAGCTATCGCAGATCAGCCATAAGATCGCGAGTGAGATGAAGATCACTTTATAAGATCTGATCATGGTCAGACAGCCCAGTGTGACTTACATAAAATGCGTAACAGTACACAAGAACACTTAGACAGGACGCTAGAACATTTAGACAGACGCTGTCAAACAGAGTAGAGTCTGTGCTGTCGCAGCAGAGCGTGCGCCATCTACCAGGGATGTAGTGGAGGTTAAAGCACCTCTCCTCAGTTTTACTGTATATTCAATATCATGTTAGATATGAACATCAATAAACTAACAATAACTTATATCGATTAGCTAACAATAACGAACGTTAGCTAGCTCTTATCTGATGTTACGGAAGCAAACGTTTTGTAAAGATTTAACGTTAACTTGAACAGTTGATAATGTGAAAAATGCTTCAAGGAAAATGTGATATGATAGTACTAGTTCTTAATAATGACCTAATAATTGATTGAATCCCACCATATCGAAATACAGACTGATGATCCATGAACCGGAAGCAGTGATGTTAACGTATTGAGCAGTTTTTCACAAAAATCTTTGGGAAAAGAAAAAAAAATCATAACGTTAATTTAACGTTACAATTTAACGTTAATTTAATTTAACGTAAGATTTAACATTAATTTAACGTTACTCCTTGTAGATCATAAACGTTTGAATATAAAACGACTCATTGAAATCGGTTGAGAAATGTAGACGTTATAGTGCTTTTTATCGCGAAAAACGGCAGCTCCCCTGCTCACAGGTCAGTCTTGCCGGGGCAAATATGGCGCCTACATTGACGTATGATCCAGGAGTCAATGTGACATCTAGCTATGTATGTCTATGCCCACAACTATATGGAAGTGAAATACTAAATGAGTGGAGTAGCTCCTTTATTGTCAGGCTGTTTAAGTAAATTTAAATTCCAGCATTTTTGCCAATTTTCTTTACAAAAAACATTTAGAAATATATTTAAAAAAATTAAGAACAATAAGTGTGTTCATGTGGAGTTTGATTATAAAATATTTACAGTAATTAATCTCATGACTTTCTCTCGAGTAACACTGATGGCAACTTCAGTCATAGATCACTCACATAAAGACCTGTTCTCATTTGTAGACACACACTGCTCATTTTTCAGGTCCACTGCACTGTCAATTGTCACTATAGAGTGTGTGTGTGTGTGTGTATGTGTGTTTTGTCCTCTCAGCCCTCTGCCAACACAATCTGCCTCTGAGCCCTGCAGCTGACTAACTGCCCCAGGCCTCAGCACACCGGCCACCACACACACACACTCAGAGACAGGTCCTGGTGTAACATCTGGCTCTGATGTCGGCCATATTTGCCCAGGGATGGCCGTCTGTGGCCGGCGCTCTGGCCGCTGTCGTCGTGCCAATACTGTTGTTATTCTCCTAGTAATGCCCATTCATCATCTGCTGTCACACAGCAGACACACACTCAGGAATGATGCACAGGTGTGTGTTCTTCAGATGGGGCCGCACTAACATCCTCCTCTGTCCTGATACAACACACACATCAAATTATTTCATCTTCTTTTCACTCATATACAACAAAGATTTAAAAACATGATGATGAAATACACCGCCAGTCCAGCCCAGTCTCACGGTCAAGCCTGTAATAGACCCGCATGTCAGCTACCATTACACGCCTGCATGAAGTTGCGATGTTATACTTATGTTATAAGTAATGGTTTTCCATACTCTGAAATAAGCTCCGAGGTAGTGACGTAGTACAAAAAGTGAGAAAGACCACTTATGGTGGGTGGGTGGAAAGGTGGATGGGTCCAACAAACAGGAAACTGGACATTCAACCAGGAGACCCGTGTTTTGTTTTGTAAGTCAGATTAATGACGTTTGTCACGTGTTTTGTAGTGATGTTTCTTTGTTTCCCACACGTTACGTTGTTTCTGTACGTGTTTTACTTAGTTTACATACTTATTTTAAGCCCAACCATGACGTTTTCCCTTAATCTAACTAAGTGGTTTTCTTGCCTGAACCTAAGTCAGTAGCTTTGTTGCCCCCTGCAACCCGCTGGGCCTAAATTGACTCCCCGCTGGGCCTAAGCATCGGGAAATTCTGTTTTTTTAAGATGTTTTTTTAAACTAAATTGTGTTATACAAGTAGCAAACTCCTTTAAAGAATAACTCAGTGCGTAGGTTATGTGCTTAACATTATCGAGTGTCGGTCGGTGTTTGCAGTCAAGCGACAGAGAGAGGCAGAGAGAGAGAGCAAGGGAGCGTGTGTGTGCGACGGACTGACGGCGAGTATGAAGACAGCATAGCTGTGAGCGTAGCAGTGCAGTGTGTGCACAGTTTAGGCTGTCGGTGAAGAAATGCTACAACTCGTCAAGACACAAGCCAAGTTCCCGTGTCTTGCTTACCACAGTCTGTTTACTGAAGAGGTCCGCCCCGAAGTAAGCCATAACTTCGGCTCAGGCTCCCTTAATATGGGCTATTAAGGTGGACCAGTGCTATTCTCATTATGACAAGCCGCTCCTCCGAATTTTGCTGCTCAGCATCCCCTCCCCACCGCCGGTCATAACTCTTCTGCAAAAAACCCTGGGTATTGCACGTTAATACAAGCGTGTGGAGAGCGTAATATTCACGCTCTCCATTTAGGAAGCAGAAGTGATTGTGAATCACTTTCACCTGCTTTGGTGCAAATGAAAGTGACAACAGGTGCAATGGAGAGGCAACAGCAAGACAACCCCCAAAAAGGGAATGGTTTTGCATGTGATGGCCACAGACAATTGCTCTCTCCTTATCCTTCCTGACTGATTCTTCTCTAGTTTTGTGTTCTGCTAGTGTCCTTGTCACTACTTGTAGCATGAGGCAGTACCTGCAGCCTAATCAGGTTGCACAGGTAGTCAGGTTTGCTGTGTCTCCCAGCACAGTCTCAAGAGCATGGAGGAGATACCAGGAGACCGGCCGTTACACGAGGAGGGCTGGACAGGGCCGTAGAAGGGCATCAACCCTGCAGCAGGATCGGTATCTGCTCCTTTGTACGAGGAGGAACAGGAGGAGCACTGCCAGAGCCCTACAAAATGACCTCCAGCAGGCTACTGGTGTGCATGTTTCTGACCAAACTGTCAGAATCAGACTCTATGAGGGTGGCATGAGGGCCCGATGTCCTCTAGTGGGCACAGCACCGTGCAGCTCGATTGGCATTCGCCAGAAAACACCAGAATCGGAAGGTCCGCCATTGGCGCCCGGTCTCTTCACAGATGAGAGCAGGTTCACACTGAGCACATGTGACAGGCGTGAAAGAGTCTGGAGACGCCGTGGTGAACGTTATGCTGCCTGTAACATCATCCAGCTTGACCGGTTTGGCGGTGGGTGAGTGATGGTCTGGGGAGGCATAATAATAATAATAATAATAAATTGGACTTATATATCGCCTTTCAAGAAACCCAAGGACGCTCTACAAAGAGGGCACACAAAATCATACTAATAAATAAAACAGAGGAAAAACTGTAGCAAGGTAATTAAAAGAGTGATGTGTAGGAAGAGTTAGAGGTCATAGGCCTTGATGAACAGGTGGTGCTTGAGATGTTTTTTGAAAGTGTCCAGGGATGAAGCATTTCTGATTTCAGGAGGGAGAGAGTTCCAGAGGGCGGGGGCCCCGACGCTGAAGGCTCTGTCGCCGAAAGTTCGCAGCCTGGTGTCGGGGGTGGAGAGCAGACCAGTGTCGGAGGATCGTAGTTTCCGGGATGGAGTGTAGGGGTGGAGAAGGTTGGTCGAGAAGGTTGGTCGAAAGTTCGCAGCCTGGTGTCGGGGGTGGAGAACAGACCAGTGTCGGAGGATCGTAGTTTCCGGGATGGAGTGTAGGGGTGGAGAAGGTTGGTTAAGTACTGAGGGGCAAGGGCATGGAGGGATTTGTATGCGAGAAGGAGGAGTTTATAGTTGATGTGGGACTTGATTGGAAGCCAGTAAAGGTGGATGGTGAAGGTGGAGTGTTGGGGTGATGTGCTGCCAGGGCCTAGTGCGGGTGAGAACCCTGGCAGCTGAGTTTTGGACATACTGGAGCCTGTCAAGGGCTTTGCTGGGTACCCTGGACAGGATTCCATTACAGTAGTCCAGACGGGAGGTGATGAAGGCATGAATGAGGGTCTCTGCCACGGAGTTGGAGAGTGATGGTCGGAGTCGGGAAATGTTTTTGAGGTGTTAGAAGGCACATTTTGTGACGGATTTGATGTGTGACTGAAATGAAAGGGTGGAGTCCAGGATGACGCCCAGGTTGCGGACCTTGGAGGATGGGCAGATGGAGCTGCCATCCACGTCTAGGAGGAGATCTCCAACCTTCCTGAGCAGTGCCTTAGGGGCCACAACCATGAGCTTTGTTTTGCTGCTGTTGACTTTGAAAAGGTTTGATGACATCCATGTTTTTATTTCATGCAGTTGAGTAGGGACTGGGGGGGAGGTGAGTGGATGGCTTGGTGCTGAGGTAGAGCTGTGTGTTGTCGGCGTAGGAGTGGAAACTGAGACCATGGTGGCGGATAATCTGACCGAGGGGGAGCATGTAGATGGTGAAGAGGAGGGGTCCAAGCACAGAACCTTGAGGCACGCCTTGGTTGACTGGTGCTGGGGAGGAGCTGGCGTCACTAATGGTGATGAACTGTTTTCTGTTTGAGAGATATGATTGAAACCAGGAAAGAGCTGTTCCCGTGAGTCCTAGATGGTCAGATAGGCGGTTGAGGAGGATGGAGTGGGAGACTGTATCAAAAGCTGCGGAGAGGTCAAGGAGGATGAGGATGGAGATGTGGCCGGAATCAGCTGCGATGAGGAGGTTGTTGGTGATTTTGATCAGGGCAATCTCTGTGCTATGGTGAGGTCTGAATCCAGATTGTAGGGGTTCATAGAGCTCATGGTTGGACATATGCTGATGGAGTTGGGCGGCAACTGCTCTTTCCAGGATTTTACTGAGGAAAGGAAGGTTGGAGATCGGCCGGTAGCTGTTTAGGTCCTCCGGGTCCAAACCTGGCTTCTTGAGGATGGGGGTGACGGAGGCCACTTTGAAGCTGGAGGGGGCCGTGCCGGATTCCAAGGTAGTGTTTATGATGTCGACCATGGTAGGGCACAGGGCGGGCAGACATGCCTTAATCAGGGCTGTGTGCATGGGCTCCAGGGAGCAGGTGGAGGCCTTAGCCTTAGTGACTAGTTTAGCTACTTGAGGAGCATCCACAGGGAAGAAGGAGGATAGTAGTGCTGAGCCAGGGGTGCGGTGGAGGGAGCATTGACCTTTGGCGGTGGTGCATGTTGAGGGGTGGGGGGAGGCGCCAGAAGCTGTTGGTAGATGGCTTCAACTTTGGCCTGGAAGAAATCCAGGAACTTGGTGCAGTGGTCAGAGGCACCCGGAGGTAGGGGGGGGGGGTCAATGGGGCAGAGCAGGTGGTTGATAGTGGAGAACAGCCTTCTGGGGTGGTTTTGCTGATTGCCGAAGAGAGTGGAGTAGTATAGTGACTTGGTTTGTGAGAGAGCTTCCTTGTAGGCTCTCACATGGTCTTTGAAGGCCTCCAGGTAGACGGTGAGGCCGGATCGTCTGTAGAGCCTCTCCAGTCGACGACCGGAGGCCTTCATGGAGTGGAGTTCAGGGGTGAACCATGGAGCAGGATGTGTGAAGGAAGCAGTCTGGGTTTTGAGGGGGGCGAGAGAGTCTAGGCTGAGAGAAAGATCAGTGTTGTAGTGGGCTACCAGGCCATCAACCATGGTGTCAGAGGGATCAGAGACCAGATGGGTAGCTAACAGGTCTGTTAGGGCTGGTGTGCTCACTGCCTTGATTTTCCTGAACGTGATAGTGCGTTTTGTGCGCAGCCTGGGCAGAGGGACAGGAATGGTGAAAAGGACGGCATGATGGTCGGAGATGGCTAGGTCCAGGCACTGCAGGTGTGAGGGAGTTGTGCCAGTGGAACACACCAGGTCCAGTGTGTGACCCTTGGTGGGACCTTGGACATGCTGTGAGATATTAAAGCAGTCCAGTAGTGAGAGGAAGTCAGAGGCAAACGTGCAGTTGGGGGAGTTCAAATGAATGTTGAAATCACTGATGAGAAGTGTAGATGGAGACCTGGAGCAGACAGAGGTGAGTAGCTCAGATAGCTCCGACATGAATGTTGTGGAGGCTTTGGGGGGGTGGTAAATGAGGACAACCTGGAGGTCTGGGGATCCAGCCAGAGAGAGTGCAACACATTCCAGAGAGGTGACAGTGGGTACGGAAAGCTCTCTGACCAGGAAGTCAGCTCGATGGATTACTTTCAGCCCACCACCCCGACCGATGGAGCAGGGTTTTTGGATGTAGACATAACCTCGGGGTGTGGCTTGATTAAGTGAGATAAAGTCCTGTTGATTTTACCATGGTTTTGTTAGGCAGAGAAAATCAATTTTCCCGTCAGTGATGATGTCGTGGATGAGAAGTGCTTTATTGTTTTGGTAGTGAGCATTCTGCAGCATGAATGTTGCAGGGTTGTGATTTTTAGATGTTGGGGCAGAGGGATTGAGGGGAGCGACGTTGTCATCACTGATGAGAGGTCTCAGGTTGCCGGGTTGCACATGGAGTTTGTTGTGATGACGTCGTAGCGGTGCGGCAGAGCGCCCGTCAGAATGTATCGTGGGAATGGCATGATTGGAGTAAAAAACCTTGCAACGGGCAGCCCCGTGTACATAACGTGGACGATGCAGGAGTCCGTTGGATTTAATTACAGCAAGAGAGTTTGGAGTGAAGTGACAGAAGAGGTCCAGGAGTTCCAATGCGGTGTATTTTAGGAACACCACGACAGCGGCTAGCTACTAGCTGGTAGGCCGCGAGCCAGGGACTGGGCAACAGCAACGCCGTGGAGGAACCAAACAGGATGATGGAACAAAACAGGTCGGCGAAAGCCAGGAGTATCGATACCAGTGGAGGTCCAGTCGGGGTAAAATCCAGGGTGAATAATCCAAGAATGAGAAGACCGGTGGATCACTAGCTAGCGAGGACAGGCTAACAGCTAGTCAATGGAAGCTAACAGCTGTTCGGTGGCTCACAGCTGACCAGGCTAGACAGCTGATGGACGGAGACAGTGAGTTACATTACACTGACAACTACTACACTGAGATAGCAACAGAGAGATCGGTGAGAGATAAAGGTGGTGGAGACAGTTCACACCTGATCTGTTGGCAGTGTAGAGCACAGGAAAGCAGAATAAGCAGAGAAAAATACAATTTTGCAGCGGATAGTGAAGCGGCGACAGGCACGCCAGCGTCCTCACACATCCGGGGATTCCAAAAAAAATATCCTTGGAGAGTCGCACAGACCTCCATGTCATAGCCAACGGTACCCTGACTGCTGTAAGGTACCGGGATGAAATCTTCCGAGCGATTGTCAGACCTTACGCTGGTGCAGTGGGCCCTGGGTTCCTCCTGGTGCAGGACAATGCCCGGCCTCATGTGGCCAGAGTGTGTAAGCAGTTCCTGGATGACGAAGGCATTGATGCCATTGACTGACCCTCACGTTCCCCTGACCTAAATCCAATTAAGCACCTATGGGCCGTTATGTATCGGTGTATCCGCCGCCGCCAAGTACCGCCACAGACTATTCAGGAGCTCACTGATGCCCTGATCCAGGTTTGGGAGGAGATCCCCCAGGACACCATCTGCCGACTCATCAGGAGCATGCCCAGACGTTGTCAGGAGTGCATACAGGCACCACAGGGGCCATACACACTACTGAGTCACATTATGAGTTGCCGTGATGAAATCACGCAAGTCAGCCTGTGATTTAAATTTTTTACTTTGATTTTCGGTGTGATTTTGAATCCAGCCCTCAATGGGTTGATGATTTTGGTTTCCATTGACCGTTGTTACATCATTCTGTTCTCAAAAAATTATACAATGTACACCAGTAAAGATTTTTGAACTTGAATATTTCGTTCATCAAGATCTGATGTGTGATTTAAGTGTTCTTTTAATTTTTTTGAGCAGTTTATATATTTATACATATATCTATATCTAGTTGATTAATTAATTAATTCATAATTAATTAATTAATCGCAAATTACCAACACATTTTTTTCTGTTCAAAATGTACCTTAAAGGAAGATTTGTCAAGTATTTAATACTCTTATCAACATGGGGAACAGGCAACAACAGCTTTCAGTGTGTCAGTGTGCTGACTTGACTATGACTTGCCCCAAACTGCATGTGCTTATCATAAAGTGTGCATGTCTGTGAAGGGGAGATTCGTGGATACCCATAGAACCCATTTTCATTCACATATGTTTAGGTCAGAGGTCAAGGGACCCCTTTGAAAATGGCAATGGCAGTTTTTCCTCGCCAAAATCTAGCGCTAGTTTGGAGCATTATTTAGCCTCCCATGTCGACATGACATGGTTGGTACCAATGGATTCCTTAGGTTCTAGTTTCATATGATACCAGTATCTTAACTCTACCTTTAAAACTGAGCCCACTACAACCTAAAAATCACAAGTTGCATTAAAGAAATTAGTGCCGTTAAAATGAATTTGCGTTAACACGTTATTATCGCGTTAACTTTGATAGCCCTAGTGTATGGTATTTTTTCTGTCTGTCTTTCTGTCTCTGTCTGTACACACACATATATATACATATATATATATATATATATATGTATATATATATGGTATACTGTATATACTGTATACTGTATATATATGTTTGTCTTTTTCTCTCTCTCTGTGTGTCCCAGTGTGTCTGTCTGTCTCTCTGTCTCTCTCCCTCTTTCTGTCCCTCAGTGTGTCTGTTTGTCTCTCTCTCTCTGTTTGTCTTTCTGGATGTCTCTCATCTTGTCTCTCTCTATCTCTGTCTCTCTCTCCCTCCCTGCGTCTGTCTGTCTCACCGTTCTCCAGTCTCTCAGTCTCTCAGTCTCTGAGTCTTGGCTGTGATCTGACCGTCTCTTTTAGAGCCAGTCAACCAGCCGGTCGGGGCAGCAGAGGTCTGGGTGACAAACCCGGGGTCTGCACACAGTCCAGGTCACACTCACCGCAACACACTGCCCCCTCCCCCCTTTAAAAACCCCGCTGCTGCCAAATTGGCTGGAAAAGCAGATAAACATACTGCAGCGGAGAAAGCTTCTCGTCTCCTGACGCTCTCTCGTCTCGCTGCCCAGTTTTTCTTTCGTCGGCCAAATGTTGTGTGATACTTTTTTTTTGACAGAAATATCCTCCTCTCACAATATGTAGGCAGATTATTTGCCATTTATTCTCCTGGTGTGTGCAGAATTTCATGCTGTGCTGCAAAATAGCTTCACTTAACTGAGAAGGCCAAAGTCAAACAGCTGCTCAACATCAACAGTGAAACACAAGAGTTTGGTTTATAGATGCTGCAATAGTTAAAATATCAGGTTTAAATTATTATTATGTTTTTAATTATTTATTTGTTCTAGTTGATTTTTATTTTAACTAGGATGGTTTCATGGGATCTTAATCTTTTTTTAAGAATGCCCTGAAGATGATGATGATTTCATTTGAATATTAACAGCCATAGACGTCCATGTATTGTGAGTGTCTTCTTACCTGAAGGAGTCCGTCTCTGCGTGGTGGCTGTTGTCGTGGGTATAGCACACTCGGTGTGCGGCTACGTCCAGCTGTGTGAAGGTTATCAGGGGGACGCCCGGCTGCTGGACGGCATGGACCAGGCCGTGCCGAGGCGGGACAGACACCGTGTAGACCAGCTCCTCCGGACGACCGGACGAGTCCGACGCCAGCAGGATGTCGGTGTTCAGGACGACCCGCTGCCCCTCCGTCAGACGCACCACCTTGATCAGCAGCACCAAGTCACCTGGAGAAAGCCAGAGAGAATCAGAGGTCAAAATACTAGGGGGGGGGGGGGTTTGAAGGAATGATGCCGTTTTTTGGTGCTAACTTATGCAGAGTTTGGTAAAAAATGTGGTAATTTATCGGTGCTTATTTTGACTTTCCTCTTCCTATTTTTGTACTAACTGAGTGGGGACTGTGGTGCAAATTGGCAGCTTGTGTGTGTTTGTCTCGTCACTTTTCTGGAACCAGATGATTTTCTGATGTTGCCGAAGGAAACGCAATTTTTGTGTGTTTATGTGAACATAAAATCCAGATAAAATCAGTAAGAATTGATCTGCTCCTTCAAATAAATATATTTATATTAATGTATTTTTACATGGAAAATCAGTGAGAACATAAGATATGAATTTCATCCTCCTGGGCTACAACAATAACATGTGTTGATGTTGTAAAACTCTATAAGAAGCTAATTAACTTACTAGCAGTCCTTCAACTTCTATCTTACTACATTCTTCTTTTATTTATATATATATATATATATATATTATGGCTGTCAATTGATTAAAATATTTAATCGTGATAAATCGCATGATTGTCCATAGTAAATCGTGATTAATGGCAAAGTAATCGCACATTTTATATCTGTTCAAAATGTACCTTAAAGGGAGATTTGTCAAGTATTTAATACTCTTATCAACATTGAAGTGGGCAAATATGCTTGCTTTATGCAAATGTATGTATATATTTATTATTTGAAATCAATTAACAACACAAAACAATGACAAATATTGTCCAGAAACCCTCACAGGTACTGCATTTAGCATAAAAAATATGCTCAAATCATAACATGGCAAACTCAAGCCCAACAGGCAACAACAGCTGTCAGTGTGTCAGTGTGCTGACTTGACTATGACTTGCCCCAAACTGCATGTGATTATCAGTGAGTGGGCATGTCTGTAAAGGGGAGACTTGTGGGTACCCAGAGAACCCATTTTCATTCACATATCTTGAGGTCAGAGGTCAAGAGACCCCTTTGAAAATGGCCATGACAGTTTGGAGCGTTATTTAGCCTCCTTCGCGACAAGATATTATGACATGGTTGGTAAAAATGGATTCCTTAGGTTTTGTAATTTCATATAATACCAGTATCTTAACTTCAGCTTTAAAACTGAGCCCGCTAAAACCTAAAAATCGTAAGTTGCGTTAATGTGTTAAAGAAATTAGTAGCGTTAACAAGTTATTATTGTGTTAACTTTGACAGCCCTAATATATATATTTATTTTCGTTCTATATCTCTTTTTCTCTGTTATGCTGACTCTGCAGTGTGCTCAGAAGCGTTAATGATGTAGGTCAGGAAACAGACTCGTCTGCACTGTGTCGGCAAGCTGCTCAGAATATGATCGAAACATGAGGATTTCATAATAATGGCAGTTTAGATAAAACTGATTTCATGCTGCAGAGGCTTGTGGCTTTAACTTTTCTTTTGATTTTCCACAAAGTTGATAAAAGCACAGAATAGAAAAGACGTCTCAACATATAACTGGTTCTACGGGATCTGCGGGACAGTTCTTTATATACATTACATGTGAGGTGCCACCGCGTAGTGATGGTGACTCGTCTACTTCCACCTACAACCCAGATTTACGGAGGTAAATGTGTGAAACTGTGTGAATGTCCCTTTAAAGGAGCATTCGTGAGAATCTACCCTCAATAAATAAAGATTTTAAAAAAATCCCACCTGAGCCGCTCTGACTAAAAATAAAAGTGCTGTTTCATACTGCAAATCATTAAGGTGTCCATCGACTCGCAAAAGTTAAAGTGAAATTTTTTTTCCTCTTCAGTTAAAGGGTTAGGGCGAGATAAGACAATAATAAAACAGGCATGAATATCTCCGTTTTTTGGAGCATTGTTGTTGGAGGAGTTGGAGCACCCAGAGGAGATGAGCCAACGCCCATCCACAGCTGCTCCACCTCCCCTCCGTTAATTATTCACCGGCTGAGGAGGCCGGTCGTTTCTCACCTCCGCTCCTCCAGGATCAGAGGGCCCGGAGCCAGAAGGTCCGAGGCCTCGCCGCACCGTGTTCACCCAACTGGCAAAGCTGGCACGGTGAGCTGAAGGGGGGGCGCTCAATAATACATGAACCACGACCGGCCAGAGAGAACACAGAGACCACAGAGGGCTCAAGTGTGTGTGTACATGCATTTCCTTGATGCTGTAACTTTAGTCAGTTTTTCATGGACGTTTCACTTTCTGAACACTTTAAGGACTCCTCGACCATGTCGGCTTCAGAGTTGAAAAACACTAAATGGACCTGGAGCTGAAATTGTATTAAGCTGATTCCAGGTCAGGAATGCGCCCTGAAGCTTTATGGTCTATTTGACTCTATGGGACCATAATTCACTAAATGAACATCATGCTGTATTGAAGAAGACTTGAAACTAGTGATTGAGACTATAAACTCGTGTTTACAATGTTTACTGAGGTAATAAATCAAGTGAGAAGTAGTTATAGTAGTTCTATACAATCAGACTTCTTTTTGCAATCAGAGGAGTTGCCCCCTGCTGACCATTAGATATAATGCAAGTTTAAGGCACTTCCGCATTGGCTTCGCTTCTCAGGTTGCCCACTGCCCTGTACTCTACCACTGAGGTGACCTCTGACCTTTCTGCACGGTGTGGATGGAGATGAAGACGCTCTGTGCAGGAGTCTCGTTGTCCAGATCGCTGAGGGTGTAGCGGAAGCTATCGTGACCTTTGAACCCGGTGGCATTAGCGGCGGCGGTGTGAGCGTACCACAGGCGGTTCATCTCTACGTCGTCCTGAGTGAAGTTCTGACCAGCTGACAGCTCGGTCCAACCCAACTCCGTCTGCAATCACACAGTTCAGAACCACCACAACACTGATGGATCATTCACTCAGTACAACATGAGCTCATCTTCAAGGAAAACTATGCTTATTTAACAATCTGGGTCATATTTTCTAGTTTAAGCAAAACAATCTATTGGTTATAATAAAAACACTAGGAACATGAGCGTTGGAAATAAACCCAGAGTTTTACATCATTAGTAAGAAGAAATAAATGTCGATATTCTTACAGTTGCAAAATCTCATTGTTTAGATCTCTCAATACTGTTTCACTTCCTGTCTGTGGCTCTCAGCTTCAAGCACATTGGTTCCTACTGAAGACGTAAATCTTTAAAAATGCCTCACAAATAATATATATAAAAATGTGATAGGGTAGCATATCCTAGATTTCAAAATCAAGGAGGACAAAATACTAGCATTTCACTTGTTTAATTTGCTCACATCACAATAGACACACGTTTACGTGTTTTGGCACAAACCCTTCTTCAGCTCGTCTGAAGAAGATCTGTCTATTGTGATGGGGGCCAATTAAACAAGTGAAATGCTAGTATTTCGTCCTCCTTGATTTGGAAATCTGGGATGTGCTACCCTATCACTGTTTTATGCTCATTGGACTTTGGGTCTAGCACTCCACCGTGAATCCCATCGTTGAAGCGCAGGGGTACCTCAGCAGTGCCCAAGAGGCAAACTGGCATCCCTCCAGCTACCAGTTCACACTCAGTACTTGGTCCATGCGGGGACTTGAACTAGTGACCCTCCGGTTCCCAAGCCAAGTCCCTATGGACTGAGCTACTGCCACCCCCAAACCCTCAAACCCTTAAAGGTACAGTGTGTAGGATTAGGAGGCATCTACTGGTGCGGTTGCAGATTGCAACCAACTGAGTACCCCTCTACTCACTTCTCCCTTTCCAAGACTGCGGTAACGTGAGCTGCCGAGTGCAAAGGTAATGTAAAAATGTGAAAGGCTCTCTTTAGAGTTATTTTTAGAGTTTAATGTTTGGTTTGCCTTTTCTGGGCTACTGTACAAACATGGCGGAGCAACATGACAGACTCTATGAAGAGGACCCACTCCCTGTGTAGATATGAAGGGCTCATTCTAATGAAACAAAAACACAACGATTCTTAGTTTCAGGTGATTACACACTAATGAAAACATAGCTATGAATATTATATTCCATTTCTGCTGGACCTTTAATCCTCCAACTGCCCTGTGAAGAGGTGAGAACCAGACAAAATGTCCTCACTTTCCAAAATATCTTCAATATTGAGGTCTAAAACTCAAAACTAGTCTTCACAAAGAACGCCGTCCACACCGACCCACACGCCCAGTGTCGTTTCCTCACCTTGAGCTGTAGTTTGCCGAAGCGTGGTGCAGCGTTGAGGAAGTAGTACACCTGGTTTCGGGGGGTGTCCAGGTCCTCGGCCTCCAGAACCACGCTGGAGATCACCCTGCGCTCACCGGAGTCCACCTCCAACCCAGCGTTCCTGAAGACACCAACGAAGAGCAAAACAATGATTATTATATGGTCACTGTAAATTTTAGAACTGAGATGAGGTCTGGGTTAGTTTTAGTTGCTTCTGGACTTTTCTTCTGTGGTGTTCAAACCAGTTCAACAAGTGAATAAACAGGTAAACATGATGAGCATCAGTTTAGACATTATTTTTTTTTTTTTGTGCTCAGCTTTCATAAAAATACTGGATATGTGTTTGAAATGTCCAGCTTATATCACTCCAAGTGGTAATAGGATTACAGTATTATATTTAGGGCCCGAGCACGAAAGTGCCAGGGGTCCAACGGTGTCCCTGGCACGGAGTGCGTTTGTTTTTCTAAAGATTATTATTATTCTTCTGCTGCAAGACCGCATTTTTGAGGTGCTTAGGATGCACAAAATTAAAACTGCCGAAAATTGCAAAATTCCGTAGTGATTGGGCTCGGGCGTCGCCAGCGGGCTCCATAGCGCCCCCAAATGCAGGCAGGTTTGAGAAAAAGTTACTTCGATCTTCACGAAATTCAAGTAGGTCATTGCTCACCTCTGCAACAGCGTATTAAATATTTTTGAGATTTTTTCGGCCAACAAAAAGTCAGCCATCTTGGATTTCGTGGATTAATTTAAAATTTACAAACACAAGTTTGAGGAATTTAGGATGCACAAAAACCCATGAAACTTTACATGCATATTCACACTCGTAATTACTTCTATTTGGTGGTATAATTGGGCTTGGGCATGGCATGTTGGCTCTTTAGCGCCCCCTTATTACTTTTAGCCTTTGAACATACCTTTGGTATACTTGAAAACTCATGAAAGTTTGCAAAAAGATGGACACCTGTGAACTTTCTGTGAATGTACAGCGATTGGGTTCAGTGTGTTTAGCGGGCTCCATAGCGCCCGCTAATGTGTGGAAGGCCATAGTTTGGACAAAGTTGATCCTATATTCATGAAATTTGGTAGGCACATCCCACTTATTATTTCAGACATATTTCTTATTGGGTTTCATTAGCTCCACTCACCCAGACGTCGGCCATTTTGAATTTTGTGTATTTTTCAAGTATTTTATGGATACTTTTACATACTCCTCTTAAAGAGTTTCTTGGATTTGCGTCAAATTTGGGTGGTATAACCATGAAACTAATGTGACGCTAAGTTTCGAAGGAATTTTTGATCGCTCGAACGGTGACGTCACAGGTCATGTGAGATAACTTTACAGGTATGGAACTTTACGATACTCCTCCTAGAGGATTCAAGAGATCCATCTCAAAGTCGGGCAGCAGAATCTCAACACCTTCATGATGTAAAATTGTGAAGCTTTTGTGTTTTTTCAACAATGGCGTTGTTGTGGCGGCGCGGCGAATTTCGATGTTTCGACATGACACAGGAGGTTGTTGTAACTTGACTTTACATTACAAGATAAGAGTCCAGGCCTGAAGACATATATGTGCCATTATGAGTGATAGTCATAGCGCCACCTACAGGAAACAGGAAGCTGTTATAAATTGATTATACATTGTCCAGTCTGCCCCAAACTTGACATGTTTTATAAGAGTCCAGGCCTGAAGACATATGCGTGCAATTATTGAGTTATGGTGACAGCGCCACCTACTGGCAACAAGAAATGGTTGTATACTGCCACCCACCGTCATAGAAGTGCCTTTAAAGAGTCCCACTGGTTCTCAACAGGTCATTTGCAGCGCCACGCGCTCCGTTCAGAAAATACCCTTTAACTGTTGCGTGCAGTGTCCAACTTTCATGGAAACGCATGGCAGCGGGTACCCCCGACATGCTCAAAGGGGCGAGGGCCCTTTCAACGCTGCTTGCAGCTTTAATTTATATAATATTTTATTTTATTTCTATATTTGAACTTCTGCACTATTTTATGTCTGTGATTTTATGACCGCGTATAAAGGCCATTGTAGGTAAAAAAGGCAAATAAATAAATAATTATGGAGCTGGGGGAGGGGGGTAATATTCAGAGAAAAAAAACAGAATTACCGAAATTAAAGTTGTAAATTTACAAGAAAAAACCCCACTACTTTTCATTACCATGGTTTAGCACTCCACTATTTTTCCAAGTACAAAATTTACGACTTTATAATCTGGCAAATTTGTAAGTTTTTTCCGTAAATTTACAACTTTAATCTCAGAAATTCTGAGTTCTTTCTCTGAATATTATCTCCCTCTCCCGGCTTTGGAATTATTTTTTTTACCTATAGGCCCTAATATGCTGATGTGTAGTCAAAGATAGAAGTTGTTTGTCTCTACTTTCCTGTAAATTCTACAATATTAGTATTCACTTATGTTCATAAAAGAACACAGAAAGAACATGAAAGAAAATGTGTATATGTATCTTTCAGGACCTTCGCTCAACTCAGAGGCTGTCCTTACCACAATAACACAACTTTAGGAGGAACAAAATTCAGACAGTGGGTGACGTTACCATGGTTTTGCCCTCCGCTATCTTTCCAAGTTTTTTTCTCGAAAATTTATGACTGTATAATCTTGCAAGTTTGTGAGTTTTTTCTCTTTTCACTTTAATCTCAGAGAATATATAGGGCCCTATATATATAAATATATAAAATAGAGGTTTTTTTTTCATAAATTTATGACTTTAATCTTTTTTATCCAAAAAATTATCCTCTCCCCTGCCTCCTTGTTTATTTTTTATTTTTTTACCTACAATGACCTTAATACGCTATCATAGTCATTCTCATTTTTACTGTACGTGCTTTTCATTTATACCGTTTGTAGTGCCACTGATGGAGAGAGCCTGAGAACAAAGAATTTCATTTCCAACGATGACAAATAACGACTTGAAACTTGATATGTGTAATGGACACGAGTAGAAAAATAAGACCCAATTAAATGTCTTTACTGTAAATATCTTGTCAATGAGACAATTGTTCGATGTGATGAACCTCCAGATACAAACAAGAAAAAGTTGAAAGTTAGTGTGAGAGCAGGTTTTTCCAGCGGGATCATGGAGATCTGGGCTGGTGGTGGTGGTGTTCGGGGCTGGGTGAACATCAGAAAGCGTCTGGCTGCTTCCTCACTCGGAACTAAAATCCACACAGAGAGGAAGCTGCCACGTCCATCCTGCAGGAACGCAAAAACAAGGAGGCCGGCATCTGCCAAGTCTCTGTGTTACTTCTGCCTCGGTGCCCTTTACAGTACCAGCTCGGCCTGTGCCAACGCACCCACGCACACCAATGGCTGATCTGGGGACAGCGTACGTGGGTGAGGAGTGGGGGAAGGGGGGATGGGGTTGATGGGACAGCATGGGGAACCCAGTGAATGATGAAAATTTCCAATCACTCGTTTAAATCAAAATATTATGGGTGGAGGTGGAGGTGGGGGTGGAGGAGAGGGAGGGGGGGTCACACAGTTCCTCTGTAAACACCCACTCAAGCAGAGACCGGCCACATGTGCACACACAGGTTTCTCCTCCTTCTACTCCCCCTCCTCCCCCCTCCTGTCCTATGTTGACTCAACTGACCTCATCCCCTCCTGCTGAGCTTCTTTTTCTTATCATCATGTCAGAGTCCATCAACATATAACAACAAATTAAAATGTAAAACAAGACATATAAACTATTCAAAGACAACGAAACCTCTAAAATGCATTAATGTGTTCCAAATCTTAAACAATATCTTGTTTCACAGCAAACTTCTGGTGTTATTCTATATTTTTATTATAATCAACAAATCCCATATTTAGACACAAACCAACAATGTGTCAGTCCGTCTCTCAATACTGTCTGACTTCCTGTCTCTGGCTCTCAGCTCCAAGCCCATTGGTTCCTACTGAAGACGTAAATCTTTAAAAACATGAATATATAGTTACATTTTTTAAAAAGACTCAGTAATTTCCTAAAACAGCTGGTCATTGTTGTTTTTGTCAAACAAACAGGAGGAAATAGTGCATTTGTTGGGAACTGTTTTCAGCGGCAGATGAATCCACATTTGGTGATCTAGTGAGTGTCTGAGGCAGCAGGACGGTGTATAAAAAAACCCCATAAATAATAAACTACAGTTTACAGTAAACTACGCACAATACTTGTTAGTAGATACATTCACTGTTGGTTTGAGTCTGAACATGAAGAAAAATATAAAATATCACCTGATTTATCCCTTGTTTTTATTCCACACATCAGCAAAACTGATGTTTTAGTAGAAATATAAATCTGCTTAAAGTGCAATTTAAAGGTTTAACTGTAAACACATTCCTCTGTTATTAAATTTTGGAGTAACAAATAAAAAAAAACACCACTGCACCACTAAGTACATTAACTCAAGTACTGTACTTAAGTAGAATTTTGAGGTACTTGTACTTTACTTGAGTATTTTCATTTTTATGCAACTTTACACTTCTACTCCA
Organism: Sebastolobus alascanus; assembly: GCA_916701645.2. Lineage (NCBI taxonomy): Eukaryota > Metazoa > Chordata > Actinopteri > Perciformes > Sebastidae > Sebastolobus > Sebastolobus alascanus. The sequence goes on from CAKAOJ020000394.1 coordinate 354,700, forward strand.
CTACAACTCAGAGGGAAATATTGTTCTTTTTACTGCACTATATTTATCTGACAGCTTTAGTTACTTTCCATATTCAGATTATTTATATAAAATATAATAATAGATTAAAGCTGCAAGCAGAAATGATCGAGCCCTCGCACCTTCATGTACGTCGGAGTTACTTGCAGTACGCCAGTCGACGCAGCCCTACATTTCTGCGACCATTGGAAAACTGCACGCACAACTTAGACTTTATTTCCTGGGTTAAATCTGTAGGAGGAGTTCGTGAAAGTACAGAGCCTGGAAATGGCCAAAAATACACAAACAAAATCACACAAAATTCAAAATGGCAGACTTCCTGTTGGGTTTAGAGCATGGCCCCTAGAGACTTTTTTTAAGTCTACATGTGATACATGTGCCTACCAAAATTTGTAGTTCTAGGTGAAACTTAGCGCTTGGGTTGCTTCGTTGAAATTTTGTAGGGGGCGCTTTCAAGCAACCTTGCCACCCCCAAGCACAAAAAACAGTATGTATTAACACAGGTTAGCACTTTTAATGAGTGTGCCAAGTTTTGTTCATTTGCAAGCATCTCTAGCCCTTCAAAAACAACCTCCTGTTTCATGGCGAACAATGTGTCGCCAAGGCAACGGCATTTCAAGAAAAACTCAAAGGCTTCGCCGTCTGGCATCATGAAGGTGTTACCATTTTCATGACCAAATTTGAGGTGGCTCTGGATAACCTGCTAAGAATAGTGCGCTAAAATATAACGACTGTAACTTTGTGTTGCCACTAGGTGGCGCAATGAGTATGATTCAAAATTGGCCTGTAGATGTCTTCAGGCCGGGATGCTCATCAAACTTGTTTAATTTGGAAAAGATTATTTCCTGCGTGGATTGAGTGGCACAGGAAATAACAGATTGCAAATGTTTCACCACTTCCTGTGTCCACTATGTAGCACCAGAGAAGACGCGCAAAAATGCATTATGACACTCTATATCAAGTGTAGATCACACAATGTAAATTCCATATAAATCGGATGACGTTTGTCACATAACGCTGACTTCCTGTTGCCAGTAGGTGACGCTATGACTATGAGTCAATATTGCCATTTAGATGTCCTCGGGCCTGGACTACTATGAAGTAGATCAAGTTTGGGGCAGATTTGACCAAGTACATTCGAGTTACAACAGTTTGTCTTTCAATTGCGAATCATGTAAATTCTCTGCCACAACGTCAACGTTGTTTCATAAAAACTCACAATTTGAACAACTTTCTATCACAAAGGTCTTAAGATTGTTCTGATCAAATTTGAAGTTTGAAATTGTAACTTCCTGTTGCCAGTAAGTGGCACTGTGACTATGAGACAAAATTAGCATACGGATGTCCTCAGGCCAGGACTCTTATCACACATTAGAAATTTGGAGCAGATTGGTTAATGTACGCCGAATTTACAACAACTTCCTGTTTTTTGTAGAAAGGTGCTTATTCGCCGCAACGCCACGGAAACATAGTTCAATATAAACTGAAGCTTTGAACAACTTTTCATCAAAAAGGTCTTAATAATACTGACCAAATTTGAAGTTGATCAGGTTAAAGCTGTGGTGGCGCTATGACTGTGAGCCAAAATTTGCATGTGGATGTCGTCAGACAGGGACTTTTATCAGGCATGAGATATTTGTAGCAGATTGGTTAAAATGTTAGTAGGCAATATATTTTTGGCATCATTGGGCAAAAATTCCATAATCATCTTTCAGCATATTGTAATTCAAGTGTTCTGATGGATAACTAGACTTCTGCACCTCCTCATGGCTCTGTTTTCAGGCTTTAAAAAATCTAGCCGGTGACGGCAGACTTTGACCTATCACAGGTCATTTCAGAGAGAGAGAGTGTTCCTATTGGCTGTGCTCCGGGCATGTGAGCGGAACTTGGCTTCCTTTACCAGATTTTACAATGGCGTCACAAACCTTCTCATTTTAAAGCTAAACAGTACACTACAAGATGATTCTGAAAACATTTGAAGCGAGAAATAGGCATTACAGTAACAGAATATTGATTCATATTTGATCAGCGCTGCCTAGTTTGACCGTTTGGTCGGAGTTCGCTAGTGATTGACAGCCGGCTCTCATAGACGGCAGCTGGACAGCGGACCTTGTTTTCCTCTGGTAAGTGAAATCTATCAGATGCCGTTAGGAGCACCGGAGGACACAGTAGGACACAGAGGACCATGATTTTTTTCAGGTTACCTGTTTCATGTACTACTGTCACAATATAGCAGCCGTTTTCTAAAAATAACTTTTTTAAATCATATTTGCGCCAATCTCGCCTACTTCAGCTTTAATGTTCGGTGAATTTACAACAACTTCCTTTTTTTTGGCGAAAGGCGCTTTTTCGTCGCCACGCCACGGCAACATACTGTAGTTTGATAACTTTTTGATCTTTGAACAACTTTTCATCACAAAGGTACTGACAAAATTTGAAGTTGATCTTGTTAAATCTCAAGGAGGAGTTTGTTAAAGTACAGCGCCTGGAAATGGTGAAAAAAACGACCTAAAATTAAAAATGGCCGACTCCCTGTTAGGTTTACGGCATACCTCTGAAGGGCTTTTTTTTATGTCTCAACATGTTACATACACCCACCAAATTTCATACATCTAGGTGAAACCCCACGCTGAGGCTACTCAATAGGCTATCGAGCCATTTTGCAACACCCATACGCAAAACCCATAAAATATATACATTTTCACCACTTCTGATTTATTAGCATGTGCGTTCGTTTTTGAGCCCCTCAAAAATGCGATTAATTTTGGAGAAAAAGAATAATAAACATAGTGATTTCAATAGGGCCTCACAGACCCCAGCTCGGTGCTCGGGCCTTAATAATAAACATAGCAATTTCAATAGGGCCTCGCCGACCCCTGGTCGGTACTTGGGCCCTAATAAACATAGCGATTTCAATAGGGCCTCGCCGACCCCTGGTCGGTGCTCGGGCCCTAATGATAAACACAGCGATTTCAATAGGGCCTCGCCGACCCCCGGTCGGTGCTCGGGCCCTAATTATGATGTAATGTTATAGATTAAGCTACCCAGCAGTATATAAAATAATTAAAATGAGCTCCAGCTACCAGCTGCAATATTAAAGTGATGAACACAGTAATGCATCAATAATTATAATCCAGCAACATAATATATATTATTCTTATTATTACAGTTGATAACACCGTCCCAACTAACTGCGTTGTCGCTGAAGTGTAGTGTACTCTCCGGTTCCCCCTAAGGTAAACTGTAGCACAGTTAGCTGTGACCCGCCGGCTCATTCGTCAAATTGTTGAGAGCCGTGTGCAATAAAAATGTTCTGAATTTCGTATTGAGCACGTATAAGTAAAAGATCTGAGCCCTGAGTAAATGTTCACATATTCACAAAGAAACAGTTGTTACAAAGATCATCCTGCGATTATACGTATACGTATTCAACTAAAAATCAACCAGTCAAATTATATTAATGTCAAAAATAGAAGCTATCTTACCAAGCAAACACTTTTACATCTATCAGGGCATTGAAAAAACTCCGACCCTAACCTACAACCTCACACAGTCAAATATTTCCAGTAATGTTATATTAACAAGCATTAAGTACTAAATCCTCATATCAGCTCACATCTGTGTGTGTGTGTGTGTGTGTGTGTGTGTGTGTGTGTGTGTGTGAGTGTGAGTGGTGTGTGTGTACTTGAGCAGCCGTGGCTTCTCGTCGTTGACCGGCAGCACGGTGACCTGAGCCGTTCCCCAGACTGTGTGGACGCCATCTGTCAGCCGCAGAGCCACGGTGTCCTTCAGGGTTTCTGTGTCATCGTGCATGTACACGATCTTCATGCCTGCACAGGGAGGAAGAGGGGGGGATAAAGAAGAGCCAGGGAGGAGGAGAGCAGGGAGGAGGAGGGGGAGGAAGGAGATATAGAATTTGTTATGTACCATCTCATTGGTTTTTGTTACTTTCATTCATTTATTTGCACACTAAAAGCACATAAATGTAGATAAAGGTATTTACACAGAAACATTTGCATACAAACTTGTATGTGCAAGGTAGACAAATGACCATAACCCTTTATATCCTTGTTTTGCTCGGTTTTCACTGACTTTCACTGACTTATAATACATTCAATACTTACAGCATAATACATTGTTTATGTATGTATTTTGCTTTATTTCAGGCCAATCCATGATGTTTTTCCTAAACATAACTAAGCCGTTTCGTTGCCTAAACCTTCGACCAACGACATGGCATGTAATGACACACGAAAAGCTTTAAATGGTTATCCTGACACGCGGAATGTCCTTAAAATGTCGTGCTATTTATATACCTTCCCATGAGATCAGGTTGCAGCGAAAACAAAATAAAACATTGTGTCCTATCTCGCATTTTTTTATACCTTGTATCAATTGAAATCAACTCTCTACTGTAATTTACCATTTGACACAGCAACCCATTGGTGTCTTTCTCACCTTGTCGGAGCTCCTGCAGGGTGAAGGAGGTGACGGAGAGGCTACTCTGCAGGAGGTCAGCTCTCATCTCCTTGTAGCGTCTTGTCTCGGTGCCGTAGATGCCGTTGATCAGGCTGCCGTGAGCCAGCGGCTGCACCAGCGTGAAAGTCAGGACATTAGGGGGGGCGTCCAGGTCGAAACCGTTCAGTATGGACGGAGTCAGCTCCCTCATCCCGCCCTCCTTCACCTGCAGGAGGTGGAAAACAGGAATAACTCTACACCTATGCTAGCACCCCCGTGAGGACGTCGGATAGAAGAAAAATTTTGTTATTCTTAGATTTTTACCGCTGGTGAGGTAAAAACAAAAAGAGGAGTTAGTCTTGAGGTGGACGTACGGTGAAGTTGGCGAGCAGCAGTGAAGGCGCCTCGTCATTGGTCGGATTGATGATGATGTAGACGGGGACGGGGGCGGAGCGGTGCAGCCCATCACTCACACTGATGGACAGCTGGTCGACAGTCGGCTCCGCCCTTTTGCTCTCTGATTGGACGTAGTTGATGAATCCCGACGTCAGGTGGACGAGACTGAAGGATTCTGGGAAAAAGAGTTGTGCCAGGATCAGGTCAGGTGTTTGCTAAAGACACACACAGACCCAAACACCCTCAAACACACACACTGACCGACTTGGACTCCTGCGTTGCTCTTCTCGGAGCCCGGCGTTGGCAGCGTGTTCTCCAGGAAGCCGTGCAGAGGAGGAGTCTCCAGGTGAAAGGTCAGCAGGTCGGGAGGGCTGTCAGGGTCTGAGGCCCCCAGGACCTCCCTACACAGAGAGGCGGAGGAGCCCTCGTCCACCACCAACATAGACTCACCTGGACCAACACATGACAACAGAAACATGAGTTCAGTCAGACAACTCACGTTTGAAATGTTTATTTCAACAGCAGAACATTGTTAGAGTTTGGGGTCTAGACTCTGACCTCATCACTCCCTGCAGATATGTTTACATGAGATATTGGGAGTGATGATTAAACATATTTCCCCCCTAAAACTGCGTTGGTTCAGAGCCTGACGCCACTGATGTGAGGATCTTCTATATGTGGGCCTGGCACCAGCCGCTATGTGTGGCCATTCCCCATGAGCACCTCGGCTTCAAGGGGAATATACTATCTAGTGAAACTTCTATGTGTGGGCCTGGCAGCAGCCGCCGTGTGGCCACTCCCCATGAGCACCTCGGCTTCAAGGGGAATATTCTATCCGGTGGACAGAAGTGCACCTGTAAAGCCTTGACAACAGATGCTAAGATGGATGAGTACTCTAACCCAGCAAACCACCCGATATGCAACAATAGAATTAGACAGCAAAGCAGCTACAAATATCTAGTAAGGCTTTAGGGTTGCAGGAGCCCATGAGCTTTCGTGCAGCCAAATTCTCTTGCTTGTGGAACCTGATGTAGCGTTGGTAAGCAGAGAATGACCAGTGGCCAGTTGAGGTAGGCAGATAGAGAGCTGCAGATGGAGAGCTGCAGTTGTGGCTGCGCCACTTCATAGAGAGAGAGGGGAGTAGGCTGCAGTTCGGCAGAGATCACGCAGCTTGAAGGAGAACCAGGATCTCGTCTTATTATTTGAATAATCTCCCCCCCCCCCCACACACACACACACGCAGAGCGGGGGGGGGAGTGTCGGGGGGGGAATGACATGTAGCGTCAGCACATTTTCCCATCTAATGCTATGGATTAAGAGTTTTTTTCAACCATATTGTTGGAACAGTGGAGGAGGCCAGTGGAAAGACAAACCAAGACGTTTTTGGTGAGTTTTATTTAGTTTCTGTTGGTTTTGAATGACGATACGCTCCAAACAGCTGATCTACCTGCTGAAACTACTAGGAGCATGGCACCGCTTGCACGCGGACACGACGTCGGGGTGCGCTCGCGGCGGTGTGGGGAGTCTGCCCGAGGAGGGTGGTCCGGTGCCAACGGGCCTGGCCAGCCATTCAGAACCTTAAACCATGAGTGGCGCGGAGCACGGGGGTTTGGGCGGCCCACACACACACACACACCCCTGCGCTGACAGAAAAGAGCCGAACTGAACGTGCCACACACGTTTTACCGGTAGTGACGTTACTACCAGGCAGCGCCTGCAACGGTTAATACAAGGGAAATATATATGTTTTAAGATAGGACGAATAGTTGCATAAACTATTCGATTTTTTTATAAATAACGACTATTCGAAAAATCTAAAATCATCCCTAGTGGATATAATGACAAAGTGGGTAAAGGCAAATAATAGAACAGCTAGAAAAGTCTGGTAAGTTCAGAAAATGACTTTACTGTAATGTGCCCTTTAAAACCAGGAAAAGACAACACTTACTTAAATGGTAAATGGACTTCCATTTATATAACGCTTTTCTAGTCTTCCGGCCACTCAAAGCGCTTATACTACATGTCAGCATTCACACACACATTCTTACACTGATAAAGGGCTACCATACAAGGTGCTAACTTTGCCCATCAGGATCTAATCTAAATACTCATTCACACTTCGGGAACAATTTGGGGTTAAGTGTCTTGCTCAAGGACACGTGACCAGAGCAGCCGGGGATCGAACCACCGACTTTTCGATTGGTAAACGACCTGCTCTCTCCTCTGAGCCACAGCCGTCCCCATATACCATATTACGATATCCATAGTCTAATGGTACATGTCCACAGGGGTGTTTTCTATCGCGAGGGATCGCCTCGCTTCCCAGCATTGGATGCTTGATGGGCTACCACTAGACAAAAGGCACTAGGCACCTGATTGGACAAACACTCTCTCTCGTGGGCTGCTGCTGCCAGCTTTTAAACCGAAACCAACATGGTGGTTCGTTTGGAAACTATCTTCTCTTATATTATGAAAATAGTTCACCGAAATGTGTTTCTGAAAACATTTTATGCCAGAAATAAGCCATGCAGTTGCTGAATCTGTCTGAATCCCCCCCCCCTCCTCTGCGGGGATAGACAGACACAGGGGGGGATAACGACATGTAGTGTCGGCCGGCACATTTTCCCATCTAACGCTATGGATTAAGAGTTTTGTTCAACCATATTGTTGGAACAGTGGAGGAGGCCAGTAGAAAGACAAACCATGATGTTTTTGGTGAGTTTTATTTTGTTTCTGTCGGGTTTGAATGACGATATGCTCAGGTGCTGGAACAGCTGATCTACCTGCTGAAACTACTAGGAGCGCGGCGCCCCTTGCAAGCGGACATGATGTCGGGTTGCGCTTCGCAGCGTCTGCTCGGGGAGGGTGGGCTAGTGCCAACGGGCCTGGCACGCCATTCGGAACCTTAAACCAAGTGCGGCGCGGCAGCCTCAACCTGGTCGCCTGCCGTGCGCCTCCGGGTACCCAACTCTACTTCCTCCTTCGGAGGGAGCACGGGGGTTTGTGGAAGCGGCAAACAGACACACACACACAAACACACCCCTGCGCTAACAGAAAAAGAGACGAATTGAACGTGCGACACACGTTTTACCGGCAGTAACGTTACTACCAGGCAGCGCCTGCAACGGTTAATACAAGGGAAATATATATCTTTTAAGATGGGACGAATAGTCGCATAAATTATTCGATTTTTGTATAAATAACAACTATTTGATAATAGAAAATCATAACTCATCCCTATCTTACACATCATCTCTCAACTCCAGTCTTGCATCTTAAATTGCTAATCGTACTGTAAACAATGAGCAGCGCACAGAAAAGGAAGTCTCGGCCCGAATATCCTCTGGCTACACCAGAACCCCAGAAATATAGCTTCTTGCCCCAAGAGGCTTATCCGTTGTCAGACCGATAGCCGATGGGTTCAGAGATTGCGGCCCACCAGGAAAACTCAAAATACACCAGTCAGCCATCCATCCCTCCATCTGTCCATCCCCTTGTCAGCTGCTAATGAATCAATCACCCATCTTCCTTCAAACTGCTGTTAATTAACAAATACAATCACCTCTGGACCTGCATCCATACAGCCAAACATCCCTGTGTATGTATTAATTATACTGTATATGTATGTATACATTGTGCGAATGTGTATGAGCATTAACGATGGACAGTCCTGGATCTCGCTGATAAGCTAAAATGAGAAACAAGGTAAAGCTGGTTTCCTCGTGTTTCGCCACGCTAATGCTCTTAGTCTGCATCTTTATTCACTGCTAATTAATTAGACAAAGAAAACACCACAAACACTCCCATAACCCTCCCACCCCCACCCCTAACACACCCTGCACTGCCTAGCGTAGCTGGTGCTGAATGAATGGCGAGATATGCTGGCAGGATTAGAGAGTTATCCTGCTGCTGGTAGCGGCGCGGTAATCCGGCTAGCGAGACGGCTAGTACATGTCGCCTATTGTGACGGAGGGATGCGCTTCTTTCTGCTTTTGTTTTGAAAAGACGCTCATTGTCCGCTGTCTCCTTGGGAGCACACACACACACAGAGTAATAATCTCGCCCAGCTGTGTGTGTGTGTGTGTGTGTGTGTGTGTGTGTGTGTGTGTGAACATGTAATAGCAGCAGACAATAGGCAGATTTCACTTAAAGCACGTCAGTGCCAACCTCGTTAGCCTGGCTGACACGCTGACAACAACACACACACACACACACACACACACACACACGCCAAAAATCATCCATAATTCAATGTGCAAACAATGAGACTTTGGACTCAGCTAAACACACAACAAACACACACGCTGCAAGAAACACAACAGAAACTATTTTGGTCTGAGATTTAACTTTAAAGGTTGAATTCAATATTAAATATCATCCTAAATGAGAAATAATCCCACTTGTTACAAGTTTCAGGAAGTTGTTAGAAATGAGCTTCAATCTCTCTAAACAGGTCAGAATTAGGGGGACACACTTTGCTAGAATCAAGAAATATGATTGAGATGTGTTGCAGATTTTTTTATCTGATATTTTATCTAGGGCTGTCAATCTATGAAAATAGTAAATCGCGATTAATCACATATTAATCACATTTTTTATCTGTTCAAAATGTACCTTAAAGGGAGATTTGTCAAGTATTTAATACTCTTATCAACATGGGAGTGGGCAAATATGCTGCTTTATGCAAATGTATGTATATATTTATAATTGGAAATCAGTTAACAACATAAAACAATGACAAATATTGTCCAGAAACCCTCAGAGGTACTGCATTTAGCATAAAAAATATGCCCAAATCAAAACATGGCAAACTGCAGCCCAACAGGCAACAACAGCTGTCAGTGTGTCAGTGTGCTGACTTGACGATGACTTGCCCCAAACTGCATGTGATTATCATAGAGTAGACATGGCTGTAAAGGGAAGACTCGTGGGTACCCATAGAACCCATTTTCATTCACATATCTTGAGGTCAGAGGTCAAGAGACCCGTTGAAAAAATGGGTCGGCCGTTGGCCGAAAATGGCCATGACAGTTTTTTTCCTCGCCAAAATTTAGCATAAATTTGGAGCTTTATTTAGCCTGCTTCCTAGTATGACATGGTTGGTACCAATGGATTCCTTAGGTTTTCTGGTTTCATATGATACCAGTATAGTCACTCTAGCTTTTAAACTGAGCCCGCTACAACATAAAAATCGCAAGTTGTGTTAAAGAAATTAGTGGTGTTAAACCGAATTTGCGTTAATGTGTTATTATCACGTTAACTTTGACAGCCCTAATTTTAACTTTGAATGAAAGCTCTTATTATGACAGAGCAAGTTTATCAGTGACTTCCACAACAACACAAAAACAAAACAAAAACTACTTAAAGGTTAAAGTTCATAATTACAAGAAAAAAATGTGGGCTGACGAGATGTGAACAGTTGATCAGTCTCTGGTGTCAAACACTTTGTACAAGCAACCATCCACCACCATATTTTTGTGATGAAACATTTTGTCATTTTTGAATGAGACACAGTAACTTCCCAGTCATCCCAGTGTGAGTCCCAGTGGTCACTGGTCTCCATTGATAACACAGAGCTCCTCCAATCCCTCTTCTTGGCTCTGATTCCAGCGAGAACTATCACCCTCCCCAGGAGAGTGTGTCTGTGTGTGTGTGAATACATGTACTGTATGTTACCCCCCACCCCTCCCAGTACACAGTGTGTGTGTTGGACTGATAGGTGACGGCATGTAGTCGGGGTCAGAGCTGCTCTGCTGCAGATTGTAAGCAGTGAACACAAACACACACACACACTCACACACACACACACACACACACACACACACACACACACACATACAGTATTCCTCTCTGTTGGTCTCTCACTGGATTCTTATAGAGACATTTTCTGTAAAATGTGGCTCCGTTCACACTGAAGCTGAGCTGGTAAATGTCCTATTTATTACAACTCAGGTCTTAGTTAGTGGTGAACACAGCGTTATTATAACCAATAGAAATCAACCAAGTTACATTTAAGAGGTTTGATTGATCCACATAGAATGCAATTTAATACCTGTTTCACCATCATATCGGCCAAAGTATGAAAGTACGATGGGAAACCAGTCGGGACGACATGACCTACAATTATTTATCAGGCTGTCAAAACTAATGTGATAATAACGCGTTCACAAATTCGTTTTAACGCCACTAATTTCTTTAATGCATTAATGCAACTTGTGATTTTTAGGTTGTAACGGGTTCAGTTCAGAAAACCTAAGGAATTCATTGGTACCAACCATGTCATGCTAGCTTGTCACGAAGTAGGCTAAATAACGCTCCAAACTTAAGCTAAATTTTGCCAAGGAAAAAAATGGCATGACTATTTTCAAAGGGGTGACCTCTTGACCTCTGACCTCAAGATATGAGAATGAAAATGGGTTCTATGAGTACCCACGAGTCTCCCCTTTACAGACATGCCCACTTTATGATAATCACATGCAGTTTGGGGCAGGTCATAGTCAAGTCAGCACACTGACACACTGACAGCTGTTGTTGCCTGTTGGGCTGCAGTTTGCCATGTTATGATTTGTGCATATTTTTTATGCTAAATGCAGTACCTGTGAGGGTTTCTGGACAATATTTGTCATTGTTTTGTGTTGTTAGTTGATTTCCAATAATACATATATACATACATTTGCATAAAGCAAGAATATTTGTCAACTCCAATGTTGACAAGAGTATTAAATACTTGACAAATCTCCCTTTAAGGTACATTTTGAACAGATAAAAAATGTGCGATTAATTTGTGATAAATCGTGATTAACTATGGACAATTATGCGACTAATCGCGATTACATATTTTAATCAATTGACAGCTCTAATTGTAATAATTGTAGTGTATTAGTAATAATGTTGAGGTGTGGACTGTTGGTTGGACTAAACAAACATTGTGAAGGTTTCACTTTGGGCTCTGGGTCGTTGTGACAGCATTTCTCACTATTTTCACTATTTTTACAAACCATAACCAATCCGTAAATGGATAAAATAATCTGCAGATTAATCCACAATGAAAATAATCATTAGTTAATAGTTCAAAATGAGCTCCACCTCAACAACAGTAAAATACTGCTTTTACATTAATGCATGAGTAATAATAATCTAATAATCTAACATATAATAATAGTATATAATAGTCACAGGGAACATTTTTAGACTTTTAATATTTTAACTACATTTTCCTGATTATACTTACATACTTTTACTTAAGTAACATTTTTAGTGCAGGACTTTAACTTGTAACAGAGTATTTTTACAGTGTGGTATTAGTACCCTTACGTTAAGTAAAAGATCTGAATACTTCCTCCTCCTACAGCAGCCAAGAGCGAAGATTTACGACTTTTAAAAGCCTTTTTTGAGGAAACTAGATTCAGTGTTTTTTTAAACTGTTCCTCACATATTCGACCTGTCGGGTGTTTCATGACGGATATCTTACCCAGCGTGACGGTGGGGACTTGGTTGTTGACGGGAAGAACGGTGATGTTGAGGTCGTACACAGGAAGTGTGCCATGGAGAGGCACAGGTGGGGGCGGGGCGTCTCCGTGACAACAGCCGTCTGTCCCTCCAGCCTCGCCGTCAGAGATGATGAGGGTGACGGTGTCAGACACCGGCTCGGGTCCGATCTCTCCTCCTGAAACAGAAACCAAAAAATGTAATTTCTGTCTCTTGAGAAAAACAACGAGTCTGATGAAGAGCTTCTGAACCATCTCTATAACCAAACCCACACATGTGACAGGACAATGTGAAAAGGATTTGGACTGTTAGCACAGCTTTGTCTCCCATGATGCTCTCTCACCTGTGTGGACGTAATAGATGTGTCCCTGCAGCAGGTCCTGCTGGGAGAACTTGTCCACTGTTAGTCCGGCTCTCTGCAGCTCCCCTCTGCCTGGACTCCGGGCCAGCATGTATGTCAGTCTGGAGTCGTCGCTGTCCCGGTCTGTGGCCGACAGGTAGTCCACCGTTACCTGGACCTGCCCCGCCTCCTTGCAGCTGAGCTCCCCCTGGAGGCCCCCACCCAGCTGGGGAGGTTCGTCGTTCATCGGAAGGACCTGAGGACAGCAGGAGAGGCATCTCAGACCGTAAATACACAGCATGAACAAATAAAGTCCAGGTAAATAATCATGGTGGTGGAATTACCTGTAGCCAACTGCAACAACTTTTTAAATAGAAACTAGTGCAGTCCTGGTGCAAAACATGCCTGTTCAGAACGGGCCGAATGCTTGGCCTGTGGTGTTGCTGCTTGTAGTTTTCTCGAGAACCGCTCGTGAAGAACTTCACACTCTACATACACTGCTCTTCCTTGAGTTCTGAGCAATACACCTGCCATGACATAGTTGCGTCACACACCCAAATCGCTGCTACTCGCGGTCAGAAACAACACTGCAGTTATAATGTAGAGCATGGATTTAATGAGTGGAGGTAACTTTATTAGTCAGTATGGCAAAAGCGTACACAATTTGAGTTGCAGTGGCAGAGTGGCGCTGTTCCTGTAGAATACTCGCTCGTGCTCGTTGACTCCAGAAAAGTGAAGAAGAGTTCATTAATCCAGCATCCAGCAGCATAAGTGAACAGCCCGCTGCGGATGACATGCAAGACTCAGTCCACAGCCCTGAAGCCCCGCCCCTGCTACTGCACAGAGCACTGTGTGCTTGTTTATTCAAAGTTTGTTAATACTGAATGTGTCGTGTGTCCAAATTGCACCAAATTCGACACTGCACGTCTTTAGCAATACACCCGCCAAATGTGAAGTCGATCGGAAGAACGGTTCTCGAGATATGCAAAGAACATACAGACACAGATTCCTTACTTTATAGTTAGAAGTTAGTTTTTAGTTAGAAGATAATATTTTCATGCTTGAACTTAATTCCCCTCCGTAAAATGTTTACTGTACACAGCTAAAAAAACATACAACAGCCATAATTCGTGAGATTATGGAAATAACAGTGCCTGTCTGTGGGCAACACCAAAATAATGTTTTACAACGGTCAGTATTTAATGTTTTATTAGGCTATAACTAATCAAAACTCAGGTTTAGTCTAATTTTTGGAACAAACATAACAGGATGTGGGAGAACCGTTCGTAATTCGGGACTGTCTGGTCACCCTACTTGAATCAATTCCAGACGTTTCTTCTTTGTTGTACTGATCGATGTGAAACTATCTTCAACAAAACTCAACACTTCCTGGTGTTTTTTCTAGAGGTCGACCGATTAATCGGTCGGCCGATTAATCGGGCCGATTATCAAGCAGGCACATCTGCGGGCAGCCCAGTGTTGTTGTTGCTGTGGAACACGTGTGACACCGCCCCTTGTGTGTCAATCAAATTGCCATTCTGCCGGGAGAAACCGGTAGGCTTACATTCTTCTCTTTCAAAGCCCTATATATTTAATTGGTTAGATATGAAATGTTACTTTTAGAGAGAAAACACTTAGGAGCTGTATTGATAGCAAGCCTCCAACCAGCTACCTTACAGGTAGGGATGGGTACCGAAACCCGGTAACGGGCTCGGGTAATGATAAGCTCCGACGTTATCAATTCTATTTTTGGTAGCGGAGAATTTCCCTCCGTAAGTGACGTTAGCTGTGTGCGGGGCGGAGCAGCTCTCACATACACGCTGCTGCAGCGCTGTGTTCAGACACACACAGAGCTTCTACTCTTAGTAACTATGACGGAGAAAACTAAACTTATAAAGCGTGATTACACTTTACTAGAGTTGATGCTGACAATGCTTGTCATAAGTGCAAGTTTGCGTGTGATGGCGGAAACACAAGCAATTTGTCAAAACATTTAGCAAAAAGTTCACTTCCTCATTAAACGTCTCTATGGTCTATGGGTCCTACATAGCGTCTATGACGTCACCGCTGTGTAATACAGTGAACAAAGTTATTATTATTTTTTGATCAATTAGATTATGGCCATATAGCTTGTAACAGTGTCTGTCAACAAACATAAATAAAAAACATGCTTTAGGATAGTTTTGGAAAGGTGCTTAAAAGGTTTTGAGCCCTGTACTATTACTACTATTAACCATCATGCACAAAATAAAATATGCACTGCAGTGCAGACACTTGGAGAGACAGACCATAAGTGTTGTTAAATAAATGTTTACTTAAGTTAAGACATTTTGTGTATTATTTGTTATTATTAAGCTGTTATATTTTATCAGATGGAGGAAAAAAAGAAAACCAGCCAAACATATCGGCAAAAAAAAAATCGGCCTCATATATCGGCCATCGGCTGTCCTGATTCTGTAAAAAATCGGCATCGGCCATAAAAAACCCATATCGGTCGACCTGTAGTTTTTTCACATTAAAAGCCAGAGTGACAGAATTTTCATGTGAACATTTTGGAGGAAGAAGAACACCTGACATGACTCTGTTGTTTTACTGCTGGCTTTGCTGCTGTGGAAATGTATTATGCTGAATTTATCAAAATAATATTTGCACATTCCATCCCCTTCAATTAAAACACTGTACAGCTCTTTTCATTATAAAAACAGATATATTTCACACATTCCTGTGCAGCATTATCCAAGTGTCTTGCATCCATTCATGGGCTCATGGAAATCCCAGCACAACTATTTTCGCTAAACTATCGCTAAACAAAGCATCTGGATTACCCTCCCGGAAATAATTTTTTTGTGCGCCTGCATCCCAAATTCGATTTGTTCCATTTTGGTGGTAAGAAACTCACCTGTACTGGCAGGACGACGTCTGCTGAGTTCAGACCGTCCGTCACCTTCAGATAGACTTCGTCCTCAGTGGTCTCAGAGTCATCATGGATGTACCTGCGACACAAAGAGCCATCAAACTCCACCTGTCAGAATACCAATGTTAAATTATAAAATAGTTATAGTTTTACAAATGTTTGGCTCTATGGAGGATTTAATTTAAATAGGCCACAAATACATCAGCTCACAGAGTTAGCAGAAATGCCTCTTCAGGTACCTACTCTAGTAATTTGAACGAGGTGCATGTTGAAATATAACTAGCAAACCAAACTCGGGCACCTTCAAAGATTCCACTTCACAGACAAAATGGTACAACTAATAGTAGAAGTAGTAAATATCCAGTCAAACACTAATGAGGGCCTTTTCATACCTGGAACCAAAGTCTGAACCAAGGTTCATGTCTTTGTTACATTGTATACATCTGATCCGGGTAGTTTTGGTTTCACATTGCAATGATGCGAGTGCACTAAAGAACTCTACATGACATACCTACGTCCTGCAGTCATCACCTACGTCCTGCCGCCATCACCTACGTCCTGCCGTCATCACCTACGTCCTGCAGTCATCACCTACATCCTGCCGTCATCACCTACGTCCTGCCGTCATCACCTACGTCCTGCAGTCATCACCTACATCCTGCCGCCATCTCCTATGTCCTGCAGTCATCACCTACGTCCTGCCGTCATCACCTACGTCCTGCAGTCATCTGCTACGTCCTGCAGTCATCACATACGTCCTGCAGTCATCACCTACGTCCTGCAGTCATCACCTACATCCTGCCGCCATCACCTATGTCCTGCAGTCATCACCTACGTCATGCCGCCATCACCTACGTCCTGCCGTCATCACCTACGTCCTGCCGTCATCACCTACGTCCTGCAGTCATCTGCTACGTCCTGCAGTCATCACATACGTCCTGCAGTCATCACCTACGTCCTGCCGTCATCACATACGTCCTGTTGTCATCATCTACGTACTGTCGTCATCACCTACGTCCTGCTGTCACCGACTACATGCTGCCGTTATCACCTACGTCCCATTGTCATCATCTACTTCCTGCAGTCATCACCTACGTCCTGCCGTCATCACCTACGTCCTGCCGTTATCATCTACATCCTGGAATCGTCCCCTACGTCCTGCGTCCTGTCTTCATCATCTACGTCCTGTCGTCATCACCTACGTCCTGTTGTCATCATCTACGTCCTGCCGTAATCACCTACGTCCTGCAGTCATCACCTACGTCCTGCAGTCATCACCAACGTCCTGTTGTCATTATCTATGTCCTGCTGTCATCACCTACGTCCTGCCGTAATCACCTACGTCCTGTCGTCATCACCTACGTCCTGCCGTAATCACCTACGTCCTGTCGTCATCACCTACGTCCTGTTGTCATTATCTACGTCCGTCATCATCTATGTCCAGTCGTCATCACCTACGTCCAGCTCTCACTCTCTACTTCCTGCAGTCATCACCTACGTCCTGAGATCATCATCTACGTCCAGTTGTCATCACCTACGTCTTGTTGTCATCATCTATGTCCTGTGGTCATCACCGACGTCCTGCCGTCATCACCTACGTCCTGCCGTCATCACGTACGTCCTGCTATCATCATCTACGTCCTGCAGTCATCACCTACGTCCTGCAGTCATCACCAACGTCCTGTTGTCATTATCTACATCCTGCTGTCATCACCTACATCCTGTATTCATTGTCTACGTCCTGCAGTCATCACCTACGTCCTGTTGTCATCATCTACGTCCTGCCGTAATCACCTACGTCCTGTCGTCATCACCTACGTCCTGTTGTCATCATCTACGTTCTGCCGTCATCACCTACGTCCTGTTGTCATCGTCTACATCCTGTAGTCAGCACCTACATCCTGTGTCCTGTCGTCATCACCTACGTCGTGTCCTCATCATCTACGTCCTGCTGTCATCACCTACATCCTGTTGTCATTGTCTACGTCCTGCAGTCATCACCTACATCCTGCGTCCTGTCGTCATCACCTACGTCCTGCTGTCATCATCTACGTCCTGTCGTCATCACCTACGTCCTGCTGTTACCAACTACATCCTGCCGTCATCACCTATGTCCTGTCATCATCACCTACGTCCTGCCGTCATCTCCTACGTCCTGTTGTCATCATCTACGTCCTGCAGTCGTCACCCACGTCCTGTTGTCATCATCTACATCCTGCCGTCATCACCTACGTCATGCGGTCATCACATACGTCCTGCAGTCATCGCCTACGTACTGCAGTCATCGTCTACGTACTGTAGTCATCGCCTACGTCCTGCCGTCATTGCCTACCTCCTGCCGTGATTGCGACTGTCCTTCAGTCATCTCCTACGTCCTGCCGTCATCGCCTACGTACTGTCGTCATCGCCTACGTCCTGCCGTCATCGCCTACCTCCTGCCGTCATTGCGAATGTCCTTCAGTCATCTCCTACGTCCTGTCGTCATGGCCTACATCCTGTTGTCATCAGCTACATCCTGCTGTCATCACCTACGTCCGGTTGTCATCACCGACGTTATGCCGTCATCACCTACGTCCTGCCGTCATCACTTAGGTCCTGCTTTATCATCTACGTCCTGCTTTCATCACCTACGTCCTGTCGTCATCACCTACGTCCTGTAGTCATCACCTACGTTCCGTTGTCATCATCTACGTCCTGCAGTCATCACCTACATACTGCCCTCATCACCTATGTCATCACCTATGTCCTGCCATCATCACCTTTGTCCTGCCCTCATCACCTACATCCTTCCATCATCACCTACGTCCTGCCCTCATCACCTACGTCATTACCTATGTCCTGCCGTCATCACCTACATACTGCCATCATCACCTTTGTCCTGCCATCATCACCTACGTCCTGCCCTCATTACCTACGTCATCACCTATGTCCTGCCGTCATCACCTACGTCCTGCCATCATCACCTATGTCCTGTCCTCATCACCTACGTCCTGCCATCATCACCTACGTCCTGCCCTCATCACCTACGTCATTACCTACGTCCTGCCGTCATCACCTACGTCCTGCCATCATCACCTTTGTCCTGCAGTCATCACCTACATCCTGTCCTCATCACCTACATCCTGTCCTAATCACATACGTCCTGCCATCATCACCTACGTCCTGTCATCATCACCTATATCCTACCATCATCACCTATGTGAGCTGCGTCTCTCTATTCTTGACATTGATTGGTTTGTAGACGGGCTCTCCCATCCTCTCTCTCTCATCCTCTCACAAAATTATTGAAAAATGTGAGATTTTTATCCAACTGGTTCTTGAGTGATTGATGATGATGATTGTTTTGTTTTTCCCTTTTCCGGTTCTGACGACAGCCTGCCAGAACTTCCTATAATTGGTCCGAAGGTCCGAACCATCCAAAACTAGAATTACCGCCTTGCGGTTGTCTGGCTGCTACAACCAGTCAAGTTGCAGTTTACAACCATGTCTGTCCAAAATGTCACATCATGTCAAATCACTTCATCATTTCATCCTATTGGACATCTGTGTGAAGTTGTCATAATTAGCACAAGAATTCTGAGTTATGACCAAAAACGGTCACAGTGACCTTTACCTTTGACCACCAAAGTCTAATCAGTTCATCCTTGAGTCCAAGTGGATGTTTGAGCCAAATTTTAAGAAATTCGCTCAAGGTGTTCCTGAGTTATGCATTCACGAGATTAGGATGGACATATGGTCACAGTGACCTTGACATTTGAACTTTGAGCACCAAAATCTAATAAGTTCATCCTTGAGTCCAAGTGGACGTAAGGACAACCGGACAATCTTAAAAACACAGCTGTTGCTTGTGCGGAGGCATAAAGATGTTTCCACACTAGAAGCAAACTGAACCGAACCATGTAAAGATATTTTATAGCTTTGTTTGATTTTTTGGTTTGTTTTGGCTGCATGAGGAGAGAGACAGAATACGGAGACTTGAAGAGATTTGTTGGTACGGAGATAAACTGACACAGGGACCAATCACATTCATACACCCACATTTAAATACCCACATCCGAAACACAGTGTGTTATTTCCTCCTGAGCTTTTAATGTACATTTATTTATTTTTATTTATTTATTTATTTTTATTTAAAAGGGACCATGTACAGTTTAAAACATTAATGTCACCATTTGATGCACCGTACCAGATTATAGCTTTAAGCTAATTCACATCTGTAGTCCCTTGGCAGGTCAAGACAAAGAAACATACTACAGTCATACAAGAAAGAACATACAAAACGCACAATACAAAGCTACACAAAATAGCACATCACAAAGTATGCTTGTCAAGTAAAAGTCATGAAGACCATTGAGTAGAATTAGAGATCAGTGAGTACAGAGCTGAGCAGCTTTCAACAGACGTTTTAAGTTGGTTTTGAAAGTGCTGATAGAGCTGCAGCTCCTCACATCGTCAGGCAGAGTGTTCCACTGATTTGTGGCCTTTACAGAAAAAGCTGATTGCCCAAATGCAGTGCGGCGAAATGGTACAATCTTGCATAGAAGATCTTCTTAAGGACCTAATAGGATCTACTGAGCGAGATTGCACAAAATCACGCAGTGGAGGAGGGGCCAAACCATTTAGACTTTTATAAACGAGGCACAAATTTGAAAATAATGTAAAATTCTCAAAGCTCAGTAAATTATATTTCTCCAGTATTGTACAGTGATGAAAATGCAGTTGTTTTTTGTCCAGATTTTTTAGAGTTTGTTTGTATAATGACTCAAGAGGTCTTATAGCGGTTTCCCCAGCCTTTACATGTTTCTTAAAATTCAAATTTGAATCCAGTATTACACCAAGATATTTAAAATTAGTGACTATGTCAATTCTTTCACCTTTAATGAGAATATCAGCATTAAGATGTTGTACCGTGGTTTAGAAAAAAATAGCTTTTGTCTTGTTAACATTTAGACTCAGACATGATTGATTAAGCCAATGTGAGATCCTTTCCAGTGCAATAGTTAGCTTGGCAGCTGCTAACTCAGCTGTTTTTGCGTGTGTGTATACAACAGTGTCATCTGCATACATTTGTAGTTCAACATCATGACACTGTTGAAGAAGTTCATTAATATAAAGGTTAAAAGCCAATTGCAGACGTCTGCAATAGGCTGCTGCAGATGTTCTACCAGTCTGTAGTAGCCAGTGTCCTCTTTTTTTGCTGTGGCATGTTGGGGGGGTGACACCAACACAAGGGATGCCAACAAACTAAACAGGCTGGTGAGGAAGGCTAGCTCTGTAGTTGGATCCGAACTGGAGGTGGTGGCCGAGGGGAGGATGAGGAGGAAGCTGGACGCTATCCTGGAGAACCCCTCCAACCCCCTCTATGATGAACTAGTCATGATGAGGAGCACCTTCAGACTCATCCCCCCTCTGCACAACACAAAGCGCCTGGGTCAGTCCTTCTTGCTGGTAGCCATCAGGCTCCACAACCAAGGCTGACCCCCACACGAGAACTACGAGGACTTTAAACTTAAAACACGCACTATCTGCACTACCTGCAACCACCTCTTCTAACCACTGGTGCACTTTAAACTTAAATTGTACATATTAAATCTAATTATTGTACACTACATTTTTTATTGACGGACGGTACACACTATGTTCATTCACTTTGTATATTCTGTATCTCTATTTATTGTTTTTATAATTTTTCTACACCTGTACCTCTCCTGCGTTTCACCCTGTCTACTGTTTTTGCTTTGCTGCTTTGACACCTGAATTCCCCCCCCAAGGATTAATAAAGGTTCATCTTATCTTATCCTATCTTATTTTATCTTAAATAATAAGGGACCTAACACTGACCCTTGTGGAACACCCATAGTTAATTTCAAGTTAATGGACAGTGCATCACAAACTTTAACACATTGCATCCTATTAGATAAATATGAAGACATCCATGCCAGTGCTCTAGATGAAAAGTTAAATTTAGAGAGTTTAGATATTAGAACATCATGATTGACTGTATCGAATGCTTTACGCAGATCTTTAAATACAGCACCAACTACTCCTCCTCTATCAAGCCTTGATTTGATTTGCTCTGTTAAGTGCAAGGTAGCAGTTTCGGTGGAATGATTAGCTCTAAAGCCAAACTGCATATGATGTAAACCAAAATTGCTTGTACTAAGAAATGTTGTCAGTTGCTCAATGACAACTTTCTCAGCAACCTTTGAGAGTACTGGCAGTGTACTTATTGGTCTATAGTTACTGGCTTCGTGGCGGTCTCCAGACTTAAAAATAGGTGTAACAATGGCACATTTCCAGTCATTAGGGAAAGAGCTGTGTTTAAAAGATAAGTTAATTAAATGAACAATTAAGTTAAAATATATTTGTGTGATTTAACAAACATGGTATCAAACTGGAAAGCGTCTCTACATTTTGCGCTGTTTAAGGAGCTGATGATTTTGTTCACTTGTGACTCGTTAGTCTCTAACAGCTCAAAAACCTGGCCTGTAGCATTTATGGGAACAATATCCAGTTTCTTTTTTGTAAATTTTTTTCCTAGCTCACATACAGAGTCAAGAAAAAAATTATTAAAGACTGAAGCAACAGCAAGATGATCTTCATTTAACTCTCCTTGTACCTTAAATTGGGGATCCCCTAAGACTTTTGGGTCCCTCCTAGTGAGATTATCAATATTTCTCCAGGTCAATTTACTGTTACCTTTTGCCTCATTCAGTATGTTGAGATAAAAACGAGATTTAGCTAATCTTAGCTCCTGGATTACTTTGTTGCTTAAACCTTTATAGATCAGCATGTCATTGTCTCTTCTAGTTTTTATTGCCCTCATAAGTGCAGCATCTCTAGTCTTCATCAGCTTCCACAGATTTTCATTGAATCTGTGTACATTTTTTTTTTTTTTTTAGATTTTATCTGGACCCTCACATAAAATTTTTCCCTCACGGAGCTGATTCTTTGAGTAAGAGTATTACTGCCATAGTCCAGATCGTCAGAGGACAGTACAGCATCCCAGTTAGAGCTGTTGATTTCACTGAAAAATTCTTCTTGCTCGGCTTTAGGTATGCACTGACGGATCTTTGCCTTAGTCGCCGTGTTCCTAAATCTATTTTTTGTCAGTTTCCTAGCAAAAAGGGTTAGGTTATGATCTGATAAGCCAGTAATTAAATTATAACTTATGGTTATTCTTTCTGGTTTGTTAGAAAATATCAGATCAATTTGTGTACTGGAGTATTTAGCAATCCTTGTGGGGCCTTTTACTAGTTGTTCTAGGTGGAATTTTTCTGTGATCATTTTTAGTTTTTTCCTCTTAGATTTATCCTCCCAGTTTACATTAAAATCACCCATAAGGATTAATTCTTTCTTGAGATAACACTCTTTCAAGACTTCTGTAAGTTGATCATAGAAAGCAACATTTGCAGAAGGGGGCCTGTAAACACCTGGGATATTAAATGGCATATTTTGGGACCAGATTATTTTTACCCCGACATATTCTAATATCTTAGCTCTGAAGACCAAACATTCACATTTTATGTTGTCTTTCACATAAAAAAGCACACCACCACCCCTTCCACCAGTTCTATCTTGTTTAAAACATTGGTATCCGGGCGCTGTGAATACGCTCACGGGGGTTGTCTCTTTCAACCACGTTTCAGTTAGACAGAGAAAGTCCAGATTTGAATCAGACAGAAGATGAGTTAGCTGATTGCTCTTTGAATTAAGGCTTCTGACGTTAAAATGTCCACCAAATAGCCCCCTAGGTTTCAGCTTCAGGTCCCATAACACTTTCGCGTGATTGACAGTTTGAAAAGTTTTGAATAACCCCTGCTTCCTCATGGCTGGGTTTTGACACACAGCGGTGCCTGCAACAGATTTAGCGACAGTGGACCTGTCAGGGTCTCCGCAGTCCAGCATCGGGAAGTTATCCATTAAAACATCATGCCCAGTGTTAATAAAGTTCAGTCTATTAAGGGAAAAGCTCCGCTCGGAAAGTTCATGCTCATTCACCACCATCGGAACCGGAGGAGTCCCGGACGTACGTAACGTTGGATCAGCAACAAAGTTCTGCGGCGTTCCAGAAGACACTGGTCCGGGATTTAGTTAGTATAGTATATCACCGGAGAGCATGAGCAACATGAATATGAGATCTATTATCATCCGACACGGGGTGACAGATGACCTGTCCGTAGGACCAGTGAGCCGCTCCTAAACCTGGGCACGTCCGTGCCGCAGGACAGAAGAATAGATTGCAAAATAGCCCAGCAAATTGTGATGGAAACTCACTGTAAGAGCGTCAACTGGCCACAAGCCAGCGTTTGTCCCGAGCCCAGCCGCCGGGAGTGCACGGTGCACGGTGTATATTATTAGGGCTGTCAAAGTTAACGCGATAAAAATGCATTAATGCAAATTTGTTGAGTGATGATTGTGGCATCATATGAAACTAGAAAACCTAAGGAATCCATTGGTACCAACTGTGTCATACTAGTTTGTCGAGAATGGGGTACCCACAAGTCTCCCCTTTACAGAAATGCCCACTTTATGATAATCACATGCAGTTTGGGGGCAAGTCATAGTCAAGTCAGCATACTGACACACTGACAGCTGTTGTTGCCCGTTGGGCTTGAGTTTGTCATGTTATGAATTGAGCCAAATCCCAACCCTAATCTTAATCTGAACCTAAGTAACCAAGTACAGTCCAACACCCCCCACTGTGTCTGACCTGAGTCGGAGTCCTCTCAGGTCCTGCAGGGTGAAGCTGTCTCCCTGCAACAGCGTTCGGCCCTGCAGCTCCAGCCGGCCGTGGCGAGCTGTACTCTGAACCTCCACCCTCAGAGCCTCCACCTGACTGTCCCGGTCCTGAACCAGGAGGTGCTCCTCAGTCACAAAGGCTCCTCCACCCTCCTCCACCCGCAACAGGTTGGTGAAGGCCTGACAACCACACAGAGGATCAACCAACAATGTATATTCACATGTCGAGTGCAAATGATGAAATGAAAAAAAAAATAGTTTACAGAATGTTCACTTTGATGGATTTTTTCTATCTGATGTAGTGGAAAATAAAAAAACCTCCAGTCACAGATCATCATGTCATCTAAACCACCAACACCAAGAGTGTTTAATCAAATAAAACATTTATCACTCAAATCAACAATCATCAACCCAGTCTATGTTTGACCTCTGACCTCTGGCGCCTGGTCGTCCACAGGGATAACGGTGATGTTGAAGAGAAGGCCGGAGACGGTGCCGCCGTGGTGGTCACTGACGGAGAAGACGAACTGGATGAACAGCGGCTCCGGGCCGATGTCCTCTACCGGAGGCATGAAGGCCACTTTCATGTAGTTCACTGCATGCTGGGAGAACACAGGAAACTAAGTCTTTTTAATGTTTTGTCAATTATCTGATCATTGTTTAGTCAATGTCACATTTATTTAGATGTGTTAGATGTATTATAATTTTCATTAGACTCCTTCCCATGGTAGGACTGAATACAGCAGAGTGCAGCCTTAAAGGGATAGTTTAGGTGTTTTGAAGTGGGGTTTTTTGAGGTACTTATCCATAGTAGGTGTATTACTTACAGTAGATGACGGTTGGCTTGACCCCAGCTTGGAGAAACAGACAGGAGCACCGGCGCCGGGGCAAAGCATTACAGTGTTGTGGACGGGGGCAGAAGAAAAAAAATGCATTTTAGCCACCTTAAAGAAAGGCTCACCTAAAAGAATTGATATCCGTTAAAGTGTACGCTATATTTAGAATATTTTCTGATGGCAAACTGAACTGAAAGTGAAACGTATCTATACTGTTTTTGTCATCTGAGCCTGTTGGCTTTGGAGAGAGTATGGAGAAATTTGAATTTCAGTTCAGTTCCCCGTTGGAAAGGAGAAGGAAAAGACTGTCTGACGGCAAGATAAAGCGGTGAAAATATTCTTAATATAGCGTACACTTAAACGGATATAGATTATTTTAGGTAAGCCTTTCTTTTAGGTGGCTAATAAATGTTTCTGCCGTCCCCGTCCACACTACTGTATTGCTTTGTTCCTGTGTCAGTGCTCCTGTCTGTTTCTTGATGCTGGGGGCACGCTGACCATCATCTACTGTAAATAATACACCTACTATGGATAAGTACCTCCTACAACCCCACTTCAAAACACCCAAACTATCCCTTTTAGTAGGATCTGCTGCTTGTATATTTTAGGATGCAGTTAATGTGTTTTTATGTATTTCAAACCTGTGTGAAGGACTTTAACACCGGCACCATGTGATCTCTCTTCATGCTGTTGGTGCTGTCTGTGTAGAAGAGACGTCCTGCATCCATCAGCCTGAAAATAAAAACATAAATAAAAAGGAGGTTTCATTTAATTTCAGGATCAATGTTTCTTCCCCACAGCGCAGATTAAAGTGTAAAACAGACAGATTAGGTGTTGGAAGTTTTATTTTCTCGCTTTTGATTGAGCCATGTTAACAGTCTTTGTGCTAAGCTAGGCTAAACACGTCCTGGATCTGAAGATAGCAGAAGGAGTCCTGCCCTGTCCTGTCCTTACCCAGGATGCAGTGCGCTGAAGCAGGGCTGTGTGATGACGTAGGTCAGGTCTGTGTCCGGATGCTCTCTGTCGCTGAAGTGGAGGTGAGCCGGAGTGACGTAAACCACTTCTGTCTCCTTCACCGTCAGAGAGCGAACGTTGTCCGAGACCTCCACCGGCAGCTGGTCCTTTACCGGGAAAACGTGGACCACCACCGTCTGGATCCACAGGAAGGAGAGGGTTCAGTGTGACAGGACAAGATTTGTATTTTCTATTCTGCTGAACGGAAAGCTGCTATTCTCCTGACTCACATATGTCTGGGAGAGGTTGGGCGGCTGGTGGCTGTCAGACAGCGTGACGTCGAAGGAGTCCTCAAAACGTTCCTCTCCTGAGTGCTGGTAGTAGATCTGACCCTGGATCAGATCTCTCTGCAGGAAACTGTCCACTGGATCTCCTGCATGGACAGCAAACACATCGTCAATATTTACAAACAAGCAGCTGCATCACAAACATTTAAAATAAACCAAATGCACTTCCTTCTAACCTTATATAAAAATGTATTCTTTGTGTTTATTTTTCTTTTACCCAAATCAAACTGAACACGCCCCGCCCTCACCTCTCTCGTGGGCGGAGGTCTTCCTGACCAGCTGCCCCGCCAGAGGGCTGGAGGCCACCCGGTAGAGGATGTAGTCGTCACTGGAGTCCAGGTCGGAGGCAAATAGCATGTACTCCTCCAGCCTCACGGCGCCGCCCTCCTGCACCTCCACCGCCACGTTGTTGATGAGGAACGGTGGGGAGTCATCTTTGGGAAGGATGTTGATGGGGAACTTGTGGCGGATGCTGTGACGGCCGTCGCTGATGCGGAACACGACATGGTCGCGGGTGGTGTCGCTGTCGGAGTGATGGTAGACGACCACACCCTCCCTCAGGTCCCGCACACGAAACATGAACGCCTTCCCGCCTGGGAAACAGGAAACACCATCAGACTGTACACATGTTTACATCTGGGGGAGGAGGTGATTTTCTCAGTTCCTTTAAAATAGTAATTGATGACCTCAGACTACCAGTGGGCAACCTCCAGGTCTGAGAGGTGAAGCCAATGTTGAAGTGCCTTAAACTTAAATTCTTTCTAATAGCCAGCAGGGGGGTGACTCCTCTGGTTGCAAAAATAAGTCTGATTGTATAGAAGTCTATGAGAAAATGAGTCTACTTCTCACTTGATTTATTACCTCAGTAAACATTGTAAACAAGAGTTTATGATCTCAATCGCTTGTTTCTTCTTCAATACAGCATGATGTTCATTTAGTGAATTATGGTCCCATTTTTTGTCTTAGAACTTTAACCCTTTCTCAGAGTGTTTTCAGTTCATGAAAGTTAATGTAACTTTTTGGTCGCCTAAAAACATCTTATTCAGTGTTCGGTTGTACTTAGCTCCAACCTCTCGTGTCACTTCTGGTACCAAAAACCAAGATGGCGACGGCTAAAATGCCGAACTCGAGGCATCAAAACGGCAGTCCACAAACCGATGGGTGACGTCACGCTGACTATGTCCACTTCTTATATACAGTCTATGCACACTACATATCAATCCCATTCATTACAATAGATGTGCTGAAAAAACATACTCTATTTCATCCATTCAGTAAATTGTAATCTTGAATTACTTGCATACTAACACAAATGGTGCTTTGAAATGGGGTCGTGTTTACCGTGTTCACGAGAAGAGTCCATATGAACGCCCCCCTTTTGTGGTATTCACGACCTCGTAAGTGGAAAGTTTCTGAAAGCTCCGAGTTCACGACTTGTGACGTGTTTGTTGACGTTGTCAGAAATGGCGGAAGCCAAGGAAGTTAATTTTTCGGTACATAATAAGTAAATATATTTTAATTGTAGTCGTATATTGTAATTCTTCGACATTTTATAATATGTCTGAGGAAAATGTTGATATTCCCTACGGCGTCATCTTTTTCCTCTGTCATTATGCCTTTGCATTTCCTGCATTATGTTATCCGTTTGCTAGCTTGCTAAATTGTTAGCCTCTGTGGCTTCTAGACGCCAACAGTAACGTTAATATTGCCGTTGTTTAGCATTGGTGTTCTCAGGACTTAACCACTTGAACGCCAAGCATATCGTGTACACGACTTCCCATGTTGAAAACACAAGCTCACAAATTTCATTTGAAGGCATCAAAATACAGTTTCAGTATTTAATAAGAACATAATGTATTTTAAGACTGTTGCTGTGACCAGAGTGGTGTCCAACAGACCTGTCTTGTCTTAGACCTTAATAGTTAATCATGATTAACTATGGACAATCATCACGATTAAATATTTTAATCGATTGACAGCTTACATTCACAACAATGGAACACGATCCATTGCATTAAAGTGGCAGTAGGCAACAATTTTTTGGCATAATTTGGCAAAAATTCCATAATAACCACTCAGCATATTGTAATTCAAGTATTCTGAGAGAAAACTAGACTTCTGCTCCTCCTCATGTATCTGTTTTCAGGCTTTAGAAAAATCTAGCCCGTGACGGCAGGTTTTGATCAACCGCAGGTCATTTCAGAGAGAGAGAGCATTCCTATTGGCTGTGCTCCGGTCATGTGACCAGAACTTGGCTTCCTTCAACAGATATTACAATGGCGGCTGCCTCACAAACTTTCTCATTTTACAGCTAGACAGTAATATACAAGATGATTCTGAAAACATTTGAGGTGAGAAATAGTCATTACAGTAACAGAATATTGATTCATATTTGATCAGCGCTGCCTAGTTTGACCGTTTGGTCGGAGTTCGCGAGTGATTGACAGCCGGCTCTCATAGACGGCAGCTGGCAGCGGACCTTGTTTTCCTCCGGTAAGTGAAATCCTTCGGATGCCGTTAGGAGCACCGGAGGACACAGTAGGACACAGAGGAACGAGATTTTTTCAGGTTACCTGTTTCATGTACTACTGTCACGATATAGCGGCCGTTTTCTAAAAATAACTTTTTTAAATCATATTTTAGCCAATATCGCATACTGCAGCTTTAAACATACATTTAAATATTTGAATGTTTTAAAGGTGCAGTTTGTAGGATTTGAAACTTCTCCTGTGTACCAAGCGTGTAGGAGAACTACGGTGACTGACATGAAAAGATGAATGGCCCCTTCTAGAGCTAGTGTTGGGTTTGTCCGTTCTGGGCTACTGTAGAAAAATGGCGGCCGGCTCCCTGAAGAGGACCTGCCCCCTATGTAGATATAAACCAGTGGAGGCTGGTCCATAGACGCAGAGGAGGTTGCTCCTCCTCTATTGTTTTTTGAGAGGAAAGAGGGAGATCAAAATATAAAAGAGTAATTGGTTGAAATAAACCATTACCAAATCTCAGTATCATTTATAAATTTTCTTTTCTCTCTTCTTTTCAAAAAATCCATTATTTAATAAAGTGTAATTAAAATGCCTCAACAGCAGGGCAGAGGGGAAAGGGCAGCCCGTGTGTGTGAAGTGGTTGTGGCATCGTGGGGGGTAAGGGAGGTCGAGCACCCTCTGTCCTCCCTTGGGGCGGGACCTCTCCTATCAACTCAATGCATTTCATTTTTTTCATGCTTGTCTGTGATTGGCCAAAACATGTCAAATGACGCTCCCAGGGAGGTCATCCTCCCTTAGCTAGTTACGAATCAACAACCAGCAGACTACATGATTGACAGCGGGTTGATCCAATGATGATGTCCAAATGTCATCTTCAGTCTCTACCGCTGATTGTACCTGATGAACTGGCAGTAAACTATCAGACAGCAGCTCATCAGGAAATTAATTATAACATGTAAATTGTGAACCACTTTTAAACACATATCAAAACAAATCTTTTTTATTTAGGCCTGTTAATTGAGCTGTAGCTAGCTACTAGTGTTAGCTAGTTAGATTTATCAGGCAGCCCTACTACTGGTGTTAGCTAACAGTTAGCTTGTTGTAGCATCCCCGAAGAACCCGGTGCAGCAGTCCGTCGCCAATACCGGGATTCTGTCCGGGAGTGCAGCACGTCGGACCACTGCACACCACCGCGGTCCCGCCGTGGGTCAGTCCGGACAGCTAAGCGAGGATCTGGGCTGCCTGGGGCGCGCGATGGTGGCGGGAGTCGCACCCCGCGGGGAGTGGAATGAGAGAGCTCCGCTCGCTGCCTGGGCCTCGCCGTCAGCTGTATGGGCTGAACCACAGCGAAGCTACGGAGACGCGGCGGCCCGACGTGCTGCTCTGGATCTCGGCGTGGGCAACGGACTGCTGTACGGGCAGCTTACAGACAGGCTTCTAGTGACACATTTCACACACAAGGTTTATTCCCACCCTGAGGCTGCAGTGATTGTTTTTAAGAAATCTTATCCACCTTATTCTCAGGGGTGTTACTGTAGAAATGATTATGTCCGCAACTTCCGGTGAGGTAGCGGAAGTAACAGTGTGCTAGTTAGTCCCATAGGCTTACCATAGTGGCTAACCACCAACGGCGCTTCTTTTGAAAAGTAATTCACTTTCATTTTACAAAATCCTGCTTTATTTTTAACAGATATTTAACTAATGTTAAATTGGCATTTTCTAAAATGTCCTTGCGGAGCTGTGGTACGGTGTTCCGTACACTTTACGCCGGTCAGCGCCACGCCAGGCAGCGCCACGCCAGGCAGCACTCCTCTGTTGTTAAGAGCCAGACAAGCTTGTTTGTGTGCTCATTCTCCGGGGGAATATTATTATATTATATTAGACAGTCTACACTTTGACTGATGTCTTTTGAACCAAGAGTTTTTGAGAAAAGTGAGGAAAAGTAACGCCTCTGACTGTGTAGGAAGATCATTAAACTTAACGGTGTTCCGTCCAGAGCCCATAACATGATTTCAATGGCGATTAATGAAAATTTTAAATGTCAAAATATTCAATTTATGTAATAAATGTTAACTTTATTTATGTTTTAATAAATAACACTGCTGCAACATCAATATTGGGCACAGGATTATGTGAAAACAGCGTCTGTATTGACAGAGTTGCTGCTACAACGCCAAGTAGTCAGTGCGCACCATTGATGTTAAAAATGCCCTTTTTAAAGCATTTATTCAACAAAGGGTAATATTGTGATAGCATATTAATCATTTCATACAAACTACAGTACTGTGAGAAGAATAAATTAAGTTGAAATGTAAATTTTCGCTGCTCTAGTCATCTCCCCTCTCAAGCTACAGTCGGGACTGGAGCTTCCCGTCCGGGCGCTGTGGGCGCACGGTGCGCACCTCACAACCTTAACTGAAATCTCACAGGAACAAATGGTGGAGGTCTCTGGCTTGGTTGGGAATGAAAGAGGGGGAACTGAGGATGACACGCATATAAATGTTATGCATGATCTGAAAGTATTTATTCAGCGATCGGCGGAAAAATGTCATCTGTACGGAACATCGTTAGTGTACAGAATATAGTTAGTGTATGTTAGTTGGGCTACGAAAGAGCAGCGGAGAAGAGACGTCGGGTCCTTAAAGGACTGACAGCAGTGCCAGGAGAACATCAGGTATGAATTCATGTGTAGGGAGGACACAGCATTGTAGCGTTGGTTTAATGACAGCCAGTTACTTTTACTACTTTCTGTACAGTTTAAATATAAGGCAGTTTATGAGACAGAGTGCAGCATTAGACTTCAAATAGTTTCAGAACCGTTATCTGTCTTTAAAAAACTAAACCTTGTTACTGTGGCAGTACTGATCTGCCTCAGAGCTTTTCAGATTGTTCATTGCTTCACCGTCTGTAGCAACGGAGTCAATAACGTAGCTAAATATGCTAGTGTAGGTTATCTGAGTCCACTTCTTCAGGTCGTCCTCCCATCCCTCCATAGTAGAAGGCAGATCTATGATCACATTATCCCGTTAGAGCTGTAATAGGTGGTGTTCACACATGTTTTACTAGATTTTTTAATACAATCGCTCTAGGACAGACGATTAGCGTAGCGTTACCATGGAAAACGATTCAGTGACACTACGCGCCGGAAGTTACGGACATAATTCACGCAAGGCATCATGGGGGCTAGGAATATGGTGGATAAGCCATGGGTTAACTGCTTAGTTTTTTGTTTTACATAAACATAGACATATACTGTATAGCCTTCATAGAGATAAGTAACCTAAGCAACTAGTGTGGTAATAATAATAATAATTTATATAACACTTGTCAAATTTAAACATAAAGTTCTTTCCAGATTAAAAGATTTACAGAATAAAAATCAAAAAAATCAAAATCCTGTGTAAGCCCCCTATATGATAAAATGAGGAACACGAGAGCACATATATCAAGCAGCACTGAGTCCATACATAAAATTGAGGTTTAAGTGCAAATTACGAGAAATAACTTAATAAAATAACATGACACCGTGGGTTGGTTTTCCTCCTGTCGTCCCCAATTATCTGAGTAACCAGCCGCCACTGATATAAACAGCTCATTCTAATGTAACAAAAACACAACAATTCTTATTTTCAGGTGATTATACACTAAAGAAAACATACTTATTAATATTCTATTCCATTTCTGCCCATAGTTTCCCCCTATGCTCCACACTGGTCCTTTAACATGATTTTTCGTGCATTTGCTGTATCAGGCTGTATTTACATTTTTAAACATATTCTTATAGATATTGGTGATATTGATTTCAACCATATAACTAATAAATAATGTCAATGATTAAAGTTAACAATTACAAAAATACATTTATATTTTTTTTGCAGTTCTAGCTCCACAAAATAATGTATTTTAGTATCAATAAATTCTAATTTGTTGCTTCAAATATAGTCTGAACTCAGCGTTGTCACTAGAAGAGTTGGACGGAACATGAAAAACTTGTGTGTCCTACATTAATGAAATGTAGGCCGTGTCCATCTGTCAGCTCTCTGCTGCTGGCTGGCCTCCCTCACACTGTACATCATGCTAACCGCTAACAGCAGAGCGTCACATGACTGGCGGCCTACTGGCGGACATGTGTTGTTGTCAGAGGACGGCTCTGTTTCCAGCCAACGCTTCGCACTTTGATTCAATTACCGTCTCCAACACATGCACTGCTTTTTTTCCCCCATTGTCACTTGGAAATAACAAGTTTCTCTTAGCGCCTGAAGGCACCGCAAGGCGCTGGCTGGGGTTTGAGCTGCGAACACCGGTGGGGTAAAACATGGCGTCCTTCCCGGTGGTCGCCCGGTTGCCAGGATTAGGGGCTTCCTGTCTCCCATTGCGCGTGCCAGAGAGACAGAAGGGCAAGGTCAGCAGACAGATTGAGAGACGAGCAGTCGTGAGCCCGAACCTCATTAGCAACTTTACCGAGGGAAACCGACTACTGGTCCAAGTGATGGAAACAACTTGGTAATTGGGCCCAAAGGTGGCATTGGGCAACAGGCCCATAAAGGAGAAAATGGGATGGGAGGTGTGTGTGTGTATGTGTGTGTGTGTGTGTGTAGCAGGACAGGCAGCCATCCATTTGGCTGAAGGCGTTGGACCAAGCCTGCGGTGACTGTCCCCCCACGCTGCAGCGTCGTCGCCCCCCGAGTCGCAGCATGGAGGGTCAGCAGCGCTCTCCTCAGAGACACAACTCCACCAGAGGACCCACTAAATGCTTCCTACAGGCCCCGTACATACATACATACATACATACATGTGAGCATAGCAGAGCCAAACTTTTGTTCCTTCTTTACGAGTGTCCAAACTGAGGAGATAAAAATGATGCTGGAGAGGGTGCTGCTATCCTACATGGAGGGGGTTGGTGGTGGAGG
The DNA here is from genome assembly GCA_916701645.2 of Sebastolobus alascanus. Taxonomy (NCBI): domain Eukaryota; kingdom Metazoa; phylum Chordata; class Actinopteri; order Perciformes; family Sebastidae; genus Sebastolobus; species Sebastolobus alascanus. Next base: position 388,586 of record CAKAOJ020000394.1, read on the forward strand.
CATGCCTAGTTGGACAAAAGTTTCAACAAGCATCCAACTACTATACTAGGTTCAGTGGCGCCTGGTGACTCAAAAAATTGGGGAGGACAGGAGGAAAACCAACCCACGGCGTCATGTTAAATACACTTGTTGGCTACTTATGTCTACTTTCTTTCTTTATGAAACAAAAGAACATAATTCACATTCAGTATAACAATAACAAAAGAGCCAGGGGTTTTCACCCTAAACAAAAATATTGAAACCTACATATATTGAGTGTCTTAATAGCCTTTTTCTTAGACAAATTAGAAAGTGGTTTCACATATTGCTCATTTTATTGAGCAGTATTTATTGTTAAACTTATATTTATGAATAAAAGTAAACATGTCAACTTATTATGAGAAAATATTGTTTGGGGGTTTTTGAATAAACTAAAAAACACATTTTCCCATAATAATGTCTTTAAAGATATGATTAATGACAAATCTGCAAAGGTCTTTATGTCCTTTTTTTAAATTTCTGTATGTAGTGACTGACAGGGTAATATTTATTAATAATTTTGAAGGACACTTCCTTAACCTTATTCACTATTAGGTATTTAAGAAGAAGAATCCAAACCTTTTTCCAATAGTCTATATATCATTTACAAACCGATTCAAATATGCCCTGACATCTGGAATAGAGACAACATGTCTTTGAAACAGGACAGTTATGGCTCTTATTATTATTTTGGAGATGTGGTGAGAAACGTATTCTTCCTACTGGGGAGTCAGCTGGGTTGGGCTTATCTCTACTTTATTATTAAGAAGTAAAACAATGACTTACAGTATTTCTAATAAACAATCACTGCAGTGTCTGCATAGGGATGAACCTTGTGTGTACGTCTGTGTCACTAGAAGCCTGTCAGTCCAGCGAGCGGTGACGCAGCACCCAGTACGTTACAGTGGGAGCACCCTCCATGCCGTGCAGCGTGTGCGGCGGTCCGTCGCCCGGGATTCAGTCCGGGGTACGCGGAGTATAGAAGCGCACGCCGGGCTGGGACACCGGCGGTCGCCCGGTAGTTCCACCATTAGTCCAACCCGGACAGCTGAGGCAGCGGGGCCCGAGGTCCGTGCCAACAGAGCGGAGCTCTCCATTCTCTCCCCGGCAGCGTCCTGCTGCTGCCGCGCCCCCCACTCCAAATTCATTCTCCGCTAGTTTACAGTCATTCAGGGCTGCTACAACAATCTAACTGTTGTGTTAGCTAACATGCTACTACTAGTTTGTCCCACTCACGTACATACAGCGGTAAAGAATTGAAGATGATATTTGGAAATCATCATTAGACCAACCCGCTGTTTTGTTTTGTGTTTAAAAGTAGTTCACAATTTAAATGTTATAATTAATTTCCTAATAAGCTGCTAGTAGTATGTTGATTGGTAACCAGCTAAGGGAGGTTATCCTCCCTTGGAGCGTCATTTGACGTATTTTGGTCAATCACAGACAAGCATGAAAAAAATGAAATGCATTGAGTTGATAGGAGAGGTCCCGCCCTAAGGGAGGACAGAGGGTCCACCATTGGTGGTGAGGAGAGACAGGAAACACAGTGATAACAGAGAGTTAAAAAAGACAGTATGAGAAGCAGGAAATAAAGAGACAAGAGAGGAAAAAAGGCAGAGAAAGAAAACCGTTAAAGGAGAAATATGTAGAACTGACAGCTAGCATTTAAAATGGGTAACAGCGCTCAAAATTCAAAACATTGGAGCCGTGGCACGTCCGCTCCTCCGGTGTGACTGATAGCAGTGCACGTTTTCGCAATTTGAGGGTTACCTTCTAGACACAACGTTAGCCTCTGGCCAGCATTAGTCAGAATCACTTCACCGGCTGTGTGTCTCAAATACTCGCTGCCTTGATAGCCCAGCTGCACACGGACCACAGACATATATGCAGAGGCTTTTCAGGTCAGGTAGAATCTAACGTTAATGTTATCTCTGTTAATCCAGTTCGTTAGCTTGCTTCCATGGCTGCAGAAGGCTGTGTTTGAATGCCAATTTGTTTCATATGTGGCAACGGGGTGTTGAAATGAACAGTTGACGGGATCACACCAGCCAAAACAAAAACATACGTTCCGGACCGGAATGGAAATTTCAAAGGAGAACATACTAGCTGTAGCATTGTTGTCAGAGAAGCCAGTATTTCAATTTAGCATATTTCCCTAATCGTCAGTTTGTGACACATGGCCTCTTGTCTGTTTACATCCATCTCTGTGCATTGTACACAAACCAACTAGCAGACAGTTGAGAGATGCGTGCCCAAAAGAAAAGCCCACATTTCTGGTCGGAAGGAGAAACACACCTAACATTATGAAAGACTTGGATATCAACAAGTTTTTGGATATGCACATACAGTATATCACAACGCCGACCTTTTCAAGAAGGTGGTTGAAGGACTGAAAGAGGGAGGCTGTGTTCGCACGGTCAAAAAACTCCGCCACAAGTAATGTTAATCAGAGTATGCACGGCTGCATATAAACGGGGATATTAGTGGAATATTCATTTTCATTAGCCATGTAAACAGCTCAATAGGAATATTGTCTTTTTTGGAATAAGGACAATTTTGTGCATGTAAACGTAGTCAATGGTAAACCACAGAATTACACAGAATATTTAAGGCTCACCTCTGTCCTTCTGTCCATATACTGTACACACACTCGTGGAGTTGGTTAAATTAATTTTAAACATCAATATTATTAAAACAATTTCCATCACTAATATTTGTAGGTAGTGACAGTTACATTGGCTCTTAACTGGACTTTTACTTTTTAACTTTCTGACCCTTTTGCAAACCTGGAACCTTCTTAAAGGGGTCATGAGATGACTGAAGGGGGATGAAGGAAAAAGTTATATTTCTTTAACACAAAACTATGTTTAAAGAGATAGTTTGGGTGTTCTTAAGTGGGGTTGTATGAGGCACTTTTCTGTTGCTCGCGCTCGCTCGTGTGCACGCGCTACCAGAATGTGAGCGAGCATCCGTAAAACAGCGAGGCAAGACACGTCAGCTAAAACCACAATATCACTCTATATTTCACCTGCTTGGCAGTAATGTTAGCTGACCGGACGAAGGTCTCTCCATGAATCAATACTGATCCTAGTGCTTTTCCTGCCTCAGCCTCCCGACCGCGGCTGGAGGGAACGGGGGGAGACACCAAAGTTTTGGTCGGAGACGATAACGTAACTCGCTGCGGAGCCCCGTCACTTCACAAGACACAGGAAACCTCTGTTGGTCTGGAGGAGCTGCAGCATTTATTTCTGCACAAACGTCGACTGTACATTCACTAGATATTGTTAGAGCTAAACTAACTCTTCTGCAGTGTGTAGTGTGCGTGCATGCAGAGAGGTTGAGCGAGATGAGCGAGAACGAGCGCGGTGTGTGTGAGAAGGCAAGCAGGAAGGCAGAGTACAGAAGAGACTCCGGCCCTGTTGACCAAGACTACAGTCTCCCCCCCCGGCCAACACTGTTTTGCAAGACGGGCTTCACTAAATATAACTTTGCAGTTTTGGTGCTTCCGTGTAGTTTGTGTTGGAGTCTGAGTCTGAACAGCGTAGCCGCACGCAAGTTTTTTGTAGTTGAGCCTTTCTTTTAGGTGGCTAAAATACGTTTTTCTGCTGTCCCTGCCCACAGCAGTAAATTGCTTTGCTCCAGTGTCGGTACTCCTGTCTGATTTTGGATGCTGGGGCCGTGCCGACCGTCATCTGCTGTAGTAAATACACTACTATGGCTGAGAACCTCATACAACCCCACTTCAAAACACCTCAACTATCACTTTAATCATTCAAAAATATCTTGTCAAATACTAAATAACATCCTCAGCCCTCTAAAAATCCTTCAAATGAAACATTTGCTGAATGAAAAACATTGACACATCAAACATTGACATGTTTTAAGGGGTCACAAGCCAAAGAGGTTGATAACCACTGGTCTAAAACCTACAGGGCTCATCACGTCACAGATATGGTGTTTATTATGGTTTGTAATGGTAGAAGGAGCAGGAAAAGGTTTAGCTTTGTGACTTTGCTCTCATCCAAGTGAAGTTAGACGCTAGTTCAAGTCTAAACACAGATATCCTCACCATAAGCCCACTGCGAGGTGCTCTTGAGGTCACGATCATTAATTGTTTGTAAAGTGTCTAAATTCGAGAGCGATCACAAGTTAAATATCATCCACCAATTTGATGAAACAAGCTGGAGAATCAGTTGAAAACACACCTCATTTCCCTCTGGGCTTCCCTCTGCTCCTACACGTCTAAAGCAGCCATGAAACTCCCTGCCTGAACCCCTCGGGGCTCCTGCACTCCTGCCACCTCACCCCCCTCCTCCTCCCTCACTGCCCCCCTCCTAGCTGGTAGCATGTTTGGGGACAGTGCATCTGCTCCCTGTGCACGGCGGCATGAAATGGCATAAATCCCTCCAATCTGCTCGGTCCAGCTCCCCGTTTGAGACAAAGAGGCCGTCTCACAACGCGCTGGGCTGGAAGGAACAGACGTGGACGGAGAGGGAGGCAGCGGCAGCAGCAGCAGCCTCCGCGCTGCCACGGTGCCCCTGGCGAAGTGGCCGCGGCCCCATTTTACACCTGATTAGGAAACACATGCAGGGCCACTAGACATATGCTTCCCCAGCCACACCACGGTCCCTGACGGATGGGCAACACATGGAGGAAAAAGGGCGGAAAAGGCCAGACGACGTTCTCTGGGAATTCCCAGGGCGGTGTGAGTGTCGGAATACCAGCACGGGATTAAAGGAGCGAGGTATGAGGACTGGGGCTCTTTCATAAAGTAATGGGACTCTATCTGTATACTGCAGGTGAATAAATGTACAACTGTGCATTTTACTGCCCTCCATCACCAGTCTACTACACCCAGTTTATGTGCTGCATTAAATCAGGAATGATCTGAGGTGATTTATCTTGTTGTTTTGCTTTGTTCCAGAGCAGCTTTTGTCTTTAAAAACTAATTTTTACCACAACATAACAGAGGTTGGATTCATGCAGAAACTCAAAAACAAAAATCAAACGCAACAAAGAAATGCAGCTGCTGATGTGAGCAACAAGCCACTACATACTCTGTTAAGGAATTTAAACTAACCAACAGATTGTGGTTAATTATAGTGCAGCCGCCAATTGTGGAAGAATTACTGAGATTTTTTACTGCAGTAATGATAGTAATACCACCACAGAGTAGAAATACTGTTACAAATAAAAGTCCTTCATTCAAATTTTTACTTAAGGCCCTGACACACCAAGCCGACGGTCGGCTGTCGGACATTTTGGGGCCGTCAGTGAGCGTCTGTCGGCCGAGTTTTTTTGGTGTGTCCCACACCGCCGGCTCTAGTCTGCTCATGTCGGAAGTTTTTCGGCCGATTCAGCATGTTGAAACAACGGCGGAGCCGTTGCAGAGAGAAATCACTCTGATTGGCTGTTCATCTTAAGTGAATCAGTGCACGAGAAGAGAAACGGAAGTGAAGAAAACAAGCCAACGAGTAAAGTCAAGAGTGTGCACACAGAAGGCTCTTCTCATTTTTCATCTTATCTCATCTGATCATTTCAATTCACGGATATTTTTACAACCACATGGCCATCTGGAATGAAGCTAAGTGGTGAGAGTGGTGTGAAAATGGTCGGCAGGCGCCGCTCTATTTCATATACGTATCATAACAACAGCTTGTATATCCGCCATCCTCGGTCTTCCGGTTTCCCTTTTTGAATGACGAATACAGACTACCGCCGCCTGCTGGTTTGGAGAGTTATTTCATCTCATGCAGGCGCAGAACGTACGTGATAGGTGGCTGTCGGCTGTAGTCTTTACAGTGTGTTCATTTGCAATTTATCAGCCAAGACAAAGGCGAGGTGAGGCGACGCAACAGTTCTTTGATGTCGGCTTGGTGTGTCTGGGCCTTTAAGTAAAAGTACAAGTACAAGTATCAGCATTAAAATGTACTTAAAGCTAGGGTTGGTAATCTTGAGAAACTAACAAGCAACAGGAGAGGCTTCAGAGACCAGGTCCAAAGCACTGGAGCACACGGATTTAAGGCAATCAACTTTATTACAGACTAATGCTTCAACGCCAACTGCGTCTTCATCAGAGTCAAACCGATCTAAAACTAACATCCTCTTAAATAACCTACCCTAGTTGGGAACAGATTCCGCATGCTTAATCCAAAAAAACAAGATTGAACCTATTCTGTGAGCACCGGACAGGCTTACTATTCCTTGTGAAAAGGTTGAAGCACGTTTCACCTCCTTTCTTCAAACTAACAAGAAACTCTGACACACAGAACCATCTGAGAAGCTGTCATTGGAAACTGTTTGGAAAAGGGCAGGTGCTTTCAAAAAATACTTGGCAGGTGATTGGAGGAACCATCTGTCAATCAAACTTTTGCCGAAGCCAGTCGGGAGAAGAGCGAAAAAATTGTCTTCAGTGCCGTTCTTTGCAGAATGGCCCATTTCAGAATAATATATATTATATCATTGTATTATAATTATTGATGCATTAATGTATTCATCACTTTAATGTTGCAGCTGGTGAAGATGGAGCTCATTTTAATTACTTTATATACTACTGCTGGGTAGCTTGTGATTTCCCCCCTGCGGAACAATAAAGTTTTATCTTAATCTACAAAATTACATCATAAATAATTTGTTGACAATATTTTCTATTGTTATTCTGAATCTGCAAAGTAACTAAAGCTGTCAAATAAATGTAGTGGAGTAAAACTAACAATATTTCTCTATGAGATGTAGTGGAGTAGAAGTATCAGAAAATGGGAACACTCAAGTAAAGTACAAGTACCTCAAAATTTTACTTAAGTACAGTACTTGAGTAAGTGTACTTACTTACTTTCGACCACTGGCAGCCACTGTGTGTCGGCATTCAAATGTAGAACTAGAGAAGGGACCCAGTGACCTTTGACCTCACCTCTGACACTAAGGCGTCCATGAAGAGGTCCGTCCACAGCCACCAGGTAGACTGCATCGATGTTGTCGTTGTCGACTATCTGCAGCTCCTCCCACGTGATTGGTCGGGACTGACCCTCCAGCAGGTCCAAACCTGAGACATTAAAGATTAGGTTAAACAGTAAGTAATTAGTTTGACTTTAATACATATGTATTATGGATAAAACAATGTAAATGGATTTATATTAGTAAAACCCTCGTACCCATGTTCCAGGAGACTCTGGGTGCGTTTGTTTCAGCTGCCCTGATGGAGATGTGGACCATGATGGGTGGGCTGGTCATGTAGGAACTGTCTATAGCCTGGAACTCCACCTTACATAAAATATATTGATAGAATAGTAAGATATATGACTTTAAATATAATAATAATAATATTTGTCCATATAGATAACATATTTCATAATTAATGAGATAAAGAGTTTGAGTTATACATGGAAATTCTGCATTTTTTGTGTTTCACAACCTGTTATAGTTGAAAATACACGCCAAAAATGTTTTACCAAAACTTAACTTGATTCCTGATGATAATAAAAAAAACATTCCGGTGCCGTTGTATTCAAATCCTCCAGTTGTCTCCTATTTTCTATTTCATCTTGTTTTTGTATTAATTTTTTTTATTGTTTCATTTTTTTCTTTTTCCTGAAAGTTTAACCTCTCGCTAACATTTCACACTATATTATAGTGAAACTGGCTTTTTTGATGATACATTTCTTGCCTCATATAGTGTATTTCATATTTGAGATAATGCTTTTTTTTACGTTTTAAGTCTGTCTTTATACTTTTAATTGGCATAACCTCCAGTACCTCGTAGTTCCTTCGGTGAGATTGGCTGCTGTTGGGCGGCTGGTAGGCCACCTTCATCTCGTGGAGGTCCAGCCAGGTGAAGGATGTGACGGGCTTTGTGTGGTCTTCCAGGTGGGTGACGTAGCCCTCGGTGGGCGGGACGGTTACATTGAAGACCAGCCTCTCCTGTGGCGTCTCGTGGTCTTTAGCGTCCAGGGAGGCGGTAGTGAGCGGGGTGAGGATGAACTGGTCCACCTCCAGGATGAAGGAGGCCATGAAGGCGGCCTGGGGCGGCTGGTTCTGCATCGCACCGTGGATCAGAACCGGCAACCACACCGCCTCTGCCTGAGAGCGGGGCAAAGGGATAGGAAGATGAAGGTAAAAGATAAAGTTGCCCTGTTTTTCCCAAAGAGCACCTCTCAGTTCTACATGATTTTAAAGGAACATTGTGTCACATTTTCAAGGATCTATTAGCAGAAATGGAATATGATATTCATAACTGTGTTTTCTTTAGTGTATAATCTAAACTAGGGGACGTTGTGTTTTCGTTAAATTAGAAAGAGGATGATGAGAAAGAGGGAGCGGGTCCTCTTCATGGAGTCCGCCATGTTGCTCCGCCATGGTTCTACAGTAGCCCAGAACGGACAAACCAAACACTGGCTCTAGAGAGAGCCTTTTGCGTTTTTACCTGAAGGCCACCGTAGTTCTACGACACGCTTGTGAAACTGCGGTAACGTGAGCCGTAGTGTGTAAAACCATGGTACCGCCAGCCGCCGTCTGACTTCCATTGCTCCTATTCTTTCAGCACTTGCAACAGATTTGGATGATGTCATGGTGATTTATCTCGTCTGTTGTCCACGCTTTTCAGCCAAACTTGCGTGGGCTTTGCGGTAAAAAAGTGTTTGTCAATCGATAACTTTCGTTTGTGTTCCACCACAATATTGCAGTGGTGCAGAACAGTTTACATCCGAACAGCCTTGCACGGTCTGACGTACTAAATTTTGTTGGTAAATGTGACATGTTGTCCGACATGTCTGATGCATCTTCACAACCAGAAAGAAGGAAATGTCGTGGGCGCGGGGGGCTGCTATGATTGGTCAAAGTTGCGGTGATTGGACAAAATTGCAAGGTCGTGCAAAAATCACGGGGATTGGTTGAGTTTGCATGAATTGTTGCGATCGCAAATTCCTGGAGGGACTGACTGAGTAGACTGCAGAGGGCCCAAAGAAAAACGGACTAACTCAATATTTAGAGCCCACATGCAACGTTGTGGTTCAACAATGATCGAGGGTCAAAATCTAAGTTCCAACAGTATTCTCCCGTCATGCAACACTGTGGGGACATCGACGAAATGGAAGTTTGAATCACCTCATTCTTCTTCTCTTGGGGCCAAAACGATTTCAAATGTAAATAATACATTTGGTGTCTGAATTATACTGTTTTTATCTCTGTTAAAACAGCTATAATTTGAGTGAAGAAGAGAAGCATCGATACAACAGCTGCTTCCAAACTTTCCAACAGTAGTGTATGTTTTAACACAACATGTATCACGTAGAAATCAACACATGTTGCCACAACTTTTGCTGTTATATGTGGTGTTGAAGAGTAAGCCCCAGAATAGACAATCAGACGTGTTAGAAATGACAGGTCTTTGTAATAAAGACACACTATTTACGTGCCTTTTAAACCCCGGCAAAACCTCCTGCTCCACATCCTTCCACATCCAGAGCTGAGAACATGAACGTGGGATGTCACTTTCTGACTGCCAATAAACCTCTCCACGTCTCAGATGCTAATGTTGCCTGGAAAACATCCACATACATCTTGGATGTGACTGAAGCTGCAGTTTATCAACTTTGTTCAATTCAAGCACTTTTGAGTAGCATTGCTACAAGTTGTTTTCCTCCAGCATATTATTTCCTACACTGTAGTCGAAGTGAATGTTGGATAGGAATAATATCAATATTTATTTCTGGATGTTGGTTGTACCTCCAGCAGAGCCCTGGTGGCCTGCTCCCTCAGCTCCACCCTGATGGGGATGTAGTCGATCTCTGGTGACGGAGGGCTGAGGTGCTGGTACTTGAGACCGGAGCTCAGGAAGTCCTGGCAGCTGGTTTTGAGGAAACGAACCTCCTTGGTATCATGAAGACAGGGTTTGTTCCCCGGACAGAGCGCTGCCGTCTCTCTGCCTGAAGGAGAACGACAGACAACAGACAGACGATTGGAGACGAATCCAGCTGCATAGATGCAGCAGCAGCAAACACAAGCATACACAAAAGCATCCTTTTTAACATTTGTAATTTATTTCTAATTTTTATTTACTTTAATTGCTTTTATTATTTTAAATTTATATTTTTTATTTTTCTATTATTACTATTATTTTATTTCCTATTATTTTATATATTTCTAAATTTAGTTTTAAGTTTTTTTTGTGTTATTTTCATTTATTGTAATTCATTTTTTATTTCATTTTTTCAGTATTACTTGATTATCTTATTAATTTTATTTTTAATTTAGCTTTTAATTTCACTTTTCCTAATTTTCATTGTTGTTATTTTTTCTTATGTTCATATTTTCTTATATCCTTCGTACTTTCTACCAGATATTTTTGCTGTTTTGTTTGTTGTTTTACTGTAAAGCACTTTGTAACTGTGTTTAGAAGTGCTACATGCTGTAAAAAAAAAAGTTTATGATTAGGGCCCGAGCACTGACCGAAGGTCTGCGAAGGCCCTATTGTAATTGGTCCGTTTATTATTATTAGGGCCCGAGCACTGACCGCAGGTCTGCGAAGGCCCTATTGTTATTGGTCCGTTTATTAGGGCCCGAGCACTGACCGCAGGTCTGCGAAGGCCCCATTGTAATTAGTCCGTTTATTATTATTAGGGCCTGAGCACCGACAACGTCGTGCCAGCGAAGGCCCTATTGAAACTGAAGGAATTATTATTAGGGCCCGAGCGCCGACGAAGTCGGGTCCGAGGACCCTATTGAAACTGTAGCGTTTATTCTTTTTATTTAAATGGCTCTCTAGCGCCCCCTAGAAAATTGGAAAAATTGATATCCGTTCTCCGGTTTTACCTACAAGTATGAAATTTGGCAGACAGATGTATCATGTGGAGACGCACAAAAAAGACTCTTGGAGGTATGCCCAAAATTCAACAGGAAGTCAGCCATTTTGAATATAATATGCGATTTTCGCCCATTTTTAGCGCTTTATAGGTCGCGTACTTTAACGAACTCCTTCTACAAATTTAATCCGATCGACTTGATATTTGGTCAGGACCATCTTAAGACCTTAAGGATGAAAAGTTATTCAAATGGTGAGTTTTCACTGAACCACCTGACCGTGGCGTGGCGGCCATTTTGGGCCATTCGCCATGAAACAGGAAGTTGTTGTAACTCCACTCTACATAGTCCGATCTGCCCCAAATTTCTCAGCCAAGATAAGGGTCCGGTCCTGATGTCATTAAAATGTATAAGCTTCATCGTATTCGCGTCAAATTTGGGTGGTATAACCCTCAAACTAATGTGACGCAAACTTGTTTAAACAAACTATGTTGCCGTGGCGTGGCGGCAAAAAAGCGCCTTTCGCCAAAAAACAGGAAGTTGCTGTAACTTTGTCGTACATTAACCAATCTGCTCCAAATCTCTCATGCCTGATAAAGGTCCGTCCCTGATGACATCCACATGCAAATTTTGGCTCGCAGTCATAGCGCCACCTACTGGCAACAGGAAATGTCATGTTTTGCATGCTGATGTACTCTGCCTCACAAACTAATCCGATCCACCTCAAATTAGGTCAGGAAAGCCTTAAGACCTTGATGATGCTTCCTTGTGAAGATTGTGAGGTTTCGTCTAATGGCGGCGCCGTGGCGGCATGGCGAATTTCGATGACTCGCCATTACAAAACAAACCTCTCTAACTTGACTCCTGATGGTCAGATCTTTTCCAAATTTCTGACGTTTGATGAGCGTCCCGACTTCAAGACATCTACAGGCACATTTTGAATCATACTCATAGCGCCACCTAGTGGCAACAGGAAGTTACAGTCGCTATATTTTGGCGTGCTACTCTTAGCAGGTTAACCAGATCCACTTCAAATTTGATCAGCGTGGTGTTAAGAAGTTCTTGATGCCAGACTTCAAAGCTTTTTAGCCTCCGTTGAACGTAGTTGCCGTGGCGACGCATCATTCGCCATGAAACAGGAAGTTGTTTTTCAAGGGCTAGATATGCTTGTAAATGAACGAAACTCGGCACACTCATTAAAAGTGCTAAAATGTGTTAACGGATATGGTTTTTGTGCTATGGTGTGGCAAGATAGCTCGATAGCGCCCCTTACAAAATGTCAACTAAGCAGCCCTCGCAGTACGTTTCACCTAGATGTTCGAGATTTGGTAGGCACATGTATCACCCGTAGACTTAACAAAAAGTCTCTTGGTGCCAAGCTCTAAACCCAACAGAAAGTCGGCCATCTTGATTTTTGTGTGAATTTTTCGTATATTTTTGGCCATTTCCAGGCTTTGTACTTTAACGAACTAGTCCTACAGACTTAACCCGATCAACTTCAGATTTGGTCAGTACAATCTAAAGGTCTTTGTGATGAAAAGTTGTTCAAATCGTGAGGTTTTTTGAAACGGCGTTGACGTGGCGTGGCGGAGAATTTGCATGACTCGCCATTGAAAGACAAAATGTTGTAACTCAACTGTACTTGGTCCAATCTGCCCCAAACTTGACCTACCACATAGTATTCCAGACCTGAGGACATCTACATGGCATAATTAAATTATGTACCCATGCCCCTAACATTGTTTTGCTGTTTTTACAGAAATAAAATTGCGCCATGTTATCAAGAGATAGTTGGATGACGGATTTTAGAGGTGAAAGTAAATGCATCAGTTTTCATTCGTCACATTCAGATGGTGTCAGATTTCACACACACAGGAGGAGAGAGTTTATGCTTAGGACAGGGGTCGGCAACCCGCGGATCTGGAGCCGCATGCGGCTCTTTAGCCCCTCTGCAGTGGCTCCCTGTAGCTTTGACAAAAAAAAAATGGAAATAAATAACGTTTTTTGTTGTTTTTTTTGCACAGTGGACAATCTTTCACAGCCAAAAGACCCTCGTTAACAGCCAGTTGGAGGGTGTGAGCGACACACGGCAGGCTAGGGAGTCGGTGCGCCGCGACCGGCTCTCGGTCGGCTTGGAGAGGGTCGGGGCGAAGGTGGATCGCGCCCGCAGCTTTACAGCGCTCCCCGCCCGGACCTGGCCCATTATCCCGAAAACAAACACGCATTGTTCCGAAATACCGTTGTACCGACAATTAACACTCTCCATGCACCGCTGTCTTAATGCACGGGCTAACCGGGGCTCAAGCCCCCGGACCCGACGACGGAAAAGGGCCCACGATGCTCCGGGGGAAGACAAATAAAAATATAATTCACAGGCCAACGGGAGGCTCCATGCGTAAAGACGCAACTGCGGTGGTGTTTTTTACTCCGACACAACCTGCCAGGAGAGAGAGGGATTTTTTTTCTAGCAGCTGTATAACTGACTGAAATCTGTTTGTCTTACCGACTGACTGCCTGACTGATATGAAGGGATCCGAGGGAAGGGCTTTCAAAACGTCCGTAGCCAGAGGACCTAAAGTAAAATCAAGGATGTTATATTATTGAGTAATATTGAGTATAGCCCTCGCTCATATCACTGCTGCATGGAACGCTATATGATGCCAACCAAGAAGGATTGTTAGATTAAATATCCTACTGCGAAGTCTGACAGTAGTTACGCTGGGAAAATGATGACATCATTCTGCATAATAAAGTAGCCATGTGCTTCTGTTTGTCTGAGAAACAATGGAAGATTCAGTGTGAACAATGGACAGATTGAGAAAGATGAATCTGATTTAGAGTACATTCATTTCATTCTAATTATTATTGTCAATGTTTGTTGAAATGATAGTTAACCTATAGTTTGTTAGCTTGTTTCACGTAATAAAAAACACCAGCGCCATTGCGTCTTTACGCATGGAGCCTCACGTTACGCGGAGTAAATACACCATGGAGCATGTTTTCTTTATTCTTGTTCTATAATTTCATAAATGCAACAAACTATAGTTTTTGTATATATAACTATATATAAAACTTTATAAGCTGTGTTATCAAATATGTTTAGCGGCTCCAGACAAATTTTTTTTGGTGGAAGAGGGAGCAAAATGGCTCTTTGGTTAGTAAAGGTTGCCGACCCCTGGTTTAGGATGATCCCTAGTCTTCTGAGTTTCGTTTTTAGTTTGCGGTGAAAGAGGAGAGAAGAACTGACAGATGTTGTGGCTGTTCATCATACAGCTGTCATCTATAAGCCATCCAGGCATGTGTGTGTCCAGTAAGAAGTGAGTACAGTGTTACATTTGGTGGAGTTTATATTGATGTTGTTATGTGTTGTCATCCACTGTTAGCATAAAGTCCGCTAGCCACATGCTAACGCGCTAACGGTTGCTAACAGTAACTAGACTGTACTTGGTCAAATCTGCCCCAAACTTGATCTACTTCATAAGAGTTCAGCCCTGAGAACATCTACATGTTAGTATTGACTCCTATTCATAGCGCCACCTACTGGCAACAGGAAGTCAGCGTTATGTGACAAACATAATCCGATTCACATGAAATTTACAATGTGTGGTCTACACTTGATAATGAGCAACATAATGCATGTTTAGCGTGTGTTCTCTAGCGCCACATAGCGGACACAGGAAGTGGTGAAAAAATTGAAATACGTTATTTCCTGAGCTGCTCAATCTACGCAGGAAATAACGTCTAACTTGTGCGTGCAGTGTCCGATGGTCACTGAAATGTACGGCTGCGTCGACCGGCGTCCCGCCTGTACCCCCGACGTGCGGGAAGGTGCGAGGGCCCGTTCATCGCTGCTTGCAGCTTTAATTATTATTAGTTTTTCCGGAGAAACTTGCAAGTGGTTATATCCATTTATCCATCCAATTTATGTTGGTATTGTAACGTTGAATATTGTTTCAACAAATTAAAGACATAATGTTTTTAACCCTCGGACACCCACAATAGACCCGTTTTTTTTTCTTTTTTAGGGGGGTACAGGGGGTCTTTATGGGGAGATAGCAGGTCAGCAGTATATTTCACATAGAAATGGTGTACATCATCTGAAAGCTGGGAACCTGAAGATTAATTTGAGATGCAGCTTAGCACTGTGTGGCAAGTTAGTCATAAATCTGTAATAAACATTAATCAATTGATTAATTTATTTATTAAAATAAATTGTGAAAGCATATAAGGGCTTAGAACATTATGATGGAAGTAAATTTATGGTTCTCATGCTTTATTATATCTCATAAGTTGTTGCAGCAATTTTTCGGTTGACACCATTTGTTACACAGATTTTGTGCTAAATTTAACCATTTTTTACCAGTCAGGAATTGACAAAAATGATGAATAATCCCTCCAAAATACAACATTAAGACACCAGGACCTTGAGGAACACCATAGAAAAAAGCCATGCTGTGATTTGGTTGCAAAAACTTTTGACATTTGGGAGTTCTGAAAGAATTGCATTTTTTGGCGATTGGATGACGAGCACTTCTGTTCTGGAAACTGCTCAGAAAACCCCTAATTGTCAATCTACCTATGAAAGCAATCCATCCTCTGAATGCTCTATGTCTCTAGTTTGTGGCTGTAAAGTTTCATGAGGCTGTGATTATCCTAGAGGTCACCACAGGTCAATTTATACACTGAGGTCAAATTTTAAAAAATGGTCTCACTACAATGAAATGGCTATTATGGGGACTTACATCATCATACATGAATACAATTGGGCTTAATGAACTCACAAGAGTCTCAGCTTCACAGTGATACCCAATTTAATTCCAAGACTGTTTATGGACCTCAGTATGCAGAAATATTCAAATACACCATTTTAGAATAGGAGAAAATAATACATTTATACTGCATTCAAATAACTTCATGGTTTTTGCCCCAAACTGCATGTGATTATCGTAAAGTGGGCATGTCTGTAAAGGGGAGACTTGTGGGTACCCATAGAACCCATTTTCATTCACATATCTTGAGGTCAGAGGTCAAGGGATCCCTTTTTAAAATAGCCATGCCAGTTTTTCCTCGCCAAAATTTAGCGAAACTTTGGAGTGTTACTGAGCCTCCTTCCCAACAAGATAGCAGCATAGACATGGTTGTTACAAATGATTCATTGGTTTTTCTAGTTCCATATGATATCTGTACCTTCACTCTAGCTCTTAAACTGAACCTGCTACAGCCTCTGAAAGACAGTGAAGTCGGTCTCTGAGGGTTAAATAATAAAATAGTAAAATCATTTTCAAATAAACCATCTATTAATTTAGTTTGTTACATTTAGTCAGGGGAGTCGACAACTTCATTAGTTACAAGAGAGTTAACTGCTAAAAGGGCCTGAAGCATCAGGGTTGCAGTGATTAAACCGTTGACCATACCTGTGTATGAGAACATCTGTCAGCCAATCAGAAACCAGTATTTTTGGGGGGTTTATTAAAAGCCATTAAACAACACAGACCTTGAACCAGTACTGTGACGTGTCCAGATGTGACGTACCCTTCCTCTGTGTGGAGTCCTCCTCCCTCACCAGCTGACCCAGAGCGGGGACGCTGGTGTCGGTGTTCATTAGCCTGATGATGCAGACCAGGTCTGCCGTGGTCCGGATGTTCAGGACGGAGCCGTCGATGGCGTTGGATAAACCGTAGAACAGAGGAACCACGAGCGGAACGCTGCCCAGCTCCACCACACCAGACCCCGAGTCCACCACCCGCACCGACAGAACCACTGTCTCCACCAGCGTGTCTGACGACGTGAACCTTCACACGGACACCACACAGCGTGTTAAAAGAGAGTCTTTAGCGTTTAAATGTATTATTTCTTCACAACATAGATAAATGGACTGCCGGGAAGAGCTAATCTGGCAATTTAGAAACGTTTTTACGATTCTTATTTTCACTGCAGCAAAATTAAAGTCAGTAAATCAAAGCCGATTACAGCTGTAGATGCAAACTTTTCAGAGCCACTTTTCAAGCCTACAACAGGCCAACAGAATGAGTGTTTGATACTCAAAAGATAGATTTTCAGAGAAGTATTCTTTTAAAAAAAACAGGTGACAATCCAATTTAAAAAAAGTACAGACAATAAACAAAAATTACGGGGAAAATAGTCTTATAAAATCCCTATTTGCAGTGCAAACACTGCACAAACTTTTAGCATGTTTTATAGGTGTTAAATGCAAGATTGGGAGCATTTCTATTGCCTCCGCACGGCTCTCAACATGACGAATCCTGTGCTAACAACGCTAACAGTGAAACACTGCTGACAGAGCAGAACAGTGTTTACCAGGTAGACATTACTCCTCTATATCTTTACATAGCAAATAGTTGTTTGCTGCTATTTTCATGCTCTGGATATCGTATAGAGTACCTTTACAGTACTTTGTCTTTGGTGCATGAGCAGAAGCTTATTTGAATTTCTGCAAATTTTTTGCTTTCTAATATGTAAATAGACCAGGTAAAAAAAATATAAATGTAAATATCTTCATCTGAATTATCCAATTTTCATTGATTCTTAATAACATGATTGATCTTTATATCTGGGTATTTTCTTGGTGAATATGTCAACATTTGAGCTAAATGTTATATGTAAATTTATTGTGTAGCTTATAAATTGATGGAACTAGCTACACTTCTGCGTCGTTGTCGCGGAAGTGTAGCGCCCACCCTCCGGTTCCCCCCATGTTAGCACCGTTATCTCTGTCAGCACTGTTGCCATTGTTTTCACTGTTAGTGCTGTTAGCACCGCTAGCTACGAGTTGTCGGCTCAGCTGTCACCCTGTTGAGAGCCGTGCAGAGGCAATAGAAATGCTCCCAATCTTGCATTTAGCACCTTTATGGGTTTTTTTACATTTTAATTTATCTTTTCTTGTCTTGTCTTTACATTTTTTTCAGTATTATATTAATATAAATAGTATACATAAATTAATATAAATAATATTTTTATAAAATATTTTTTATAGCATTTTATTTTGTTATCAGATTATTTCAGCACATTTTACGGTTTCTATCTGTTTAGCTTTGTTGTTTTACTGTAAAACACTGTGTAACTGTCTTTAGAAAAGTGCTACATACTGTAAATAAACTTTATAAATATTATTATAATTCCAGAGAATTAGTTCATTGTCATCTTGCACTAGGAAAATTCTTGATGCTTCAGATCATTTTTAAACAGATCTGCAGTTTTGAACAAAATCTGGTCTTTGGTGAAAAATTTGTAAAAAAAAAAAATTAATGAACTCCTAGAAATGTTTTCTCTCTGATTATCTGACATAATTAACTGTTTAAATGTCACCTAGTTTTACTTGTACTACTATTACTGTACTAATACTGCCACTGCTAGTATTACTGCTACTAATGCTATCTGACCTGTAGACTCTCAGCATCACTGTGTCCTCGTCCAGCAGAGGACTTCCATCGTGGACGTATTTCACCTCGTCCTCTAGGAAGCTGCAGTCAAACACCTGCAAACACCACAGAACCAAACACCAGTCATACCACTGTTCTGGTTCTGTTCATTCATAACTCTATAACTACAGCAGCAGGTGTGTCCTCACCTCTGGAGTCAGCCTTCCCACTCTCTGAGTGAGGGGTTCGTTCATCACCACCTCCACCTTACAGTCCGTAGTCAGATCCACACTGATCTTCAGCTCCTTCTCTGTGATGAACACCGATCGACCCCTGGTGACCTCCACGCCTGAGTTCACCACGACCAGACTCCAGCTGCAGACAGCCGTCACCGTCAGCAGCAAAAGCGCGCCGACAGCAGCCATTTTGGATCAGCGAGGTTCTCTTGTTAAACAGGTTCAGGTGAAAAGTTGTATTCTGATGGAGGATGAAGGTCTCAGTGTTTTCCATTCAGTCTGCTTTGACCCATATCCTGTTCTTTTGTCTAGTGTCACTACAACCTGCAGAGGAGAGTTTAGAACAAACAAATACAACTCAGAGTATGTCCACACTACGCCGTAAAGATCTCCAACCACACCCAAACACCTACACAACAGGAAAACAGTTAATGTCTTCTTCTTCATCTTATTTCTGTACTATCTAACACAATACATTTCACATTTATCCACACTGGAAAGCAATTCAAAAAGCTCAGTTTTTGGCTTTGTGTGGCCAAAATCTTGAGAAATAGATGCATTTATGAATTTATTCAGCTTACTGGGCATTCAGAATGCTGCATTGGCAGGGGCGTGTTTTTTCAGCAACCAATGAGAAGAACAGATCCATGAATTTGAAGGTTTATCAGACACATAAACACTGCAGATTTAACTGATCTGGATCACAGCAGCAATTATTTTATCTTTTGTATCTTTTATCTGAATGTTCAACAATATTTGTTATAGTATGAACATATATCAGGCATAGTGGGTTATTAATTTCAGCTTTAAAGCTCCACTTGGAGACAGAAAACACATCATCTGACATTTTATCACCTTATAAAGTAGTTTTGTTAGCAAACAGCAGCCTGCAGATGCACCCAGCAGACACAGGGAAAAATGATCAACACACTAGAGTCATGTTTGTGTCCATCTGATGAGTATAAGACCAATATTCACTCTCCTTTTAGCTGTTTGAGCTGTCTGCTGTTTCGTGCTGAGCAGGTAGTGTACAGTGGGTTCATCAGAGCTTGTTTGATGAAAACACTCTCACAAAAGAGTGAAGAGTGAATATTAGTCTTATATTCATCAGGTGAACACAAACATGACTCCAGTGTGTTGATCATGTTTCCCTTGTGTCTGCTGGGTACATCTGCAGGCAGCGGTTTGCTAACAAAGCTGAAAATGCATAACCCACTATGCCTGATAGATGTTCAAACTACAACAAATATTGTTGAACATTAAGATAAAAAATACGAAAGATAAAATAATTGCTTCTGTGATAACTTTCCAGATCAGTAAAATCTTAAATAACTCTGCAGTGTTTAAGTGTCTGATAAACCTTCAAATTCATGGATCTGTCACTGAAATTGGACTGTATGGATCAGATTTCATCATCTCATTGGTTCCTGAAAAAACTCACCCCACCAAGTGCAGCATTCTGAATGCCCAGTAAGCTGGATAAATTCATTAATGCATCTTTTTCTCTCCATTTTGGCCACACTAAGCCGAAACTGAACATTTCTTTCCAGTGTGGATAAATGTGAAATCTACTGTGTCACATTTTAGTGTGAACAGAGTACAGAAATAACATAAAGAAGAAGACACTGAACTGTTTTCCTGTTGTGTAGGTATTTGGGTGTGGATGGGCAACATGCCGCAAAATCATTAGAACAACTAAGAGTTAAAAGAGGCTAAAAAGCTCCATAGAGCTGCAGAGATGGGGATACATTTCACTAGATTTGACATCGAAAGCAACTCCTTCACTTCACATATCTGAGCCACAGTTAATATAAAAAAAATATTGATTGGTGGAGCTTTAAGTTAAAACAAAATGAAGAAATTCTAATTTTCAATTCCAAAGTTTGATGCATTCAAAAGTTAACAAACCTGACCCTTGACCTCTTTCAACACACAAATCTCTTCCCTCAACACTGAATCTGATGATGTTCAAAATACTTACAATGTAATCTCCTGAACAGCTCCAGACCTAATCCAACGTTATCATCTACCCCTTAAAACTCAGATTTTTCTTGCTAAAAATGATTAGCTGCAGCTCTTAATCTCTACGACTGCCCATAGCCAACATCAAAACTCCTCTAAATCCTCCAAACCCATAGAAAAAACTCCCCCCACTGCTCCACACTCCCAGCCGGAAAAAGCTTTCACCCTCCATTTCACTTCAAAACCAAAGCCCACTGCAGGAAACAAGGGGTTAATCTGCGTGACCCCGCAGAGGTGCTGGAAATGGCATGGGACGGGGTGGAGCGGGGGAGGAGGGTGTGGGTGTTTTCAAGATCAAAGCAGGGCACCAACTGGAGCCGGTGTGTCACTTCCCATCCAGCCAGACGAGCGTCGGTTCGTTAGTTTGAGGTTTCAGCTGGATGTGTGTGTTAACCTCACAGTGACTGCAGCTCTGTGGAAACAGACCTTACATGGAGCTCAGGACATGTGTGATCTTTATGATGCTATTACACAAAATCCACAAAATCCACTGAAAACTTTATGAACATGCTGGTTGGGATTTAGTTTTGCCTTGGATTTGGGTTTTAAACCAGTACCTGTAACTGCATGTCTTCTATTGTGGCATTGCTTTTATTGTGCCAGAGTGATTTATGTTTTTTATATTATATTATATTATACTTTATACTATATTACTAACTTAAAGTCCCAGTGAAACGGAAGTTAGAGTGTCTTTAGCTTCTGTACTGGGACATATTTAACAGTGAAACGGAATATTTGAGCAGTGTACAGTTACAAGAGGGATTTATATAAAATCCTTCGCAATTTATTGGACCGCTAAAAAGTGGACGAGCTTTAGTGTGATACATCAGACCGGTAGTGCATCATCTAGTGTAGGCTCTCGTCACCATGCCCCTTTAAGGGGGAAAACAATCCTGCATCCCGCATATCCGGCAACTGTTTTGGACGGGGGAAGACTGAAAGGACATGACGGCGATCAACCTTCATTTATTAAGGTATCGCAAATGCTCAGATTCAGGCAAGGTCACAAAATAATTGTTTGACATGTATGAAACAAACATTTGTATAACAAGATATATAAGAACATGTAAAAATTACAATCCAAACATACGTCAAATTGCATTGACATCTATAGTTTCTTTGGTTTTCTATCCCCCAAAAGGGGGCGCGGCTTTGACGTTTTGCAAAGTACCCGTATGTGCCGGTCTACGGGGCTACAGAGGACTATTGGCTCCACACCAGCTTTGCAATACCAGACAATCAGAGATCTCTGCCTACCGAACATCTGGGGGGAGATGGATGTCCTATTTGGGCCAATCACAACCGTTTATCTTCATGTGTGGGGACATACGGAGGTGCCACGCAGGGATAACACGCTGTTATTGGTTGACATCGTCTAGGACGTGGCTCCGCGGAAGAGAGAGACGGAGATTCTGGAGGAATAATGAAACCCACAACCGAGAGTCATATTCTGGAGCCTTTTACTGGCTGGAGGAGAGCTCCGTGAATATTTTTGTTTTTTAAACTTTGCTTTACTTTACTGCTACGACAGTGTTTACAAGCAAGCACAGGGCTTCTGCATGTCACCGCCCCAAGGGCCGCCCTAAAGACTTTGGATTGGTTCTGCTATGCAGTGCTAATGTTAGCAAGCTAGCAAACTAGGATAACTAGCTTCTGACTGTAATGCTACGTTCACACCACGATCGACAAAAGCAACAAAACGGCCAAGCGTGGCCAGCTACCTTGTTGCAGAGTCATCGTTGAAGTGTTGCTCAAGCCAACGGCATCTTTTTAGATGGAACGGAACAGGACCCCCCAGGTTAACACTGTGTCACCACGGTTGCCGTTGTTTGCACTGTTAGCGCTGTAAGCACTGTTAGCTGCGAGCCGCCGATTCAGCCGTCGCCATGTTGTCCATGTGGAGGCAATAGCTATGCTCTGAATTTCGAGTTTAGCACCTTTAACTCAAAAAGAGTGAACTTCGCTGGTTTGGTGTCAAAAACGTAACACAGATATTCAATACCTGAAAGTTAAAACTCGTTCCACTTTAGAAACCTGTACTTAGGCTAAACAAGATGAAAATCAACAATATGCATGTTTTAATTTATCAAAATTTTTAGCCAAGCTGGCGGTGGACGGCAATGTTTGTTAGTTGGTTGGTCGGTCCACCATTTTGGTCCAGACTGATATCTCAGCAACTATTTGACACATTGCCATGACATTTTGTTGTCCAGAGGATAAATCCCTCTGGTTTTAGTGATCCTCTGACTTTTCTTAGCATTTTTGCTTGAAGCACCGCTGTGCCAAAGTACTGCCTCACCGAGCTGCTAGCATGGCTGTAGACTCTTGATTCAATTTTACATAAGCGAATACATTTTAGGTCAGCTTTAATTTTTCATTACAGTGTTGTTTAACACCTAGTTTAAGTTCTTAAGTTTGTGACAGTATGTTCGGTTGTAGCCTAACGGTAGCCTACACAGGTTAGCACACTGGAAAAAAAGCCTTTGTAGAATAAAGTTTTAAAAAAAGTTCTACACACAGATAACAGAGAAATTCCTCCACTCACTTCCCTGCCATCTCTCCAAGAGGAATTTATTTTCCAGTCTCACCTGCACAGCCTGAGGACTGGTCTCTGCAGAAATGACTGAGCGTTGGATCCCAACAGCAGGGCTCAGGCTGAGGAAGGACGTCTGTTAAATGATCCACCAGCTGCTGCGACGGCTGGAAGTGACTCACTGCTGCTGAATGGGAAACATACTCTGAGGTGAACTGACACGGTTCTGAATGAAACATGATAATTAACTTCAGATCCGACCACAGTCAGACCCACACAGCCTTTGAACACTGATGCTGACAGTTTCTAGACTCAGGCTGTCTTTAGGTGGTAACTGTGTCCACCTATAAAACTTTAACATTAGATTACTTTCATTCCAAACATAGTGAGTATTTAGTTTCCTTCAGATTTCCATGTTTTAAACTGTGAAGCGAAAGGCACTTATGCTACCTTTATGGTCGTTACTACTGCTACTGCCACTTCACAAGTTGCCTCTGGTAGCCTACTACTGGTAGCAACAACAGATACGCATAACACTACTACTTCAATCTTGAATTTCAGCTTGCTTTTTAAAAAATATTTTTATTGGCTGGTCTGCGCCAATAAACGTTGTCAGCTAAACTTGCTATAATTGTGTCATATTGCTAACTAATCCATCTAACCGTTCTGTTTCTTTGTTTATTCACACGTTTTTCTGTTCTATCTGCTTGTACGCAAGTGTATCTGTTTGTATGCAAGTTTTTTTGTTAATTCGTGAGTTTCTGTCCATATGTGTGTTTATCTGTTCCTACATGACTTTATCTGTTCATACTCAAGTTTATCTGTTCTTACGCAAGTTTCTTTGTTTATCGTGAGTTTCTGTCCGTATGTGTGTTTATCTGTTCCTACATGAGTTTATCTGTTCGTACGTGAGTTTCTGTTCATACATTTTATTTGATTCGTTATTTGTGATTTTAACCTGTTAATATGGGAGTTTCTTTGTTTATTCATGAGTTTATATGTCCGTACGTGAGTTTATCTGTTTGTCCACAAGTTTACCTGTTCGTACAGGAGTTTCTTTGTGTATTTGTGAGTATATCTTGATATTTGTGTTTATCTGTTTGTTTGTGAGTTCATCTGCTCGTACGTAAGTTTATCTCTTTGTATGTGAGTTTATTTCTACGGGAGTTTCTTATTTATTCGTGAGTTTATCTGTTCGTACGCAAGTTAATCTGTTCGTACATGAGTTTTTTGTTAATTCGTAAGTTTATATGTCCATACGCGAGTTTATCTGTTCGTACATGAGTTGCTTTGTTTATTCGTGAGCTTATCTGTCCGTATGTGTGTTATGTGTGTTTATCTGCTTGTGCATAAGTTTATCTGTATGTATGTGAGTTTCCGTGTGTGGGAATTTCTTTGTTTATTCGAGTTTATCTGTTTATACGTAAGTTTATCTGTTAGAACGTAAGTTTATCTGTCAATACATGAGTTGCCTGTTCATACGTGAGTTTCTTTGTTAAGTCATGAGTTTATATGTCTGTATGTGTTTATCTGTTAATAAGCGACTTAGGCCTACTTAAATCGTGAGCTTATTTGTCCGCATGTGTGTTTATCTGCTCCTATGCGAGTTTATCTGCTCTTACTGTTCATACGTGATCTTTTGGAAGGTGAGTCAATAGCCTAAGTGAGTTTACCTGTTAGTACAGGAGTGTCTTTGTTTATTCATGAGTTTATATCTCCGTAGGTGAGTTTATCTGTATGGGAGTTTCTTTGTTTTTGGGAGTTTATCTGTTTGTACACAAGTTTATCTGCTCATACGCAAGTTTGTCTGCTCGTCCGCAATTCATCTGTTCTTACATGAGTTTCTTTGTTTATTTGTAAGAATTTATCTTGTATTTATCTGTCCGTATGTGTATTTATCTGCTCGTACACAAGTTTATCTGTTTGTACGGGAGTTTATCTGTACGGGAGTTTCTTTGTTTATTTGTGAGTTTATCTGTTTCTACGCAAGTTTATTTGTTCGTACGTGAGTTCATCTGTACATGAGTTTCTTTGTTATTCGTGAGTTTATTTGTCCGTGTGTGTGTTTATCTGCTTGTACATAAGTTTATCTATTTGTATGTGAGTTTACTTGTACGGGAGTTTCTTTGTTTATTCGTGAGTTTATCTGTTCATACGTAAGTTTATCTGTTAGTACGCAAGATAATCTGTCAATATGTGAGTTAACCTGTTCATACGTGAGTTTCTTTGTGAGTTTATATGTCCGTATGCATTTATCTGTTCATACGTGAGTGAGGCCTACTTTGTTTATTTGTGAGTTTATCTGTCCGTACTCAAGTTTATCTGTTCGTATGCAAGTTTATCTGTTCATATGTGAGTTCATCTGTTCGAAGGTGAGTATATCTGTTCATACAGTGACTTTATATGTCCGTACATTGACTTTATCTGTCCCTACAGAGACTTTATATGTCCATACAGTGAGTTTATGTCCATACAGTAAGTTTAGCTGTCCATACTTTGGGTTCATCTGTCCACACAGTTACCTTATATGTCCGTACAGTGACTTTATCTGTCCCTACAGTGACTTTATATGTCCATACAGTGAGTTTACGTCCATACAGTGCGTTTACCTGTCCATAAAGTGAGTTTATCTGTTCATAAGGGGAGTTTTTGCAACATGCAGGTCTCTGTGTTGTTGCAGCAGGTAGCAACTGCAGCCCTGCAGGAGCTAAACACACTGTAACAAAACACTGCAGAGAAAGTTTCCACTGGACTCCTGCTGCTCCAATCACATCCTCAGCCTGTAAAACTGAAGGGACACACTTTGCATGAATTTATGTGTTTACGAATGTTTTACATTAGAAAGAAGCCAAAAGACAGAAGAATGAGAGAACAGAAGGAAGGAAATCCCCTAATGTTCCTCTAGTTTGTGTTTCTATCCTGTGTCGAGGCCTGTTGGAGGCATGTGTCGGCATGAGAGAGCAGCAACCAAGAGTGTGTGAAAGCTGGTTGGCACCTACCTCATAGTCATTGGAGCTTCTCTGTTCGTCTTCTTCACCTTCTGCACACGCTCAGAGGAAGAGCAATGCTGTCATACACATTCACACACACTTCACACTTTGCCACCACCACCCCCTCTATTCCACAGCTTGTCTTCACCCGGAGACGTCTGGCACCCAACAACACACAGAGAGAGACAGAGAGAGAGAGAGAGAGAGGGTAAACTGTGAGATAGGGAGAACAAAGAGTGAGCGAGTTTCCTCGAGTCAATCCTAAAGCCAAAAACCAGAGAGAGAGAGAAAGAGCAGACAGGAAATGTGCTGAGGGGTTTCCAGGACTTTTATTTTTACAGCCCCCCGCCTCACTGCCTAACTCTCTGTCTGTCTTTATTTCTCTCTCTGTGACGCAGATAAATGTGAAAATCCACGTTTTGCTCTCATTTTTGACCTACATGAAAGACCTGTACCCACTGGATCAGAGGACTTCATGTAATTTAGAACTCCTTGTTTGTTGTGCAGTTGTAAACACAGTGACAAACAGGGATTGTGTGATCAGATTTACTGATAAGAGATCATGGAGAGTTGAAGGTGACACAATTGAAGCTACCAGCAGAATTTCGGGACCAGGACCACGCCTCATACGTTCCCGTATTTCCTATAAATACCCGCCTAACCCACTCCTCCTGCTCTGCTCTCGTATTCTGCACCCGAACAGAGAGCATGCAACAGTGCTTGGAGCACACAGAAAAGTGAGCTATTTAACTTAACCATATTCGAGCAACATCATCCGTCCACTCACCTCATCTTGAGTATGGACTTCGTTTCACCATCCCCATCGGACGACGATCTATTTGGTCGAAATCAGGACAGCCACGTCCAAAGCTTCCATCAGCCCACGCCAGCAGACCAGCGGCAGAAGCCGAATACTTTTCCACCTTTCATTCAGTGCCATTACCGCAATACGTCACGCCATGCTGTCCCTATCGACTCAAGTCTAATTCAATCAGTCCTCGCTAATTTATTCAGTGCCATCATGGCACCACGTAACGCCATCAACTTATCGTTCGAACGCTCCAAGCAGCAATTACAACACTAACGCACCAACAACCTGCCACGCTGTCCATTCGACTCGAGTCAGATTCAATCGGTCCTCGCTCATTCAGTCATTCAGTGCCATCACCGCACTGCGTAAAGGTATCGACGTGTCGTTCAAATGCTCAAAGCAGCAAAAATACAACACGAACGCACCAACAACCTGCCATGCTGTCCATCTCAACTCGAGTCAGATTCAACTGGTCCTCGCGTATTCATTCAATGCCATTGCTGCACTACATCACGCCATCAACGTGTCGTTCAAACGCTCCGAGCAGCTAATTACAACACAAACGCATCATCAACCTGCCATGCTGTCCATCTTGACTCAAGTCAGATTCAGTCGGTCCTTGCTCATCCATTCAGTGACGCCGCCGCACTATGTGATGCCATCAACGTGTCGTTCAAATGCTCAAATGTTGTTCAAAATACAACATAAACACACCATCGACCTGCCATGCTGTCCGTATTGACTCAAGTCTGATTCAATCACTCCCTGCTCATTCACTCAGCGCCATTGCTGCACTATTATGGAAGTTTTTCTTGGACTTTATTAGTTGTAATCCACAGAAGACAATTCACAAATATGTATCATGATCTGCAAATATTTCACTATCCACAAATGTGTATTTTTGTATTTGTGTTGTGTAAAGTCACATCCACAAAAATAAAGAGCGATTTGCAAATACGCATAACTTACTCTGTAAATACGTATTTTAAGATTTACATGTAAAGTGATATATACGCATTTGTGGATCCTTTTTTAAACGTGGAATGATATTTGCGCATTTGCAGATCTCTTCCTGTGCATTTGTTGGCCTCGTGACGTTTGCAACTTCCCTCCTGTTTGTTTACGGAATTTTGTCCAACTCGTACCGCAGCAGATCTGTAGAAAATAGTTGTAATCCACAGAAGACAATTCACAAATATGTATCATGATAAAAATACGTTTGTGGGTAGTGAAATATTTGCAGATCATGATACATATTTGTGAATTGTCTTCTGTGGATTACAACTATTTTCTACAGATCTGCTGCGGTACGAGTTGGACAAAATTCCGTAAACAAACAGGAGGGAAGTTGCAAATGTCACGAGGCCCACAAATGCACAGGAAGAGATCTGCAAATGCGCAAATATCATTCCACGTGTAAAAAAGGATCCACAAATGCGTATATATCACTTTACATGTAAATCTTAAAATACATATTTACAGAGTAAGTTATGCGTATTTGCAAATCGCTCTTTATTTTTGTGGATGTGACTTTACACAACACAAATACAAAAATACACATTTGTGGATAGTGAAATATTTGCAGATCATGATACATATTTGTGAATTGTCTTCTGTGGATTACAACTAATAAAGTCCAAGAAAAACTTCCATACACTGTGTTACGCTGAAATATAGGTAGGCTACGTAATCCTGACACAATTTTTCAGAAACCTGATTCCACTACTTCGATTTGTCATTCTTCCAGGCAAGTAGCATACATCCCAGTTCAAGAGAACAGTTCATTCGGTCTTGCTAAGCAAATGTAGCTACGAGGCCGTCTCGACTCAAGCCACTCATCAACATCCCCATTCAAGACAACGATTCCCACACATTCATAAGTCGTCCTGCCTCCCAGGAACAACTGACGGGAGCCTGGCGCCAGGTTGCCAGCGCCCCCCTCCGCCTACTTCCATTAACCGCAGCAGCCCGCTCTGGCCGAGGAATCGGGCAACAGGATGCCAGCATCCCCGCTGCCTTCTTTGAGCAACCGCAGCAGCTTGTTCTAACCGAAGCATCTGGCACCGTGACGCCAGCGCCCCACAGTCTACTCCCAGCGACCGCAGCAGCTCGCTCTAGCCAGGTCATCTGGCACCGTGACGCCAGCGCCACACCGTCTACTCCCAGCAACCGCAGCAGCTCACTCTAGCCAGGACACCTGGCACTGCGATGACCGTGCCACACCGCCTACTTCCAGCAATCGCAGCAGCTCACTCTAACCACGTCATCTGACACTGGGACAACAGTGCCCCCAGCTGCCACTTCGTGCAATCACATCACTTCAGCTAGCCGTAGCAGGGGAAGTTGAAACCAGGGAGCCAGCGCCCCCTGCTGTTTCTTCTCGCAGCCACAGCAGCCAATCCAACAGAGGCACTTAGCAGCGGGATGCTAGTGCCCTCTACCGCCTACTTCCAGCAATCACAGCTGCTCGCTCTAGCCAGGGCTTCCAGCACTGGGATACCAGTGCCCGCAGCCACCACTTTGAGCAATCTCATCACATCGGCTACCTTTAACAGGGGAACCTGGCACCGGGATGCCAGCGCCCCCTGCTGCCTTTGTCTTGCAGCCACAGCAGCCGATGTCCAGCTCACTGGACAGTTCAAGCAGCGCCAAACTTCGTCTCTGGCTCAACTTCCTCACTTACTGGAACAGGATCACCTTCTTCTATGATGATCATTTGACATACCCAAAGGACATCCATCTGTACACCGATGCCGTGCCTCCCACTGGTTTTGGGGGTTGTTACGATGGAAGATGATACGCAGAAGGATGCCCCCGAAACTCGCAAATGTATGCCAAGTCGCTTACTCAGCACTGTGCTGGAGTGCTCCATCCATCATGCCGTTCCGTCACTCACTAATACGTTCACCGTGCATCTGACGTTCCCGGTCATTCCAACACCACTGCTGACTCTCTTTCTCGCTTCTCATTCCAGAAGTTCAGAAGCTTTGCCCCTCTCGCAGACACCAATCCAACACAGGTTCCCCCATATTCGGCACCGACGTTCAACCTGTAAATCAGGCCCCTATACCACTGGTATTTGCCTCCCAGAGGTCCAGCTTCGATAGCCTATCACCCTCTACCCTTTTATCTTAACTGGACAGCTTGGAAGAGTTTCCACTACTTCTACGACCAGTACCACTTATCCTTTCCGTCTTTCGATCTCGTTAATGTTTTGTTACCATCACTCATTTTCCGTGACGGCCATCAAATCTATACCATCAAAGTCTACCTAATCAGATTAAGCTTCTTCTCTAATTTTCTAACTGGTAGCCCAGGCCCGTCCTCCGGCCATCCTCAATTAACTTCACTTCTCAAATGTCTTTTACGCAAAGGGCCTGCACCAACTTCTCGTCGCCTTCCCCTCACCGTTGACTTGCCGCCAGCATGCATTCACACCATGGGGCAGCTGTGGCTCAGAGGGTAGAGCAGGTCGTCCACCAATCGGAACGTCGGTGGTTCGATCCCCGGCTGCCACGGGTCACATGTCGATGTGTCCTTGAGCAAGACACCTAACCCCAAATTGCTCCCGAGGGCATAGCCATCACTGTGTGAATGAGTATTTAGATTACATCCTGATGGGCAAAGTTGGCAGTTTAGCAGCCTCTGCCATCAGTGTTTGAATGTGTGTGTGAATGGGTGAATGCTGACATGTAGTGTAAAGCGCTTTGAGTGGTCGGAAGACTAGAAAAGCGCTATATAAATGGAAGTCTATTTACCATTTACCATACGATCCGGATACAGAAGATACAGATAGAGCGGATGAGCTGCTACTTCGGCCTCCCGTAATGGTACCCCAGAACACATAATCCAAATCATGGGTCTTCCCAAGCATATCACGGCTCCATCCACTCGGATCTCAAAGATCTCAGATCAGCTCAATCCAGTATCATGTAACTGGGGGGTTTTGGCTACAATGGATCCTCGATCGAAGCTCCCCAAACCACATCCGACTAAGTGGACAAACCAGAAACATCATCTGTGTTTTCCTTCAATAAAATTCTTAAATTGTACCGTATAAATGGCATGGTCCTTGGTAGTGAATTGAGCTTTAAAAAGACATTCAGGTGTTTTTAAACCTGGGTGTCATTCTCAGACATTCATCAGTCAGATTTTCAGCTCTGTTTTGGATTTGCACCGTACCGTTACCTGTTTACATTGCTGGCATTGTGTGCATTTGTTTTTTCACATTATTGATAATCTTTAATGTTATATTTTGTTTTATTTATACTCTATATATTTGCACTATTTCTTAATTTGTCCTGCAGCTGCTGCACAACAATTTGATAAATAAAGTTCATCTTATCTTATCTTATCTTATCTTATCTTATGACTGTTGGTCATGATAACCAGTGGTGGAAGTGCTCAGATCTTTTACTTGTAAAAGTAGCAATACCGCAGTGTATAAATACTCTGCTGTTGGATATCTGGATTATAATTATTGATGCATTAATGTGTTCGTCACTTTAATGTTGCAGCTGGTTAAGATGGAGCTAATTTCAATTACTTTATATACTGCTGGGTAGCTTAAAGGGATAGTTAGGGTGTTTTGAAGTGGGGTTGTATGAGGTACTTACCCATAGTAGGTGTATTACTTACAGTAGATGATGGTCGGTGTGACCCCAGTTTGGAGAAACAGACAGGAGTACCGACACCGGGGCAAAGTAATACAGTGCTGTGGACGGGGATGGCAGAAAAACGTATTTTAGCCACCTAAAAGAAACACTCACCTAAAAAAATTGATATACGTTTAAGTTTACGCTATATTTAGAATATTTCCATATGGTGAACTGAACTGAAAGTGAAACGTATCTATACTGTTTTTGTCATCTGAGCCTTCTGGCTTTGTAGAGAGCATAGATAAGTTTCAATTTCAGTTCAGTTCCCCGTCGGAAAGGAGAAGGGAAGGGCTGTCTGACTGCAAGATAAAGCGGTGAACAATTCTAAATATAGCATACACTTAAATGGATATCGATTTCTTTAGGTGAGCCTTTCTTTTAGGTGGCCTAAATACGTTTTTCTGCCGTCCCCGTCCATAGCACTGTATTGCTTTGCTCTAGTGTTGGTGCTTCTGTCTGTTTCCCCAAACGCGACACGCCGATCGGCATCTACTCTAAGTAATACACCTACTATGGATAAGTACCTCATACAACCCCACTTCAAAACACCCGAATTATCAGTTTAATCTATAATAATACATCAAAATGT
Source organism: Sebastolobus alascanus (assembly GCA_916701645.2). NCBI lineage: Eukaryota > Metazoa > Chordata > Actinopteri > Perciformes > Sebastidae > Sebastolobus > Sebastolobus alascanus. The sequence goes on from CAKAOJ020000394.1 coordinate 420,616, forward strand.
ATTTGTTAATATATTAGTTAATATATATTTAGTTTTTTATTTAAATCTGCAAAGTTACTAAAGCTGTCAGACAAATGCAGGGGAGTAAAAAGTACAATATTTCCTTCCTAGATCCAATCTCAATGCGTCCTCAATGCGTCTTGAGTGTGTTCACACCTGTACTTAAAGTGTCCACTTGTGATCTGATCACTGAGGATGCATTTTAATGCAAGGTCTGAACAGGATAGTCTGTTGGCCTCATTAAAACACACACAGGTCACTCCCCACTGAGCTTCTGCTCACAAGTGAGTGAAAGAAACGGAGCAGAGGTGACCTGTTTCCCCTTTCTTACCTAACACACACACACACACACACACACACACACACACACACACACAGAGCAGTGGATAGCTTCTACAGGTGATTTAGGAAAAAGAAATCCTGTTTAATGGAAGAACCAGCAGTAAAAGAAAAAACTGATCCTGATTCCAAACCACTGATTTACCACCTCAGACATCACGCTGATGATGCATAGAATGTACAAAAATGTGTGTGCACGGTTTTAACATCCTCTATAAAAAAGTGTAATTTTTTTCGAGATGGTAACGCCAGTGAAAAGGTTTCTAAAATAGAAATGGTTCATATTCTGGTGCAGTTAATTGGATAGAAATCAGCACAGTAGATTTTGATATGTCTTGTGAATTTTGTCCTGATGGTGGCACTAGAGGAAAAGTCAGGGGTCGCAAAGTTTCCTGGGAAGACCTGACCAGTAGTTTTTTAAGGAATCTTGATGAAGTTTGATAAGAATTTCTTCCTTTCTGTGCTGCACAGTGGAGACTATTTGGTTTCCTCCCTGAGCAGCGTGCTGGCAGCATTCAGAGTCTTTCAGAGTGTTTAAACACATGTTGTCTGTGGAGGGTCTGATGATTGCTGGGAAATCCATCCAGGAGGAAGGAAATCTGCTGGACAGAAAAACACTGATTAGGGTGTTTCTTCTTGGTGGAATGTAACTAAGTGTATTTACTCAAGTACTGTACTAAAATACAAATGTGAGAAACTTTACTTGAGTATTTCCATTTTATGCCACTTTATACTTCTCCTACATCCCAGAGATGTATCTCCAGATGTGTTGATTTTGAATGTTTGTGATAAACTGAAGGATGTTGTGTCCCTTTGTGAGTTGAGAAAAGTCACCTACATCTTAAGATAAATAAACTCTTTAACACATTGACAATGTGTGAACAGGTTGTAACGTAATTTTTTTTTAAACTTTTTTAAATTTAGGAAATGTTATAAAAAAAGTACAAAGGGCATAATCCATTCTGAGGGAGCATTAGGGTGTATTTCAAGTGTTGCATTTCCATAGAAGCAGAAATCATCGTCTAGTTTTGGACTCAGCACCCAGACAAGAAAGATGTGCATTGCTGCGGTCAAATAGTCAATCAAAACTTACATCCTATGTCTTGTCCTAACAACGTTTTCCATCGAGGTCGAGGAAAGATGTGGAGAATTCATATGGACTTAGAAAAAGACAACCGCGGTGGTAAGAGAATCTGACTGCACTTAGGCTATGAAATTATGCGACGGCCACAGAATGTATGATGACACCCAATAGTTTGTGGACTACGAGTTTGGCATTTTGGCCATTGCCATCTTGGTTTTTGGCCGTCACCATCTTGGTTTTTGGCCGTCGCCATCTTGGTTTTTGGCTGACACCATCTTGGTTTAGGAACCAGAAGTGACAGGAGAAGGTGGAGCTAAGTACAACCGAACGCTGAATAAGACTTTTTTAGGCGACCAAAATGTTTTAATTAACTCATGAGCTGAAAACACACTGTGAAAGGGTTAAATTTCAACGACGAAAACATGGACAACTCCCAGACTGGACAACGCCGTGGTAGCAACCTGTCAATCACAAAGTAGCCACGCCCTAAAGCATACCGTGCTTTATGGTCTATTTTACTTTAAATGGGACCATAATTTACTAAATGAACATCATGCTGTATTGAAGAAGACTTGAAACTAGTGATTGACCCCATAAACTCATGTTTACAATGCTTACTGAGGTAATAAATCAAGTGAGAATTAGGGTCATTTTCTCATAGACTTCTATACAATCAGACTTCTTTTTGCAACCAAAGGAGTCGCCCCCTGCTGGCTATTGGAAAGAATGCAAGTTTAAGGCACTTCAGCATTTGCTTCACTTATCAGAACCTTGGGTTTTCGCGTGCTGACGGTGGATTTTATTGACCTGCCTTGCTTTAAATGTTGCTAGAGCACGGAATTGTGGGACGGTGTTTTCTCCTTTCCTTTGGTAAAGGATGGTCCAGCTATGCTAATGGAGATAAGAAAAGGAGCATGGAAGCACCTTTCCTAGCATTTAGAGAATTCGACCAGCTCTCATCATGGCTTCCACTTCCGGGCCATTTCACTCAGTTAGGAACCTTCCTAAGCAAAAAAGACAATTTGACTGCAACCCATTGCACACTGGTTGCTTTTATCTGTTAATTCCCTGTAAAATCATATGCAAACACTTGTTCAGGTAGATAGATAGATTTTATTTTCCCCAATGGGGAAATTTGTTTCCACAGGCATTATGCGTGCCTCCAGAATATGCAGTATTTACATATGGACTGAAACGGCATCAGTGTGACTCCGTACAAGGAAATTGTTTTGTAGAAACTAATAAAAATCATTTAAATTACAAAAAGAAAGATAAAAAGCCTCCACATCTCTCTGTTGTGACCTCAGCAGTGAGAGGTCAGATAAAGAAAGTTGTGCTGAAGTTGAGGCACGTCTGTCACACTGCATTTAGGTTTATTTGGAGGCTTCGGTGCCAGAAACGTCGCTGCAGCTCTGACTGACTTCCAGCCCACTGTCCGACGCTCTCTGATCACTTCTGACTGCTACCCTTTGCGTGGTGACTCTAGACTTTGCCACAGCATTTGGCCCCCTGCCCACCTCCTCCTCGGCCCTTGGGGGCCCCTGTCAGCCTGACGCTGTGACTCCTCCACTGCCTGAAATTAATTTCCCTTCCTCACTGACCCATAATTAAATCCTGGAACAGTCTGTGCGGACAAGTGGCGGCACGAAAGAAACAAGAAGAAGAATCATCTTTTCGACTTTGTTGGCCAGGAACTTGGAGAACATTTTGTCCTCGTGTTGATGCAGCGCTGGATTCTCTGGGTGTTTAATCTGCAGAGATGGAGCTGTAGACTGAAGGCCCTCCCTCTATTGGCAGCCAACGCCTTCTAACAAGTCTGTTGGCCGAGAAAGAGAGGATCGGCCCGCGCTGCTTTGAAAGACAGTTTTTCTGGAGTTCATTAATTATCAGGTAAGACACCCATCCAGTGGAAGCCGAGAGTTTCTGCAGAGCCACAAATAAAGTGAGAGATTAAAGCGGCACCATCCACTGAAGCCTCTCCACCAGCGCTGTGTTGGCAGCAGAATCAGAGCGGCGGGCCGCTCCCAGCCTCGGTGGCACAGGCCCACAAAGATCCAGAGTCCACAGGCGGCATCCCTTCTCCCCTCCCTCAAACAGCGAGAGGCTGCGAGAGGGGGACGTATTTATTAAGAGATTTACAGTGAAGCCCTGAATATTCCTCCATCAGTACTGCCTCCTCGGTGTCTGTGTGGTCCACTTGTGAGAGCAGAGCTGAAAGACTGAGAGACATCAGCAACAGTGTTTCACATCATCAACACACATGTAAAGAGCAGGTTTCCACTTCCTATCTGTAGAGAAATAAAAATAACTTGGAAGTTATGATCAGGTGTTACCCTGATTATCAGACGGCATCATCACGTGTCTTATCATGTGACACTTAACCAGTGTTGTCTTTGGAACTTCCATTTTAAAAGGAACAGTATGTAACATTTCGGGGATCATTGAATATAATATTCATAACTATGGTTTCATTAGTGTATAATCACCGGAAACTAAGAATTGTTGTGTTTTCATTAGCTTAGAATAAGCGAGTCCTCTTCACGGAGTCCGCCATGTTGCTCTGCCGTGTTTCTACAATAGTCCAGAACGGACAAACCAAACTCTGGCTCTAGAGAGATCCTTTCACTTTTTACGTTACCTGAAGGCCACCTTAGTTCTCCGACACGCTTACTCTAGTAACGTCAGCTGCAGAGTGCAAAACCGTGGTACCAGCAGCTGCAGTCTGACTTCCGTTGCTCCTATAGTAGTGTAATTATGGGAAGGATGGTCTCTGAGCAAGGGGAACAGTGTTACCACGGTTTTGCACTCGGCGGCTCACGTTACTGCAGTCTTGGAAAATGAGGAGTGAGTGGACGGGTACTCAGTTGGTTGCAATCTGCAACCACACCACTAGATGTTGCCAAATCCTACACACTGTATTGACTTATGCACCAAACAAATGAGGGAAATTTGTAAAACAAAATCTAACAAATAATTACATGGATATAAATTTATTGAAAGGTGTTGTTATTGCACGCAAAATGATGAATTACAAAATACATTCGCGCTGGGCGTATTCAAGGGGGGTTGAAATATATAACAACTCAAACGAGAAATTCACGTGACGCTCTGTCGCGAAAGCCTATCAGTGCTGAGTTTCTCCTCCTGTCGTCACTTACGTCGAATCGGCATCATGTTGTTAATTCGGCATACTTTTGATCCGTTTACAACGTTGCTGCTGTATTTATGCCTAGATGACGTTATGTTTTGTGTTGATGAAGCAGCTACAATGTTAGCATAGCCTGGCAATGATCGATCCAAACTCCATTCAGAAAAAAAAGCATTTTAAAAGTTGTTTGCTTGTTGTCTTGCGGCCAGACCTGACAAAGCATGAATTCAGACTTTTTACAAATTGACATTATTATGTAGTTATTTCGGCATCCTTTTGATCTGTTTATAGCAATTAAATAATAACACAATCTGTTTATGTTGGGTTCATACCGCTGTAGCGACGTGTGGCTTGCCAGATACAGTCAGTGCAATGGCACTGTATGTGAATACAACTTGCCGCCGGGTGATGTTATGAACTCAGACAGGACAGCGTCTGGTTTTCTGACATATCTGGGACTTCGACAACATGTATAAAGCAGCAAAAGTGGTTATTTCTTCCATGGTTGATGGCGGAAATGGTGGAAAGAAAAATTGTTCGTATCTATGGAGAGAAGCCCCTTCTCCTCACCGGCGGTCCAACTCGCGTGAGTAAAGCAAGGCGAAAACTCGCTTCGCTCTTGGTGTGAATGCAACATAATTCGTAATACGTACTGTTTAAAGCTGTCACGAACAACAATTTTGAACAAATTCAAACTAACACATAATTCATAATTTGTTTTTTAGTGATTAGCTTAGGTTTGTATAGGTCATGTAATAGGTCAGGCTGAGAGTGAATTTTAAGAGCGCCCTCTACTAGATCACATGGCAAACTACTTCAAACAGTCTGTTGCGTATAAAGACTGTACATTTTGAATTCAAACAGGTCATTACAGTTTGAATGTTACATTTCCTAATACTCTAAGTATGTAGTGATGAGACATAGCTACAGTTTATATAGAAGACTTGTAAAGAGATGACTGGTGTATGGAAACATTCTGACGGTGTCCAAGTGTCTCTGAGTGTCTGTTGTAGTTGAGCTCGATCTTCTTTGAGGCCCATTAATCCCATTAAAGAGTCATACTGGTGACCAGTGGAGGTTCAGAGTCACACTGGGAACCTGTCAGCTTTAATAGGTCAGAATCACTGACTGACTGACACCCTCCTCCTTCCGTCTTCCTCCCCCAGGAGAGGATCGGGGGTCAACAAGGGGAAATTGATCTCACATACACACACACATCTTCCTGAAGCCTGGCCGGGAGTATCAGGTGAAAGCGGATTGAAGCAGGAATTCGACGACTGGATTGACGAGACGATGAAGAGAAAGAGGAGGAGGCGGTGTGGGCGGGTATCTCCTCCTGAGGAAGACGGGGGAGGGCTGGGGGTCTGACCTTCACTGGCAGCGATGAGGAGGGAGGGGCTCATCCTCAGATTATGCAAATGAGACGTCGTTTTGATGCAAAACAAGACGGACTGGCCGCTAATGTTTCTCCAGTCGTGAAAGGGCGAGACTCCCTGGGAGAAATACCAGAAGAAAGAGGGAGGGAAGGAGCACGAAAGTCTGGGTAATGAGTGGGGCTGGGCGGGCGGCTCCCCCAGCGTTATACATTATCATATTTCCACGTAATTAGTTGGTTTTTCCACATGAAATGAGGAAGCGGCTCGACGGTGCGTTCACTGCCGCGAGGACAGCCGGCCGCTTGTCGTCTTCTTCTTTTACGGAGTTATGACCTCTGACCTTTACTCTCACATCATCGACCCACCAACCCCCCCCCCCTCACACACACACATACACACACACACACACACACACGCACACAGACACCCGTCATCAGCTTATAAACGATGATGGAGTCCATGGATCTGATTAATATGTGAACGGGAGCCATTAGTGAGAGACCGCAAGCTAACAGGAGCCTCCAGGGGCCTCCAAGGGCCCTTGGCAGTCTGCTTTTAGTATTGCAAACATACGCACATGTAAGACATATGGCAGGATAACCTGGGCACACAACCAAACACACATATGATATTAAAGTGGTTTTGGTTTGTGATAGCGGCCTGTAGCTGAAGGCCTTGAGAGACCTGCTGAGAACAGATGAGAGGCCAAAACTCTGGGTCCAATATCACTGCAGACCCTGAAGGCATCCTGCTGCACAATCATTACATTTCCACTTGACAAAACCGCCGTTACACTCATCGCTCAGATGAAGGAAACACATCATTCCAGTCCCTGACACTGAAAACAAAGACTTTAACTTCTTAGTTATTGCTAAAGATCAATAATCATCTAAGTTCCCAGATAATCACCATAAAAATATGATAACATGATCATCGAACCACACCAAATCTATTCAGCAAATTTCATGAAAAGCTTTCACTAAGTTTTTAGGAGAACCTGCTGATGCACAGAGAAAATAACAGGAGGAATCAGAGCTGCAGTGATCACGCTTTGAAACCTGGATTTTGGGTTCACTGCTGGCTGCCATCTTTACATCTTTAAAGGGCCAGTGTGTTTTGTTGTTGCATTTTGGGGGATCTATTAGCAGAAATGGAATATAATATTCACAACTATGTTTTCATTAGTGTATAATCACCTGCAACTAAGAATCGTGTTTGCGTTAGCTTAGAATGAGCCCTACATATCTACATAGAGAGCGGGTGCTCTTCACGGAGTCCGCCATGTTACTCCGCCATGTTTCTACAGCAGCCCAGAACGGACAAACCGAACATTGGCTCTAGAGAGAGCCTTTTGGGTCTTTACGTTACCTGAAGGCCAACTTAGTTTTCAGACACGCTTGTGAAACTGCGGTAACATGAGCCGCAGAGTGCAAAACCGTGGTACCGCCAGGTGCACGGCGTTAATACAGTTTTGCACACGGCTCACGTTACCGCAGTCTTGGAAAGGGAGGAGTGAGTGGAGGGTTATTCAGTTGGTTACAATCTGCAACCACACCACTAGATGCCACCAAATCCTACACATTGTACCTTTAAATAAATACATTGTTTATTTCTGCCACTTGACTGCAAATGTAAACTATATTGGTACAAACACGTTTACAAAATGCTGTTAAAAATACAAAAGCATATCAAATTGAAATGCTGCCAGGATAGAATGCCGAACTCCTGGCTTTACTTCCTGTCTGTCAGTCAGCATCTCCTTCATTGGTCTTTCTGAAAAAGAGAAACATGTTTCTGGGGTTACTTGGGATTTTAACAAAGTTAAACAATGATTAATTAAAAAAAAAAAAAAAAATGCAATGCTGTCTAAAAGCTTGTACAGAGTTCAGACCTCTCCGTGCTGTTTAACCTGTCGCTTGGTGTTCCTTAAAGACAAAAACTAGACAGAAGCAGGTCACATACATACAGTACCTTTGAGCAAGATTATGTTCCATGGCCGGATTTTTGTCTGGACCGCAGAGGGCCAGCCCTACAAACGCAAAAGTCTGTCCCTGACTGACTGACTGACTGACTGAGTGATGAAGTTACAGGATTGGTCGGCTGACTGCTGGAGCTTCCTCATTGGTCGTTGCTCTTTCAAAATGAAAAGGCGGAGAACAGTTCTGTGTTTACGTTTTCTGGGGAGCGTGTCAGCGGTTCAATGTAACATTACATAGCACTGTTGTTGTGCATGTGTTATTGTTTATTTTCGTTTAAGTTACGTTATGTTCGTAAATTTTCGCCTCGCTTTCCTCCATTTCCGCCATGAACTGACTATTTAGCAGCTACACGTCGCTACTGCGGTACGAACCGAAAATAAACAGACTGTGCTGTGATTTAATTGCAATAAATGGAACAAAATAATGCCGAAATAACAACATAAATATATCGATTTGTAAAAAGTCTGAATTCATTCTTTGTCAAGTCTGTCCGCAACACAACAAACAAACAACTTTTAAAATGCTTGTTTTCTGAACGGAGTTTGGATCGATCAATGCCAGGCTATTTTAACACCAGCTACTCGATCAACACTCAACATAACGTCATATAGGCATACATATGGTAGCGACGTTGTTGTAAACGGATCAAAGTGTGCCGAAATAACTACATAACGATGCTGATTAGTAAAAAGTCTGAATTCATGCATTGTCAGGTCTGTCCGCAAGACGACAAGCAAACAACTTTTAAAATGCTAGTTTTCTGAACGGAGTTTGGATCGATCAGTGGCAGGGTCCATTAACACTCCATCTAGGAATAAATACGGCAGCAACAACGTCAGTGATGACAGCGGGAATATCTCAACGCTGATAAACTTTCGCAACGTATCTATATTGAACACCACTTATATGATGAATGCTTTTGATACACATGCTTTCATAAAAAACTGAAATACTTTTAACCTTGCATACTGTATGTCATGCTAATACCTTTTCACCTTGGATAAAATTTATAATATACTGACTAGTAAATGTTACCATTTACTATTACTGAATGCCATTTGCTTCATTATAAGTTGGCTTTCAATCAAACATTAAGATATAAGTGGAAAAAACTGTTCACAAAACTATAGACATAAACACTGACTATCTGTATAACAATTTAGCTACAAATTCACAGACTTGACCATACGGTCCAGCCATATACTCGGTTTTGACCGAGTCTTGTTTTTTGTTATTTGCATATCAGTGTTGGCAAAAAATTAACAAACAAATCTTTTGTACCAATTTTATTTGCAAGTTTGATTTGCACTGGGTCTGCATGGTATACACTGCTTCCAGGAAATAGTCATATACTCGCTCTCACCTTGTTCTTCTTGGCTTTTATATGTTACCAAACTGCCAGTGTTAACATTTAAAATGGAAGCATTAACCTACATCCTTAAATAGTGTCAATGACTCACTGGAGTTGTGTGTGACAAAGTTTAGCTTTAGCAACAAAACACTTAAACTTCCCAACAATATGTTACAAATGTCATAAATGTGAATTTAAATTAGGGTTTCTCTCTTCTTTTGTGTCAAATGTTCTCTCTACTCTATACAGTACATGAGAAGGATGACGAAAAAAAAAGCTGGATATAACAATAAACATAAAGCAATACAATACAAGAAAAAACAAATGCAAAGAAATGTACTTGATAAAGTGAGACAGTAAAACAGTCTCAGTATGATAAACCCTGTAGTGTTCTGTTAGTAAATCAAAAAGATCTAACAAATGAATTCAAACTTACTTCCTGTTAAGAACTGAATTGAGAATTGAAGTCTGGGCTGCTGTCGAAAAGTCCTTTTTGCTTAGGAAGGTTCCTAACGGCGTGAAATGACCGGGAGTATCTCAGTAGCAGCCATGATAAGAGCTGTTCGAATTCTCTAAATGCTGAGGAAAGGTGCTTCAATGCTTCCTTTATTATATCCTTTAGCATAGGATACACTGGACCATCCTTTACCAAATGAAAGGAGAAAATAACATCCCACAATTCCTTGTGGCCGCAGCATTTAAAGCGACGCAACATTCGGCTGCTCATAATAACAAACGATATGCTTATTTTGCATATTATTTTCATAGACTCATATACTAATTGGGATTCATGTTTAATATGAGTGGAGTGTGACAATCATTTCGTTTCATTTTATTTTTAATTAATTATTTATTTCGAACATGTAACAAATACCTAAGTAAAAACAAAACAAGAATAACAAATAAAATGAACAGTAAACATATAGCAAACTGTCAATTAACAAATAATCAACATAAATAAATATTACAAGTCCGAAAAGAAGTTGGAAGAAGTACAGCCTACACTTATATGGTACTACTCCTTCTCCATAACTCAAACAATTAACTCAATATTTATCATATATTCCTTTGTTTATTTCAATTCCAACCTTGGTAATGAAGTGATGTTTTTCACCGGTTGTCCATGTTAGGTAAGATAATCCTTTATTATACTGTATGTTGATGTTAGGTGTTCCAGCAGCAGAAGGACCTGCTGTATCTCTCTTTCACACACTGCGGATGAAGGAGCCTGTCATAGAAAAACCTATCTATCAACGCACGGGGGGGAGCAGCGCCTTTTGTAGTTTATCTTCAAAACATTGTAATTTCACCTTGGCAGACTCACGTCACTAACATCCGCCGCCGTTGCATCATATTTACGGAGCCTATAGTGTAAGTGCAGTCTGATTCTCTTAACACCGCGGTTGTCTTTTCCTAAGTCCTTATGAATTCTCCTTCTCTTTCCTTGACCTCATGACGTTTTCCATCGAGGTCAAGGAAAAGTGATTAGGAAAAGACGTTAGGACGTCATTTTTTTACTTTTCGCTCGCAGCCCTGTAGAGAAACTTCCTGCAGATTATTCATCACAGTCAGATTCAGTCAGTCAAACTTTTTGCCAAGTGGTGCAGCAGGTGGTTTTGTCTGGAAAACTCTTCCTGTTGGTGCATTCAGGGACACTCTGAAATATGAAACGTGCAAGTCAGCTGGGGAAAACTGATGGCCTGATAACAATAAAAACAGATTTTGCAATGAGATATTTCTTCTTTTTTTTTTTGCAGTAGACAGGTTCTGTTTAGAAGTCTCACATCTCAGATGGCAGTAAGATATATCATATCTACATAGAGAGCGGGTTACGGAATCCGCCATGTTGCTCTGCCATGATTCTACAGTAGCCCAGAATGGACAAACCAAACACTGGCTAGAGAGGGACTTTCCCGTTTTATTTTTTTTTTCTAAAGGCAACCGTAGTTCTTGAACACGCTTATGAAACTGCGGTAACGTGAGCCGTAGAGTGTAAACCGTGGTACCGCCAGCAGCTGTCTGACTGCCATTGCTCCTTACCACAGTCTTGGAAAGGCAGGAGTGAACGGAGGGGTATTCAGTTGGTTGCAATCTGCAACCACACCACTAGATGTCGCCAAATCCTGCACACTGTACCTATAAGACATTTGTTATTTAGTTGCATTATTCCAACATAACTGCTGGTTTGTTTTGGGGGTCTGTGAACAAACAATGAAGCTGCGATATGTAGTATGTTGTGTGCAATGGGTAACAGAAGAATGGGGTGTCAATAAGTTAGTTAATCTTGTTATTGGTACAGGTGGTACAGGTCTCTGTAGCAGGTTTAATTTTCATAGATATGAAGTGAAATCAATGGCTGCTCAGAAGGAAGGAGATCAGTAAAAAAAAACTGATGGACGATTTGGAAAATGCTCAGCAGTCAAAGTGTTGTAAACTATCTGTATTAAAAACCCCTGACCTTGTGTCACCTCCTCAGAGTGATTCATTCATCCATCTCACGTCAATATCAGCACCGCTTCACCCACAAACTCCTTCTGACGTGACATCTCCGTGCTCTCCATCCGTCCCCAGGGGTCCCGCTGAAACTCTGCCATCATGTGTGTTTGGACCTTAGGTTCAGGCTTACCCAGCCCGGATGGATGGGTTGACCGGAGGCTACAGGCTAGGCGAGGCAAAGCGGCGGCGGCGGGCTTGATGGCGTGCATCCCACGGAGCACGCTCAGTGAAGCAGCAGGCGAGCAGTAGCTTCAGATTAGCCCGCCGAGGCTGGAGAGGAGTTGGCTGCAGTCCGGACTTCATGCATCATCAGCCAGAGTCCTGTCCTGTCCTGCTGAGTGTGTGTGTGTGTGTGTGTCGGTGTGTGTGCTAAAGTCCACAGTGTTTCTGCTTTGAACAGGAAGCCATCTTTCTCTCTCCCTCATATGTAACTTTCATGTGTGGTTCACCTCTGATCTGATATGATGAATTTAGATTGATCCTATATTGATTGAATATTAGATCAATGACTCTGGGAAGCTCTGAGCCTCAGCTGATGCTTGATCAGATTTCTGCTCTACATGAATATTAAGGATAATTCTGGTTTAATGTAATTAGAGGCTCAAGAAAAACAACAGCATATTTCGTTTCAGCAAATGACGGGCTGTAGGACAAATGGGCTTTTGGTCCAATGGGACAATTTTGTCGAACTATTGTTGTTTCGAAATAATGGGCCGTCAGAACAATGGCATGGCACTGGTGGATGGTGGATATCATGAGTAAAGGAGAAACAGATACCATGACGTATAATTCACACACTATTGCTGATTAATCTTAGGGTCCTTTCATACCTACCTTGTTTTATCTGGACTTTCTGACTTAAAGGTCCAGTGTGTAGGGTTTGGCATTATCTGGCAGTGAGGTTGCAGATTGCAACCAACTGAAACTTCTCCCGTGCACCAAGCGTGTAGGAGAACTACGGTGGCTGAGGTGAAAACGCGAATGGCCCTCTCTAGAGTCTAACCCGGACTCATTCAGCTCGTCAAATACCGCAGACTGAGCAGCGTCCCCATCATCATCGTTGGCACCTTAGTATCGTCAGCCTTGTGAGTCACATGAGTCGCTAGTTAGTGAAGTTAACTTCAACCACGACCGTTTCCTAACCCTAACGAATTCCACTAACTAAGTGGTTGTGTTGCCTAAACCTAACTTCTTGTGAAAACAGAAATTTATTTTGAAAGGACACTATATGCATGTAACAAGCATATATTGACACACCGTCCCTGGTCCGTATAAAAAATATTGCAAGAGGAGTACCTTGCTTCGGTCTCTGATGCCGAGGGGCACTGACCAAGCGGCGGCATTTGACAAGTTGGGAGTGAGAATGTGTTGCAGAGCCAGTGTTTGGTTTTTCCGTTCTGGGCTACTGTAGAAACATGGCAGCCGGCTCCGTGAAGAGAACCCGCTCCCTATGCAGATATAAACGACTCGTTCTAAGGAAATGAAAACACAACCATTCTTATTTTCAGGTGATAATACACAAAAGAAAACATACGTATTAATATTATATTCCATTTCTGCCAATAGACCCACCTAAATGCTACACACTGTTCGTTTAAACCTGAACCCCAGGCTTGTTAAAAACTGTCTTTCCATTTATAACTAAACATGTGCAAGTAAAGGGTTTGGAGTTTTCTCTATCACAGTGAGAGAAGTTTGTTGTTGTGGTTGTTTGTTGTTGTTTTGGTGATTTGGTGGTTTTGGTGGGAGTGAGCAGCTGCTGCAGGAGTCAGATGAGAGGAGAGCTGGTCAATAGGGATATCGACTTTCATCTGAGGACAACAGAAGTCTGACTCAAAGAGAGATGCACTTTCATTCTTACACAAACACACACACACACACACACACACACACACACAAACCCTGCATCACTGCGTACACTCAAGTAACAATGTTGGCTTCATCTGTCTGTTTCAGTGATGTTTTTGTCAGGAGTTGAAAAGTAATTGAAGCTTTTCTATGTCCATCTTGAGCACCTCCTATTATCTAACATTTCTCATCAGTTTCATCATCATTCATTGGAAAATTCCTCTGCCTGTTTTATAAACTGAGAGGACTCATTTAATTCCTATTTTCTGACACCATGTGTGTAAAGACCTGTGCTGGATATTCATAATTCCATCCATGCAGCCAGTGTAATGTGACTGAGCTTTATCCTGTAGTTATACTGGATGGCAAGTTTATATTGGATTACATCCACTTGTTACACTTCTTAGTAGCATTTCAGTAAGTCACAACACTAACATGTTCATGAAGGGGACATATTGATATGAATTTGCCTCATTTCTCTGCATGAACTGACAAAGATAGCCTACGTACAGTAGCTACCAGCAGCATTTACCAACTGAGAGGGGAAAACCAATACATCTACACTAGCTATATGGCAGGTGGAATCACACACTATACAGACCCTGTTACCAGCCCGGTCTCACCAAATTGCGTATGAATGACATGTTATCTTTTAAGTAATTTCACGTTTGTGTCGCGTGTATGCTATGTAGTCTGTACTGACCGCAATGCAAACGCATGAATATGCTACGCTCACAGCTAGTGACGTAGAATAAAAAGTGAAAGAGACTGCTTATGGTGGGAGGGAGGGGATGTGGGCGGGTCCAACAAACACAGGACTTCCAACCAGGAGACCGGTGTTCGGTTACGTTGCGTTTGTGATGTCTTTTCCGTACGCATGTTACGTTTTTTACGTACGTATTTTACTTAGTTAACATACATAAAGTAATTTTGTTGCCTAAACCTGCCTGCGACCGTTTCGAGGTAACAACGTGGTGTGAAATAACACGCGAAAAGCCTAAAATGCTTTATCATGACACACGGAAATGTTTTACTATTTATACATAGTGGAAGTTTCTTTCCCTCAACAACTTAAATTTGTCTCTTTCACAGTGTTTATTTTCTTTGTGCACAAGAGGACCTAATTAAATGAGCAGAGATGCTAGTAAGACAAAACAAAATTTAAATAATCTCTCATTGTATTTAACCTTGGACTGATCTAGTCTGACATTAGACTTTAGTCTGAATTCTCAGATCACTGGAATAAAGTTATATCAATCACCATCTCTTATGCACAAAATGAGAGTAATAAACCAGGAAACACTGTGAAAGAGCTCATTGTAATTCTTTGAGGAGATATCTTCTCATATCAGCTCAGTTTTTAAAAACTGTTTTACTATTGTGGTGCGACCGGAGCGGAATAGGTTAAAAAACCCTTGTACAGCATAATAATCTGACCAACAGTTGCTCCTTATACAGTAATTTCACTTTTCATTCATGCCAATTTACAGATGAATAAATTAATATTTAGTAAAACACTTAAAGCAAATAGGAATTAAATGTGAGTCCCACCTTAACTTCCTGTCATTCAGATACAGTCGCCAGAAAAAATGTTGGCATTGGACGTTTCTGCAAACCACGGATACGTTGAATGTTGACGATTCTGAACCAAAAACATGTTTCATAAATACGTTTCACATCAGCCTCGTATCACGCTTGCAGAAACGCAATGCCACGTGGTTAATGTTGTGAAATGATTGGTTAGGTTTAGGCAACAAAACTTGGTTAAGGTTAGAAAAAAGGTCATGGTTGGTGTTCAAATAATAGCAACATACCAACGTAACGTAACAACGCAACAAAACCACTATAGTTAGGTTTAGCAAAGAACTACATGGTTGGGCTTAAAACTAATATGTTTGTACAGTGAAAATGACACTGAACATTGTGAACACGGCACATGTAAGAACAGCTGATAGTAACGTGACGTACGGGACACGAACAGCGGTCTCCTGGATTAAAGCCTTGTGTTTGTTGAGCCCATCCACCCACCCCCGCTCCCCCCTGCCCGGTGTGTCTCTTTTCGCTCTTTAAACTACGTCACTTGCTCTGACCAAATGCAAAAACGTCGCTATTCAACATATGCCTGGTTTGCAGAAACGTTCAGATATTATAAAACAAATGGCAGAATTCACTACTGTTACGTATCCAATGTCTGAAAACGTCTTTTGAAAGGTGCCCTAGGTCTCAAAATGAGTCATCACAGAGGAGGTTAGAGAAGACAGAAAGTTGCCCGCTTAACATTGTGACCATCAGTTTCAAATCCATCAACCCTGAGGAGCGTAAACCTCTGTTCTTGGGTGTGAAACGCTTGGTGTGGATGTGAGGCCAAACTAGAGAAGAAAAAATGAGTTTTCAGATTCAGCCAGCTGAGTGTGGCCATGTCCTCAGAGAGGAGGAGGAGGAGGAGGAGATGAAGGAGGAGGATGTTGGCTAGTGGAGGAGCAGGACGGGGCAGCATGGCGAGGCTCCAGTCCGCTGGCCGGAGCCCAGGTGGTGCTAATCACAGCGAGCGGTCAGCCTCGGCCTTTCACAGCCAGCTGACATCAGGACTGTGTAGAAGGGACGTGGTGATTGGGGAGTTGGGGCTTCCCTTCCCCCATCATCCCCCTCCCTCACCCCTCACCTCCCGTCCAGCATGTAGGTGTGTAATCTGCAGCCAGGAGTGGTGCTGGTGCTCGTGGTGGGGTGCGTGTGACCTGCCAACACCATGAGTGCATGCAGACGGCGGTGGCGAGTCGAGCCAAGGCCGGAGCCGAGCTGCCAACCGAGCTGGGTGACCCGTCCGTCTACCGCGTCTCCCCAGACACTCTGCAGCCGCTAACAGCAGCACTGTGCCAGCATGTGTGAGTGTGTGTGTTTGAACAGGATCTTTAAGGTGTGAAAACATCCCATGGTGACAGTTTGGCCGGTAAAACACAGCAGCTGCGCGGCGTCACATTTACATCCCCAGTGATTCTGTACCGTTATTGTTAAATCACCAGCTCGGGTTCATGTTGGAGAGGAAACATTATTTGGACCATTCATGAATATAAAAGATTATTTTCTTTGAATATGTACAGAAAACCTGCTGAACTATGAGGGGCGGAAGTAACAAAAATGAATGGATAAAACTGGAGGTGATGAAAATGCATGTGAATTGAAAAATGTAGCCATAAAATGGAAGTGAAATGAAAAATTGAGTGATAAATTATCATGTGATTTGATTAATTTAAAGCTGATTTGACTAAAAAAATCATGATATGATGAAAACAGAGCAATGTTTCATAATTTTCACCATCTTACATTCATCATTCACAACACAAAATTGCCAGTTATCATTTAAGGAAAGTGGCCTCAAGGGTGGAAGTAAAAAATCTAATTGAAGAAAAGGGAAGTGATGAAAATGCGTATGAATTAATAATGGAAGTGATGTAAATGTATGAGAATTGTAAAATAGAATGATTAATTGTCTCTGTTTTCATCATATCACAACTGTTTTAGTCAAATCAGCTTTAAATTAATCAAATCACTTGATAATTTATCATTTCATTTCCATTTTCATCACCTCTATTTTTATCAATTCATTTTTGTTACTTCCAAACTGCGCAAACAAGACAGACGACCTAAAATCTGAAATCGTCCCGACAGCCAGATATCATCGATCGTTCTGATGATTAATCAGGCATCAGTCAGGGGCAACTCGGGGTTAAAATTGGGCTTAATTTGCTCAGTTTAAAGGTTCTCTATATGAGACTGAGAACGTTAATATAGCACAAACAACCATTGTCTATGTAAAGATATACGGGAGTAATGTCTACCTGACCAGAGAATGAAGTCACTCTCCCTGTGTGTGTTGTAATCTGAGCTTCTTCTTGCTTTGTAGATATAGCCGGGCCGGCCACGCGTGCTTTTAGAGCATGTGAGCGTTCACCACTGGCTAGCTCACGGCCGCCGTTCTGCACTGCTCTTATACGGCGGTCCACCCAAATACTACTTTATGTCTAACAACTTGTAGTTTTAAAGGTTTATTCCACCCAAATACTACTTTATGTCTAACGACTTGTATTTTTAAAGGTTTATTCCACCCAAATACTACTTTATGTCTAACAACTTGTAGTTTTAAAGGTTTATTCCACCCAAATATTACTTTATGTCTAAAGACTTGTAGTTTTATAGGTTTATTCCACCCAAATATTACTTTATGTCTAAAAACTTATAGTTTTAAAGGTTTATTCCACCCAAATATTACTTTATGTCTAACAACTTGTAGTTGTAAAGGTTTATTCCACCCAAATACTACTTTGTCTAACGACTAATAGTTTTAAATGTTTATTTCACCCAAATACTACTCTGTCTGTCTGTCTGTCTGTCTCTCTCTCTCTGTCTCTTTGTGTTTAGCAATGCAGTCTCTGCCTGATGGAGCTCTCTCTAGACTTGTAGTTTTAAAGGTTTATTCCACCCAAATACTACTTCATGTCTAATGGCAATCGAATAGGTTTATCCCGCTCTGTTTGTTAGCGACCCTCGTCCGTGCCATTCCCATCGAAATCGACCCTGGTCCGACCCTGGTCTGACCCACCTCTCGACCTGGGTCGCAAAGGCGAGTCGATCAACACGGGTTATCCCTTTCATACACACAACCAACCCTGTTCAACCCTGGTTGAGTCCTCGGTATGAAAGGGGTATCACATACTGAGTTTGGTGTGTTGGTCGCCCTGAGGTGTCGTGCAGCTGAATAAACCTCTGAATGTCAAACAGGCACAACGACGGAGCAGTGATCATGTTTCTAATTGGAGCTGCGTTGTGCGGGGGTTGAACATGAGCGTGCAGGATTAAAGCAGCGAACCCCCGACTGTTTACTCACACACACTCATTATGCAGCGCTGTCCACTGTAGCATACCACATCACAGCAGAGGTTAAAGGAAACATTATCAGGATGTTTTCAGGTCATATTCAAATCGCTCGGCGTTTTTGTGAGGAGAAGCGTGTAGTTAAATAAAGGACAATTCTTGTGTTTTTATAAAGAGCAGATTTCCTCTCACAATAGCTAGATAGATGTTTTTTATTGATCCCAAATTTGGAAATTATTGTGTTACAGCAGCAGGTTATCCAAGCAATGCACAGGAACGGTACATAAAATATACATGTCAAAACTAAAGAAATATATGCAAAGAATACAGTCAGCACTTGTTAAAACAACCTTTCTTTAGATAAATAACAGAAAACAGTATTTACTCTTGCAATCACTCTTTAATAAGAGAAGATATGTGTTGCCTTTGAGAACAAATGAATATGACCTTCCTAAAAACGATACTGTGAAAATGAATTAATACAGAAATTATAATGTAGCTGTAAGATTACTCCCTCATGCAAGTGAAGGATTAACATTAAAGGTAGGGTCGGTAACATTGGAGAAACCAGCAAGGGTACGCTAGATTTGATAATGATCCAACCGTAAAACCCAGCCCAGTGTTGCCAACTCTTTTCCAATGAAAGTAGCTAGCAGCATTAGCTCCAAAAGTCCCTAAATCTAGACAGAAAGTCTCCAAGTTGGCAACACTGACAGTCCGTCCCTTCAGGCCTCCCTCCAAAGCCACTCCCCCAAAATTATCATTATGAACATAAAAAACGAACATGGCTATTGTTAGTACTCACAGCTGTCAAGCTAGCAGCTTGTGGAAGACTCAGGTTCCTTCAGCCCACTGTTGTCTGCATTTCCACTGCGGTCAAAAGACCTGTAAAGATTAGGCAAATAAGTCCGCTGACGTATGAAAATGCTGGGACGAGGGCTGCTGGTGGTCGCAGCAGTAAACAGACTCTGCAGCTTGCAGTTCAATGTGTCTGTCTATTATATTTCCTGCTGCATATATTTACAGCTGCGTTGGATGTAATGAATGAAATGCAGCTGAGGAAAATTAAACTAAGAGTGTCTGTCTGTAGTAAATCATCTGTTGAGTGATTGATGGTTATTTAATTGTGCTTTAGAACGTTACCGCCGTGAAAAAATGAGAAAATACATTTTCTTTCTCTCATTCCCAGCACCACCACGCTACGTCTCTCCCTCTTCTAACGTTACTGCCCGCCCTCTCTCTCTTTTTTCTTTAATGAGTCGGGAAGCCGACAGCAGAGCCTAACTTTACTTTTAATGTTATCAAACAAAGAGAAATGCTCCCCCTCTTCCTAAAATGGTCCTATAGTACTTCCTTGTTTTATGAATGAAGCGGTACAGTTGAAGCAGCGGCGCTGTGTGTGTGTGTTTCACCAATCAGTGTTGGTCATCCCTGCAAACTCCACCCCAAAAGTTCCGGTACTTTCAGAAAGTACTACCCCCCAACCAGAGACTTTTTTGAGGGTAAAAATGCCCCATAAAATGTCCCCAGAACTTAATTTAGACCCTGCTGCCTGCGGTCGAAATGCAGAGAGTTCCTCAAAAGGTTCTTAGTTCTGAGGGAAAGTTCCTGCGGTGGAAACAGGGCTTAAGTAGACAGGCAGACAGGCCGTCCAATCATTACATTTGAGCCAAATAAAATGATTGGACGGGTTTATTACAGTCCTGTGACAGCCACAGATAGCAGATTTTGTTCTTCTTTTGTCAGAGCATTTGATTTACTGATTGCTGTCAGGATGTAAAGACAGTTTTAACAAATATAACAAAACTGTTTTTGAAAATGATTACCAACCCTAGCTTTAAAGTAACAAGCTGTCAACTAACTGTAGTAAAGTAAAAAGTACAAGATTTCCCTCAGAAATGTAGTGGAGTACAAGTAGGCTATAAAGGAGAAAATATAGCGTTTAAAAGATTTATTATGTTATGTATTATGTCTTAAATTATTGATAGATACATACAAATTGTGTATATTACATTAATGTAATTATTTCCTGTAACATGCCGCTTGGAGACCACTTTTCAAGCCCCTAGAGGGTTTTCAGGGAATTCTCCTTCACATTCCCTTGAAAATGATATATTGTATCTTTTTTAATTTTTCATATGTGTAAATAAAGAAACAAATAAACAATTAGCATAAATACTCTTGAGTACTTAAGTACAGTACTTGTGCCTCACACAGGTGTGGAGAGCCTCCTCGCCCTTCCAGCAGCAGCATGGCCTTCTGGGTAGGAGGAGGTGTCCTTGCCCGGAGATGTTAGCATCCTGTCATCACCCACCGAACTGATGTGACCACAGACGGCTACATGTCAGAAACAGAAGAGACCAACAGATGTTTTCAGGAAATTCGTTTTACTACATTTTACGTTTTCACACATCAGTAAACTCTGTGGTGAGAAAAAACGCTTCACCCAGCGTCTTTTTTCAGAGCGCTCCGACTTTTTTAGTACGCCCGCTCTGAGCGCTTCTTGTTTTTTCAGGCAACCAATCAAGCTAGTCGGCGGTTAGAGAGGTGATATTTTGTCATGATATTGTTGTCATAGAGAGAAACGCTATTTGGACACTCAGCGTAAGTAGGCTAATTGCATAATGTATTAGACACACAGCATTGTAGGCTAAACCAGCTCCCAAACTTTTTTAATTGTTTTTTTAGCATTTTCCCTCATCTTCTCCAATTTGCTGAGGACCCTCTGGCATCCCCTGGCGGGCCCCCACTTTGAAAGTCACTGGGCTAGACGATGTCATACATGCTACAATGACTTCAATTACCAGCAACTCATTATAATAACAAACATATTTTTTTGTAAAATTACAGAAAATCCTACTACTTTTATCAATAAAGAATACTTTATTTTTACAGTTAGTTTTGTTAAAATTAGCATGCAAAAGCTGTTATATTTAATATATTCCATTTATACAGATTTTTTTTGTTAAAACACATGACAAATTTCAATAAACAGTTAATTCTTGTAATTTTAACATGATTTTCGTGTCATTTTGAAAAACAGGGAAAAAAATGTAAAATTTATCGGGACAAATTGTAAAAAAAGTTTTTTTTACGGTATACATATATATATATATAATGCATAAATGCATTAAGGTGTTCATTAATGTGTTCATCATTTGTTGCAGCTGGTAAAAGTGGAGCTGAATTTAATTTAGTTTACTTTACGCTGGGTAGCTTAATATGTATTAATACATCATAATTTATTAGTTGATTTTAGTTGATGTTGATATTTTGTATTTATAATCTGAATATGCAAAGCTTTAAAATAAATGTAGTGGAGTGAAAAGTACAATATTTCCCTCTGAGATGTTTTTAAAAAAGGTGATTTTTAAATGCAGTTTCACACAAGAGATGATGATTAGATGTTGTACAGTAGTCAAACAGCAGGTGAAGTGTTTAAAACCAGCAGTGACATGATGTTCACCATCAAGTTAAATTTCTCATTTATCAGCTAATAAATGTGAGTTTTGTAGCTTCGTATTTACATGTGTGTGAATGTCTTTAAACAGCAGAAGGAGGAAGGAGTTTCAAAAAAGAGGAGATTACAGGAAGAAAAAAAAAACTTTGATGTGTACATATGCAAATGAGTTTGGAAATGTCAAATTAGCATAGATTTGGGTTGACCCGAGCGGCGGCCTCCCTCGCAGCTACAGGCAGCCGGGACGCCTGACAGCTCGGCCCGCGTCCAGACGGCCTGCTTTACATATTAGAGTGGCCTCCCATCACCGCGGGTTACCACCAGCATCCGGTCGCCAAGGAGACTGATGGAGACTGACAGGGCGGACGGCCTGACTGACGGACAGGCAGGATAGATGGATGGATGGATGGATGGATGGATGGATGGATGTATGGAGGGTATATATAGAGAGGGGGATTAGCTCTGGGCCTCGCTCAGCCACAGATGAGAATATAAAAACACTTGATTATGTTAATGTGGTTGTTAATTTAATCAATTACTGGTGGACTGTTCATCAGAAACACAGCAGCTTCATGACCCAGAGCTGAGCTAGGGATCTTTCTTTGTTGTTCATCATCATTTAACCTTTAAACTACACATTATTTTTCACTTTTAAATTTTGTCATTTTTAAATTAAAATCTCTGATAAAGTTTCTTTAAATTAAAAATAAGGCAGCATAAGTTTTTTTGCATTTACTCCAGAGGATTTATAAAGTTCCATCACTGCAAAAAGCAAGTTATTTCTGTCTATATATGAGTAGTATAACCTCACTTTATTGCAGCGAGTGAACCAGGAGAAAACATCTTCAAATACGTATTTAAAAGCATCAGAAAATGCAACTAATAAACTACCTGCTCCTCATCTTTTTGGGGAATCACTTTACTCCTAAAATCAGTACGAATACTTCTGCAACATCTTTTTCCAATACATAAAAAAAGAGGATAAAACATCACGCTGTACTAGATTGAAAACAAAAAAAACTTGATTTTAGAAAATACTTCAAACGTGAGGATTTGCATCGGAAACAAGTTGAAATATTCTTATTTGTACTTTTCTTAAACACATTAGCCTGTAAGGTTTCAGTTACAGAGAAAAATGACTTGATAGAGAGCATATAATGAACTATGTAATCCTCTGAGATCCGCAGGATCGCGGGCGATCCCGACTAACGTTACCATCTTTCTGAGGCTATAGCTGGTTGACACATGCCCACTTTATGATAATCACATGCAGTTTTTTGAATGCAGTATAAATGTGTTATTTTCCTATTCTAAAAATGGTGTATTTGAATATTTCTGAATACTGGGGTCCATAAACAGTCTTGGAATTCCATAAATTGGGTATCACTGTAAAGCTGACACTCTTGTGGATCCAATGAGCCCAATTTATTCATGTGGGATGATGTTAATCCCCATAGTAGCTATTTTTTTTAATTTGACCTCAAAATGACCTGTGGTGACCTCCAGGATAATCACAGCCTCATGAAACTTTACAGTCACAAACTAGACACCTAGAGCATTCAGAGGATGGGTGGAAGTGGTCACCATCCAATCACCCAAAAATGCAATTCTTGCAGATATCTTCAAATGTCAAAAGATTTTGAAACCAAATCACAGCATGGCTTCTTCTATGGTGTTCCTCAAGCTCTTGGTGTCTTAATGTGGTATTATGGAGGGATTATTGATCATTTTTATCAATTCTCCAGTGGTAAAAAAAGGTTCAATTTTGCACCAAATCTGTGTTACAAATGATATCAACCCAAAAATTGCTGCAACAACTTATGAGACATAGTAGAACATGGGAATGGCCATCTTATACTTCTATCATAATGTTCTAAGTCCTCATACACTTTTATAATTTAATTAATTAATTAATTCCCAGCTTTCAGATGATGTATACCACTTCTATGTGACATCTACTGTTGACTTGCTATCTCCCCCTAAAGACCCCCTGTACCCCCCTAAAAAAGACAAAAATGGGTCTATTGTGGGTCTCAACCGACAGGTGAGAATGTGATGCTCCTTCAACTCAAGTAAAAGCATCAAAAGAACAAAACATGACAACAGTGGCACATACGTGAATTTTGTGCCTAAATTTTGAACTGAATCGTTTCAGATTTTCTTGCTCAGTTGAAAAAACCCTCTGTAATGTACCTTCTAATTACTGACTCCTGTTTAATCGATCACAAAGTATTCCTCCAAAGTCTTTGTCATTTCATTATGAATACTGTTTGGATTTTATTAATTAACCTTCTGAAAAAGCAACATGAATACCATTTTATTCATCGGATCTTGTTGCCGCAAAAATACATTCATAAATCTAAGTTCTGGAATCATAAACCATCATTCTTTAGTGTCTGAAAACTATTTCAAGCAGCATGTTCACACTTTAACTCCAAGAACAAGAAAGTAAAACTTTGAATTTATGTATTTTCTAATAATAATTTGTTTCATTTTGATTTTGTGGCACATTTTGTGTTTTCTGTCACCTGTTTATGTTTAACTCATTGTTCAATTCAATTCAATTCAATTTTTTTTTTATATAGCGTCAAATCACAACAGAAGTTATCTCGAGACGCTTTTTTTATATAGCAGGTCTAGACCGTACTCTATAGTTTAGAGACATAACAAGAGATCCCACAAGAGCATTGCATTGTTATGCGCTGTGGCCAGGAAAAACTCCCCGTTTAGCGGGTAGAAACCCAGAGAAGAACCAGGCCCTGGGTGGGCGGCCATCTGCCGCGACCGGTTGGGTTTTGAGAGAGAGAGAGAGAGAGAGAGAGACGGGGAGAGAGAGAGAGAGACAGAGAGGGGGAGAGATGCACAGCAACCACAGTAGCACAGCAGCTGTAAGAACTAATACAAATAAGACTAATAACAAAAATCAATAGCAGTGGATGTAAAAGAGTGATAATACAACTATCGGAATTAATAGCTGAAATAATAATAGAAATATAACTAATACTACTAATAATAAAAAGGCTGATGATAATGATGGTAGCAGAGGGTGTCAAGCAGGCAGCAGACGCGGCAGCAGGTGCAACCACGATCCAGGTGTAACCCCGATCCATGGATACCTGCGAGACGAGAAAGCATAAAGACTCTGGGGAATAAAAACCAAGTTAGTAACATGCATGAATGGGACATGAATATATACAGAAGGAGAAGGAAAGAGGAGTTCAGTGTGTCATAGGAAGTCCCCCTGCAGTCTAGGCCTATAGCAGCATAACTAGGGGCCGGTCCAAGGCAGCCTGAGCCAGACTTGGGCCAGCCCTAACTATAAGCATTATCAAAAAGGAAAGTCTTAAGCCTACTCTTAAATGTGGAGAGGGTGTCTGCCCTCTGGACTGAAACTGGGAGCTGTTTCCACAGAAGAGGAGCTTGATAGCTGAAGGCTCTGGCTCCCATTCTACTTTTGGAGACTCTAGGAACCTCAAGTAACCCTGCATTCTGGGAGCGCAGTGCTCTAGTGGGGTAATAGGGTACTATGAGCTCTTCAAGATATGAAGGGGCCTAACCGTTTAGCGCTTTGTAGGTGAGGAGGACGATTTTAAATTCTATTCTGGACTTTACAGGGAGCCAGTGCAGAGAAGCTAATACAGGAGAAATATGATCTCTTTTTCTAGTTCTTGTCAGTACACGTGCTGCAGCATTCTGGATCAACTGGAGAGTCTTTAGAGACTTATTGGAGCAGCCTGATAATAAGTTGCAGTAATCTAGTCTAGAAGTAACAAATGCATGGACTAATTTCTCTGCATCGTTTTGAGACAGGATGTGCCTGATTTTTGCAATGTTATGAAAGAAGGCAGTCCTTGAAGTTTGTTTTATGTGGGAGTTAAAGGACATATCCTGATCAAAGATAACTCCCAGATTCCTTATGGTGGTGCTGGAGGCTAGGGCAATGCCATCTAGTGTAACTATATCATTAGATAATTTGTTTCGGAGGTGTTTGTGGCCAAGTACAATAACTTCAGTTTTGTCTGAGTTTCACATCAGGAAATTGCAGGTCATCCAGGTTTTGATGTCCTTAAGGCATGCTTGAAGTTTAGCTAACTGGTTGGTTTTGTCTGGCTTGATCGATAGATATAATTGGTTATCATCTGCATAACAATGAAAGTTTATGGAGTGTTTTCTAATAACATTGCCTAAGGGAAGCATATATAAGGTGAATAGAATTGGTCCAAGCACAGAACCCTGTTGAACTCCGTGACAAACTTTGGCATGCATAGAGGACTCATCGTTAACATGTACAAACTGAGATCGATCTGATAAATAGGACTTAAACCAGCTTAGGGCAGTTCCTTTAATGCCAATTAAATGTTCCAGTCTCTGCTATAGGATGTGATGGTGGTGATTGTGTGCTGAGATGATCAGATCCCCTGGCTGTGTTTGGTGTTACATGTTTAAATCTGATCTGTACCTGTGTGTCCAGCATTATGAGCAGAGCTTCTCCTGCTGGTGAAGCCTCAGATGACAGCGAGGACACCCAACACCTCCTGTAGTGACTTTTTAACAAACAAATACCAAAATCTATAAGCCACTGAGGGGCGGACGGGAGACCTTGCTCGGACGCATGCTCTCAAAACAAACCAATGTCCAGTGCGCTGTGTAACGTTGGATCACTTACGTTTATTCACAGTTTCACATCTCACCATCATGTTCTTCCCCTGTTTCCATTCAGCGGAATCTAATTCAACAAGGTTACATATGGCAAGGCTCTGCACGGCTCAGCACGGCCTGGCACGGCTCGGCACAGTCAAAAACTGTTTGGCTCTCCGTCTCACACACCTGATCCTAATCAGGAGAGCTTACTTATATGCACTTTCATGTCCATGTTACACCCTGTGGTCAGTGCTAGAACTGCAGGCATACATTAATTGTGTCATCCACAGATAAAAGTAAAACAAACAAAAAACTACATTAAGGCTCCAACACCTCCAAACAGCCAGAAATCATGACTGCAGCTCCGACATGTCGACACACAACAAGTTTTATCAGAGTAGAAGCTGCTAAAAAACACACCCACACACACGCACGCACACACACGCACGCCCACACCCACACCCACACCCACACACACACACACACAGTTTTTTTTAACATGCATGTCTGATCCCGGAGCTCTGTTGTTTCAATTGTAAGTTAAATTTTATACAAATCCGTCCCGCTCTCAGTGTTTACAGTCAGATGTATCACAGTGGGTCTGAACCAGCAGTTGATCCTGATCTCATGTGCTTCATGTGATCATTTAGGTCAAAAATCAGCCAGAGGCGATTTCATCTGGATCCCAAAGAAACCTGCTGGACTGATGTGAAATCAGTTTGGAGGTACGCTGAACAACTGCCATGTGACATGACGGCTCAGCTCTGTAGGAACAGAGTGAATACAGAGGAGGTCATTAGACGCAGGTCTGAGATCAGCTCCCAGTCTGAAAACAACATGTAAAAGGCCTGGAAACACACACACAGATCTACATTCATACATGTAATTAGAATAATCATTATAGTTTATAATAAGCTGGAGAGGGTTGCAGTGGACACGTTTGTGGCTCCACCGACAGAAGAGGAACACTGTGGAGGTTTAACATGACATTTATTTACATTACAGGTTTAACATGTGGAGAAAAGAAGATGAAAACAAAAATCTCACGGTTATACAAAGGAAAAATACTTTTTATTGGACTAGGTATACATTTAACATCAGCTCAAATTAAAATGATTTAAAAACCAGCTCAGGAAACAAAACAACACTGCAAAACCAGACTTAATTCAGTTTTTTTTTTCTCAAAACAAAAAAATTATTATGCTTGTATATACAGTACAGTATTTAGTTTGCATTAGCAAATAGGTTTTGTAGTAACCTTGGTGTCATGTTCTTTTATCACCATAGTAATGAAATGTTGGTACTAAACGTACTTGCAAAACATTCACTATGAATGTGTTTCATTTGTTCTCCCTGCAGCTAAAACAAGATAAACGTTTTCATGGTTCTCAGTACGAAAAGATACAGTAACATAAATACTGTACTCAAACAGTCCAAGAAAAACCTATTCATGTAGTACCAAAATCCAAATGTGAGAGAATATAGGCTACAGGGATGGTCTCGAAAAGTAAGAATAAACAGTGTGGAAATGTGGCCAATCTGTGCTGTACTGAAAAACTATCTATTGATAAGTTTAGAGTTACTTTTGGAATGTTGCTCGGTCATTTTCAGCAAATGTAAAACGTTTATAGTTAATCCAGAGCTGTGATTTTCATTTTAAAGGTGGTCAATATGAAATTCAGAGCATATCTATTGCATCCACAAGGCTCTCAACATGGCGACTGCTAAGCCGGCGGCTTGCAGCTAATGGTGCTAACGGTGCTGACAGCGCAAACAACGGCAACAGTGCTAACAGAGCTTACAGTGATAACCTGAGGAGGAACCGAAGGTCGGGTGCTCTTTCACGATGGCGCCGTTGGTCGGCACGGCGTCATCAGCTGCAACCACCGTATGAGAGCAGTGCAGAGCGGCAGTCGAGAGCTATGGGGCACGCTCACATGTAAGAACATGCACTAAAAGCACGCACGACTGTCCCTGCGATGTCAACAAAGCACAGAGAAGCTCTGATTACAACACACACAGAGGGAGAGAGACTTCATTCTCTGCTCAGGTAGACATTTCTCCTCTATATCTATTGCAAATAGCTGTTTGCTGCTATATTAACGCTCTGGATATCGTATTGTTGGGGACGCAGATAGGAGCTGGTCTAGTTATTAGAAAATATTAAAGATAATTATTATTATTAATAAAATTAATATTAAGCTAAAAATACATTAAAATGGCTATCAAAAGTAAAATAATACTATGAATAATATGATTTAATTTATATTAAATCATCCTCGGGGCACCACTCTTTGAAACAAAGAGCAAATGATGAATAAGTCTAATTAAGTATACAAAACTATCACTTTGGAACTTTGATTAATAATTAAATTAATAACTATAACCAAAAATTGTAACAGAGTGTTTTTACAGTGTGGTATTAGTACTTTTACTAAAGTAAAGGATCTGAATAATTCCTCCACCACTGCTTCCTGGATAATAAAAGCTGTTAGCTGTACAAAAACCTTTTGACTAAGTCTGTGACTGCACGTTGTCCCTGTTAAATAAACAAATAAATTCAGATATACACGTGTTTTGAAGGAGACAAGGTAATCATTACAGTAAGCTTCACTCCAGAGTCTCAGGTATGATGTCATGACGCAGGGTGAAAGGTCACCAAAACTGTGAATGAATGAATGTCAGTACCATGTGACTTGTGTTTACAGCTCCTGATTGGTCGTTAATACAGCATCGTGAACTCTAAACAGACCACAGGAGAAGATCTTTAATCAGACCGCAGAAAACACAAACAGCTTTCTAGTATGAGGACACCCACATACATTTCAGCTGTATGTGATGGTTGGGCAGTCAAGTTCTTCCACACCAAACTGGGAAAACCACTTCTTTATGGAGCTGGGCCTGGTTTCCCACAAACATCTTGGGGTTGAGATGATTGTAAAATCTATCTTACAAACCCTCTTTAGATTAAGAGGTGTCTACCAAAAGCATCGTAATTTAAAGCTTAAGTAGGCAAATATGATTGAAAAAAGTTATTTTTATAAAACGGTCGCTATATCGTGACAGTAGTACATGAAACAGGTAACCTGAAAAAAATCATGTGCCTCCTTTCATAGACCGGAGGAAAACAAGCAGTAAGAGCTGATCTGAGGTCTGCTGTCCAGCTGCTGTCTATGAGAGCCAGGTGTCAATCACTCGTGAACTCCGACCAAACGGTCAAACTAGGCAGCGCTGATCAAATATGAATCAATATTATGTTACGTTAATGCCTATTTCTCTCCTCAAATAATTTCAGAATAATCTTGTAGTGTACTGTTTAGCTGTAAAATGAGAAAGTTTGTGACGCAGCCACCATTATAAAATCTGTTGAAGGAACGCCAAGTTCCGGTCACATGACCGGAGCACAGCCAATAGGAACGCTCTCTCAATGAAATGACCTGTGATAGGTCAAGTCTCCCGTCACGGGCTAGATTTTTAAAGCCTGAAAACAGAGCCATGAGGAGGAGCAGAAGTCTAGTTATCTCCCAGAACACTTGAATTACAATATGCTATGGAATAATAATAAGGTTATTATGGAATTTTTGCCCAATGATGCCAAAAATATACTGCCTACTATCACTTTAAGATGCTCTTAGAAAGTCAGAAAGATAATAGCATCTTAAGAACCGGCAAGAGGAACCAAAAACTACATTTTTCATTTCACGTTTTTATTGTTTTTGTTCATTTTTAACAATGCGTTCACACCAGCTTTCTTTAGCTCAACCAAACCCTGGATCGTTTACCCCGTTGGGAAAATTGCTTTCTACTCCACCTCAAAGGGGTGGTCATGACTGCTGTTAAGTGAACTCCAAGCCCCCAGGAAGAGCACCGGTCATTGATACCAATTTTCGTAGCGGCCAAATGGCGGTACTACAACTTCCATGTCCGTCACGTGATGCCATTGGGCCCAAAAAGACTTTTTCCCATAGAACTACATTGGGAAAGAGACGTCTGTAACTCAGTGGATAATTTGTTTTGAGGTGAATCAACTTCCAAGTGCGAACACTTCAATAGCCCTCATTTAAATCATAGATCATAAAAGTTGTAAAATCCACTAATAGCCAAATCCAGAGTTATATCCCTTCCTTCGTTCATGTGAATGAGACCCAAACCGAGCCATGTGACCAAGCATACGCTACTGCGCCTGCTCTATGGGCCCAATGGATGCGGAAGATCGCCGGAAGATCCGGGCACTATTCCACTCGGAAGTCGAGCCATTTTGGCATCATGCGTCACTGAGCAACTTTCATAGGAATAAACGGGGCCCCGCCTCCAACGTTGTATCCAGTTCTCTAATACATCCACGGTGAACTCTGGAGCAGTTCATTTCTGGTGTGAACACCATTCAAACCAATCACAGGAAGCGTACCATTATGTGTCATTTCATTGGTTTAAAAAACGTTTGCTTTTCCTGTTTTGGTGACCGGTGAACTATTTACTACTAGCCTATTTGTGCATTTGCTACCACTGAATTTGTTGAATATACTGTTTATCAGACCACAAATGAGACAATAATTAGCTAGCTAGTGCACCCTGCGGTCCCTCCACCTCACTCACCACTGCTAGGAGACTAGTTCGCCAGTAGGAGAGCGGTCGGCAGCTCCGTAGTCTCCTAGCGGCGGGAGGTGACGAACGGACCATTTAGACTCAACGCTGCTGCTGGCCACCAGCCCGCTATTCGGCTCATTTTCTGTAACTAGTGTAGCAGGAAAGCATGGTGGAATTAGCAAGCTAGCTAGCTAACTAGCCAGTTGCAAAATGATTACAATTTAACAACTTAATGCTTCATACACACCCTTGTCACAGCGTTGGAAAGCTCAGCTGAAGCTGCAGCTATCATCAGATGAGTGACAACTTTTTTCAGATAATTTTCTGTATGTTAACCAGTGTAGCATGAAAGCATGGTGGAATTAGTAAGCTAGCTAGCTAACTGGTCAGCCACTAAATGAGTAAAATTTAACAACTTAATGCTTCATCCACACACTCTCGTTACAGCGTTGGAAATCTCATCAGACCTGTCGAGGCAACTGTTGAGTTGTGCGAGGAGCCAACTGTATGACCAATGACCGAACAACATTTCCACCACATTTTGTTTCCAATTTCTGGACTGTCTGAGTTTTGCCTTTGTGAATGCAATCCAGACCAGCTGGAAAATTAAAAAGATGTATCATCCTCGCATTGGTTTGATACAGGAACCGCATCTTTCCTAAGACCTTGTCCTGTCCACATGTATACAGATATTTATAAAACGGATATTTTCCACAATTTTTTTTGCCTCTCCACACTCAAACTGAGTTTTGGGTCACAAAAAGGAATATTTTAGAAAACACCTTCTAAGGTGCAGATTTTTAAAAATTCTAGTTACTTTGTATCGATGTGGACGGGTAAAACTGAGCGTTTGGGAAACGATGACGTTCTCTCCTCATTTCGCACATGCCCATTGTTGCTTTGTATAATGATCATGCACCAGAAACAATAACAAAGATGGCGGACTACAGGCTTTTTTACGTTTTGTCAGCACTGCTGGGACTAATTACTACTTTACATTTAAAAAATGTTACAGTCACAGGAGGCCAAAGCAGGGAACACATTAAACTTGTCGAGGCTGAATGGTGATTGAATGTACTTTTGGGAGATTGAAGGCGAGGTTTGGAGCACCCAGAAGGGCTATGGACATAAACCTAAATGACCTCCCTTTCCTCATTTATACATGTAAAGAGACAGTTGATGACAGCAGAGTGATGACAGAAATGCAGTTGGACCAGGAATCACAGCCCCCCACCAACAATAACTGTTATCCAACTGACTGTAATGAAGCAGAAGGAAAGGGAGTGAGAAGGGTGGTAACAAAATTCCTTGACCCTTAACTTGTGATCTCACTTATGGTGACATGTAAATATTACGTCAAGCGGAGCGTTTGGAGTAGTTTGTGCGTTTGAGTGTGGACGGAGATACTTTGTAAAATAAAGGTCATGTGGACAGATTTTTTTTAAACCGAGGGGAAAATATCCGTTTTTAGAAATATCTGTATACGTGTAGACAGGGCCTAAGTCTCTTTTCTTGAATACCACAGTTGTATATCAAATGATGTCTGATGTAAAGAAGTGATGTTTAAATTGCCACATGCTTATATACAGCAGGTCTAATACAGTAATAATGATGTTGATAATCATGAAACTAAGAATCTGCCTCCAGCAGCAGCTAACTGGATCAAAGTTGACTTTCTTAAAACTTTTCTGTTTTTAATGCACATTAAGCTTTTATACAGAATGATATAAAACATTTCTAGTGTAACAAGATTGTGATTTATGTGCTCATGCATTCACTCTTTGGAGCTGCTTTGGGAAACGGGTGTAAAAATGTAAGAGCATTTGTGAAAAACGCTTGTAGCAAACATTTGTTGACACAAAAGCTAAAGACCACTGTTGTGTAATATATATAAAATCTTAAATAGCTTTAAGATTTATCTTCACTGGAACTAGAAAAGGTTTGGTTTCATGTTCCCACAGAGGAACAACGTCAGGTACGGATGTTTCAGAAATGTAAAAATAGGGCTGTGAGGATCTCAGACCTGCAGAGTGTCGCAGTGAGGCGAGTGGAGCTGACTGTTCTCACCTGAGGCCTCAGAGAACCAATGCATCTATTATACATACATGAGGGGGGGGGGGGGTCCAGATGTTGCCAGAGAGCCTGGTTGCTGTTCTCAGTTGAATGGACAACTCAGCTTAAATGGCCCCAAACACCTTTCATTTATTCATTCACCATTTTTAATTGATCTGCTGGTGAGGTGGATCGCATGCAACACTGCTGCACACACACACACACTGGAACTGGAACATATGGACAAGTATGGACAAATGAACATGTGTCGTGTTTTTGATGCAAGTGAACAATATTGAACGGAATTCTTTTGAAAATATTTTAAATATAAACTTACTAAACAACTGAAGCTGCATAATATGGGGGATGGAACCTGCCAAAAGTGAGTGACAGCCCCTTATTTGCATAATGAGGCTAAAATGCATAAATAAATGTGTAAAAAAATGTATAAAAAAGAATGCAGAAGTTTGGGGAAATAAATGGGGTGAAATGCAAAGGGAAAATTGTGCAGAAATGAATAAATAAATGCATAAATACATAAATAAATAAATACATTTCAAAATACATACATAAAAATAAATGCAATATATAAAATCTATACATTTTAAAAATGAATACAAATAAATACATATATAAATAAAGGAAAAATTAAACAGAAGAGTAAATAAATAAGGTAATAAATACAAAGAAACAGAAATATCAATTTTTGTCAAATTTGATCAATTAATGGCTACATATATTTTTTCTATTATTTTTTCTATATTAAATGACATATTTATTTATTTATCGAGTCATTTATTCATTTATTTTTTATTCTGGCAGGTTCCATCCTCCAAAGCATATGAGGTCATTCTTTTAGGAAATAAAGCTGCACACATACACGTTTGGACTATACTTATGTGGACCCTCATTATCAATTT
Source organism: Sebastolobus alascanus (assembly GCA_916701645.2). NCBI lineage: Eukaryota > Metazoa > Chordata > Actinopteri > Perciformes > Sebastidae > Sebastolobus > Sebastolobus alascanus. The sequence goes on from CAKAOJ020000394.1 coordinate 454,766, forward strand.
GTTTTTAAATCCAGGCAGAGGGTTTTGGAAAATAATAAAAATAAGATTTTAAGAGTTGAAAGTTGCCAGAGAAAAGATTTTAAAAATTTTAGGTAGAAAACCAATATATGAACTTCCACAGTGAGCAAGAACACTTCAGGATAATAGATACACAACACTGACTTTACTTCCATGAGCTGATGTTTTGGATCTTCACATCATAGAGGAAAAGACATAACATTGTATTTATAGCATCCTGGATAACCAGATGTATGAAAAATTTATAAGAAATAGATAATAGATGAAGAAAAACATCCCATATAGTATATTTAGTTAACCCCGTTTTTACGTTAAATTCTGCAAGAGTAACATTTTCCGAGGTAAACTTTCCCCACTACTAAAAGTTAGATCTACAGTACAGAAAAGGCCACACAATGAAACGTTACATTTTAATAACACATACGCTGAGCTAAAAAATAAAAATGTACATCTTCTCTGTCAGTACAATTAGATAACAGGAATCAGATGTAAAAAGTGATTCAATAAGACAAGTGATTGAATATATATATATATATATATATATATATATACCTATGTAGTATGATTTAGAATATGAAATACATTTCTCTTCATCATGATTGTAGGTGCTGTTTTATTTTATTTGACAAACCTCACAATGCATAACATTACTTTACGTTACAACGTCACTCCAAAAGGAACTAAAACAGTAAACGACTCTTTTTACAATAGGTGAAAACTCTGTGTGCCAACGCACTTTCTTAAAGCCACAGTGGAGAGAGAAAGACAGATGATGGAGAGGAAAAGAGTGCACACTCTAGGCCTACACTGCATGAACTGCATCTGAAAATTGTGTGTGTGTGAATGAAAAGAAACCCTTTTAATATTTCAATGAACTAATGTTAAAGGGTCATATTCATAAAATTTTTATGTAGACCATTACTTAAAAAAATAATAATACATCCACAGAGCTTTAAAAAAGGTGCTGAATAAACGTATGGCTTTTCGTTAAAAAAAACACAACAAAAATTATTTTTGTGAATTCATAATTTTAAGAATTGGACATTCGGTTCCCACTTCTAACAAGGCTTGTGAGCCAATAGTACAACGATGTTGGTATCACGTGGTATCTCTGTGTCGTCAGCGATCAAGTTGTCAGTTAGTGTGGAAAACACAGATAAATGGCTGAGTTTGACACTGGTGTCTCCATCAGACTGCAGAATATGGGAATATTTACCGTGGCAACAAGTGACAACTGATGTTAGCACATAAGCTATCTTAGCTTAAAGCAGTGGGTAGAGATGGAGCAAATATTATTAAAAAAAAGTTATTTTTATAAAATGGTCACTATATTCTGATAGTAGTGCATGAGACAGGTAATCTGAAAAAAATCATGTGCCTCTGTGTCCTCCGGTGCTTCAAATGGCAGCTGCAGGATTTCTTAGACCAGAGGAAAACAACTAGTCAGAGCTGATCAGAGGCCTGTACTACGAAGCGAGTTCAACATACCCTGGGTATGTTCTCGTTATCTGGCTTAACCAACCCTAACAAACGAGTTCCAGCTAAACTGTCCTACGAAGGTGGTTATCAACTCGGTAAGTCAACCCAGGTTTTCTCAGTCTGGTTATGAGCGCGTTCACGTGAACGGGGCGGTGTTTGCAGCATCTGACCAATCACAGACATGGACAAGTCTACTGTCAGCAGACAGACAGACAGAGCAGCACATATTACAAAGGAAGAGTAAACTATATTAGACAAATACGAAGAAGTTAAACACTTAATCCAGACTAAAAGTAACACAGTTGAAGCTGCTAAATGCAGGAAGGACAGCTGGCAGAAGAAAAAACTCCCGATGTGTGAATGCGTAAATTAACAGACTTATTAATTTAACGGAACACTCAAAAGTCGGATAAAGTCGTCGTGTTATAAATAGCAATAAGAAATTATATTGATGGCTGGATGGACGGTTACACGTCATTATACCCATTATTAAACAAACGGCGTGTATAACTATTTCAACCTTCTCTCAGGTGCGTCTCCGTTTCCTGCGGTGTGAAACGGACTCAAGAGCAAGTAAAAAAAATAAATATAAAAATATATTTCAAAGCAGTAAACACCCGCAGCATAAATCCATCTGTCCTTCCTGCATTTGTCAGTTTAAACTGTGTTGTTTTTAGCCTGGATTATGACTTAAACTTCTTCGTATTTGTGTAATATTACCATACGATCAGCGCACTGAGCTCTGATTGGTCAGTAGGCGGTGTTTTTATACGAGTTGATCTCTTATCTGGAACATAACCTGCTCCGGAGCAGGTTAGCCGTTCAGCGTAAGTTACCATGGAGATCTACCCCGGTAAGAAGTGATCCGCCTTCGTAGGACGGAAAACCCAGGGTTAACCCTGAAGTTACCTCGATAACGCCAAATCCTGCTTCGTAGTACAGGCCTCTGGAGTCTGCCATCCAGTAGCCGTCTCTGAGCAGCTGTCAATCACTCACGAACTCTGAGCAAACGTTCAAAGTAGGCAACGCTGATCAAATATGAATCAATATTCTGTTACTGTGATGCCTAAATGTTTTCAGAATAATCTTGTAGTGTACTGTTTAGCTGTAAAATGATTACGTTGTGACCCGGCAGCCATGTTGAGATCTGCTGAGGAAATACCAAGCACCACCAACCAGCCGGAGCACAGCCAATAGGAACGCTCAATAGAAACGCTCTCTCTGAAATGACCTGTGATTGGCCAAAGTCTGCGGTGCTAGATTTTCTAAAGCCTGAAAACAGAGCCATGAGGAGGTGCAGAAGTCTAGTTTTCACTCAGAACACTTGAATTACAATATGCTGAAAGGTTATTATGGAATTTTTTCCCAATGATGCCAAAAAATTCTGCCTGCTGAAGCTTTAGTCGTCCGAACAACAATAACCCGTCAAATTACAATTCTGCTCTTTTAAACAAAACCAACAACAACGACTAAAGTGTTGTTGCCAGTTAGATTGTTAAAATTAAAAAAATTACAGCTTCAATCCTTGAGGAGCTATGTTAGCGTTTTAGCATTAGTGATGGTTACGTCCAGTTATTTAATATTCTAGTTCCCTCAAACGACGTATACGTGGGTGGCCGACTGAACCAGAGCTGAAACTACGGCAACGACACACACACACACACACACATTATACTGTATATACACATTGCAAAATGCCATTGGCTCACAGCTGAAATTCATTTTTTTGGTGATTTTTTTTCTTTCTATCATTCACAAATGGAAACCAAATGGAAGAACGGGCTGGTGTGTGTGTGTGTGCACTCTCATCACACGAATGCATGCAGGCACGCACACGCACGCACACACACACACACACACACACTCACACACACACTCACACACACAAAACACACACACACACACACACACACACACACCAAACGCAGCACCCCCTCTCTCCAGGCCGAGGGTCAGCCATCTTCCCAGCACCTCCCATTCACTCAAACCTGCTGGAGAACATCAGCAGTGACTGGGAGCTGTCTGCAGTAAAAAAAGACTCTGTTATCTGCTTTCATCTCATCATCACTGTCCTCTCATAACAGATACATCAGTCACTCACATTGTTCATGTCTGACTGAGAGAGTAAAAGTCTGACACTGCAGTTGAGACGTGACTCTGACCTCTGACAACAAACTCTCCACAGACAGCGGGGGACAAAATCGGATGCGTCACTTTTCATAAAATGATTTGAATGTGGATGGCGACATACAAAAATATGAAAACTCACCTTTAAAATTGCTTGTGCTGGTTGGGGTTGATGCATTGACTGATTGGAAAAATCCCAACTCCCAACTTTGATCTTCTTAAGACACAAACAGATGCATTATACTGAAATATGAAATTCAAAAATGTAGACAACATTTTGGGACTGAGTGTTTGTTAAATGAGGGTCTATTATTTTATAAGAGTTTTTTGTTCAAAGTATGTATGTTTTAGCGTCAAAATGCTATTTTCCACAAACAACAACTTTTTTCCCACATGACCTGATGTAGGTTTCTGCATGATGACGCTGCTACATGCACAGTATATATACAGTACATCCTTATAGTCATGCTCCCAGTTTGGAGAAGCAGACAGCAGTACCAGCACAGAAGCAGAGCAATGTACTGCTGCAGACGCCACGTAAGTTTGGATTCGAAAGTCACACAATAACACGAGCAAACTAACCGCTAGAGGCAGCCGTAGACCAGCAACTCCCATGTTCCTTGAGGTAAAACAAATGTTTTTGTGAATGGAGTCTGGTCTGGTCCTACCGTGACATAGCGGCTTCAGCAGAAAGGGCTGTCTGATGGCAAGGTAAAGTGGAGAAAATATAAATATAGCGTACATTACAGACAGCCCGTTCCGACGGAAATGTCGTGCTATTTAGATGCCTTCCCATGAGATCGTGTTGCGTTATCTGTCGTTCTTGCACACTTGGGGAATGCAAGACAAAACAATGATAAACGCGCAACATAAGATGAAAATGTCTTTAGTTTTTGTTCTCTAAAACTAACAAAATGTGACTAAAAACATTCAAAGTCATGTGCCAAAATTAACCTTGTGTGGCTAGTCAATCATCATGAACAACGGGTCATTATATGACGTAATAAGATATACAATTTCTTGTTTCAGATAGACTACAGTAAACAAACTGGAGCTGACTGGGAGAGATGGTTCATATGAAACCTGGAGGTGTATTTAAGTCTGAAGATGTTTAGTCAAAGTAATCAATACCAGTTTGTCCAGCTGTAACGATGATGTCACCGCTTTATTATCATCAGAAAAATCATATGAGTTGGACGAACTGCATCAGCTGCGTCTGTCCACAGCCAGGAGGAGGAAGAGCAAATACAAACGCATGGCCATCATCATCATCGTCATTATTAATCCTTCAATAATTCATGCTCATACTGCCGCGGCCGAATCACTCGCACAACAAACACGAGGCGTTCTGCTGCCAACAGAACCCACACTGCTCACCGTGAATCCAGGCCTGATTGAGTTTTGGCTCCGGCTGCGTTTGGGAGGATCCTCTTTTGGGAAACGCCGTCAAACATGTTTCTTGCCCATCAATGGAAGCATTTGGAAGCATAACCAAAGGCGTTGTCCCCGTCCAAGTCGCTCACAGCAGGGGGGCCACGGGGGCCCCTCAGGAGCCTCTGTAGCATCTCTGCTGCCCCGCTGCTACTGTGAGAACACAAGCCACACAAGATGTTGGTGATGAAAGAAAAAGAAGAGGACGATACAGCATATCAAGTACAAGAAAAGTATACTGAGGTGTATTTTTTTCCTACTTACTTACACCTGATCATTATGTACTGCTAATCGTGATACTGATTATATGGTTAGTGGCACACTCACATTGTGTTAAACTATGCTTGAATGGTTTCAGTTAACAGATGTTTAGAGATATTGAAATTATACTTTTCATGTATTTTTGGTCACCAAAATGGTGTTTAGATATACTTTACACTTTCAGAAGTTACTTGTACAAACTTTAACTTTTAGTGTATTCTCTACAGTGCAGTATTATACTGTACTGTCTGTAATGTATTTCATATTATGATAAACGGAAATGCAAAGTTAAAACATAGTTAGTGTTTTCATCAACATTTGGGCCTTAAAATAATGTGTTTGTTGTTGTGTCTACTGTCATTTTTACTAGTGCTAGTCAGCTAGGGGACATAGTTTCCCATTTGTGTCACAATCAATGGAATGACACATAATACATTTAAGTACTGCTTAAGTACAAATTCAAGGTACTTGTACTTTTCTTGAGTATTTCCATTTTATGCTACTTTGTATTTCTACTCTTCTACATCTCAGAGGGAAATATTGTATATTTTACTCCACTACATTTGTCTGACATCTTTAGTTACTTCTCAGATTACAGTTTCATCCCCTTCCTGTCCAGGGAAAACCACGTAACTCCAGATGTCTTGATTTTGAATGTTTGTGATAAACTAAAGGATGAAGTGTTCCTTTATGGGTTGACAAAATCCACCTACTTCCTAAGCTAAATGAACTATTTAAAAGGCCTCTTGGATAAGCTGGAAAATGCATCGTCACAAAGCTGAAAACAAAGCTGTTTTTCTGACACCATGAAAAGTTGACCTTTTAGAGATACGTCGTTCTCACAGGACAGCGACGCTACGAGCATATGATGATCAAACACAGTCTCACGGCAGTTTGTGAAATAGTCACAAAATTTAATCTATTTCATTTGTGTACATAGACACAAATTTCCCTTTTTTTTCGTGATGCTCAGCACATCTTTCGTGCTCTTTTCTACGAATGTCCACGCATGTCAATTTCAGCCCCATTCTTTTCAAAACAAAACGACTTAGTTAGGTTTAAGAATAAATAGACTCGGTTAGGTTTAGGCAACAAACTACTTAGTTAGGCTTAGGAAAAGATCGACTTAGTTAGGCTTAGGCAACAAAACTACTTACTTAGGTTTAGGAAAAGGTCGCGGTTTGGGTTTAAATAACAACAGAAGTGCCATAACTAAAGTACAGAAGTTACGTGACGAAATCCACCTAGTTAGGTTTCAGAAAAGATTATGGTTTGGGTTCAAATAACTCCAGAGGTGCCATAACTTAAGTACGGAAGTTACGTTACTAATAAATCAACTTTGACTTGTGGTTTCACACGGGACACAAACACTGGTCTCCTGGGCGAAAGTCCTGTTTTTTGACCAACCCATCCGCCCCACCTTCCTCCTGACGTGGTGTTCGCCGCTCTTTATACTTCCCGCTTCACAATTACGTGGATTACATACGAATTGATTTTGTGCTGACCATCACGAAAAGAATGTGAAATTCGTGTCTATGTACATGAATCAGCACCTGCTGTGCAACTGGGCTGGATAATCTTATAGAATACGATGCATTGCTGTAGATTAAACTACCCAACAGTATACAGTATAAAGGGGTTACAATTAGCACAACCTTAAACATCTACAGCAGTTAAATACAACATACACATTAATGCAGCAGTAATATTAATCCATAAATGTCACATGTAATAGTAAAACACTGAGAGAGAACATTTTACTGCACAATGAGTACTTTTACATTATGTACTTTAAGTACATGTTGCTGATAATACTTAAATACTTTTACTAAGTACTAAGTGAAAGTACTATGTAAGGTATTGAATGCAGGACTTATACTTGTAGTGGAGTATTTTCAGAGTGTGGTATTAGTACTTTTACTGTAGTAAACATACTTCCTCCACCAGTGTGTGTGTGTGGTGTGGTTGTGTTAACAGGAGGAAGAGGAGGAGGAGGAGGGACGGCTCTCGGCCCTAATAGAGCTGACTGTGCTCGTATGACAGCGCTCGTTAATTATCTCATTTAACCACTTATTACCCAGCAGCTGTCAACTTATATGAGCAACAGGGGGCAAAAGGAACAAAGACTGAGCTTCTCTGGATCTCTGAGAGCCACACAAGATCGCCTCAAACCCAGAGGCTGTCAGACGAGTTCACATGTACCAGACAGAGCCAAAGGAACACTGTAGTTTGGGAAAGTATGTGATGGAAGTGAAAAATTGAAAAATTAATACAAATGTGAATATGTTGAAGGTTCATTGATTTTTTAGGATACTTCAAGTTGGATCATTTTCAAAGAAGTGTTCATTTAAAGCTTCAGTAGGCAACACTTTTTTGGCATCATTGGGCAAAAATCCATAATAACCTTTCAGCATATTGTAATTCAAGTGTTCTGAGAGATAACTAGACTTCTGCACCTCCTTATGGCTCTGTTTTCAAGCTTTAAAAAAGCTAGCCGGTGACGGGAGACTTTGGCCAATCACAGGTCATTTCAGAGAGAGAGGGTTCCTATTGAGCGTTCCTATTGGCTGTGCTCCAGCTGGTGGGTGGTGCTTGGTATTACCTCAACTGCCGGAAATCAAAATAACAAAAAAA